>CM068318.1:12247984-12252984 GCA_034766995.1 Acanthacorydalis orientalis | reverse complement strand
TGAATCTTATCAAATGTTATTTTATAAAATGAATGATTTTTTTCTTACAATCAGAATAGAATTTTCTGATTAGTAATATTATTTTTTAAAAAAGAAATATTAAAAAAAACCACCAACGTTTCATTGGCGAATCAATAAATTCAATTTGCTACTTTTTATCTAAAGTTTGAACATCAAACGAGTCTTTGATTGATTGTTGAGTTATTCGTGTATCATACATTTCATCTTCCTTCCAGACTGAAAATGACGATCATGAAGTAGCTCTATCGATGGATCAAAGAGATGATAATAATCTGATACATGAAATATAAACAAATTCCTCTAAATATAAAGTTTAGTCAAGTTACGGTTTCTTACAGGAGGGGTTATACATTTTCAAATACTATAAGAATTATATTTTTCTTAAAAAAATTTTCAAAATTACTACTTATTATTTTTGTATCACTTTTTAACAGTTTTATATTTTTATTTTCTGTAATATATTATATTATATGTTTTTATTTATTTTTCAACAATCTACACCGATATCTATTCAGATATGAAATTTATTTTCAAGCTATATAAAATGGAAACTAATTAAAAAATAATACATAACTTAAGATATTGTCTAAGTCTCGTATTAAAGTGACTTGTTGACTCACTCAAGCATTAATTCTCAGGAGGAATTAGACTACCTAGCGTAGATTGATATCTCCTGGGATTTGCTACCTGATTGAGTCAATAAGTCATTTTTTAATGTGGGAACAAGATAAAATTATTAAATTGCAAAGTGATATAAAAAGTACAATTATTAACTCAACCGATGGTTTGTGACTAGAGATGAGACTTAGATTTATCATTACACTTCAGAGTCAAAACAATAATCAAAGCAATGGAATCATGGTAATTTTCCGCCACCAAAAGAAGCAAAATCAGTTTTATCTGCTGGAAAAGATATGGCTTCAATTTTTTAGGACGCTAAAGGGATTCTGCTAATTGACTATCTTTCAAAGGGTTAAACGATAACGGGAGAGTATTATATTAAATTTTTGAATCGATTCAATCAAACAATTCGTTAGAAAAAACAGGTTTATCAAAGAAAAAAATCATTTTCCATCAGGAAAGTCCACATCCCATACAATTATTGTATCCATAATAAACTAGTTGAATTAAAGTACCATTTGCTGCCCCATCCAGCCTATTCTCCAGATTTGGCCGCTTGAGATTTCCATCTGTTCCCAAAAAATGGTGGTAGGCAATTTTTTCATCGGGCGAAGAACTGATAGCAACAGTGAATCGCTGTTTTGAAGACCTCCAAGAAAAGGATTTCCGGGATGGTGTAAAAACCCTGCAGCATCGCTGGATGAAGTGTATTGCAATTTAAGGGGACAATATTGAAAAAAAATAATTTAAAAACTCAAGTTATATTCTTTCATAGTTTCTGTATGAATATATCTATATAGTTTGTATTCTTTCATAGCTGCGAACTTTTCAAATCGCTCTTGTATTTAAAAAAAATATTGTTAGGTTTAAATTAAGAGTACATCTATGTTTTAACACATATACAATAAACCATTGTTAAACATTTTGATAAAAAAAATACTAAGGTATGCGGATATTTATTTGTAAAAAAATAGTTTGGTTTAGAAAAAAAAACAGAGTAGGAAAATGTTTCAATGAAAAAAAAAATCATTTTTTAATCAGTGTCTCGGTCAGTAAGCTAGTTTTTACATATAAATGTTTTTTATTTATTTAACTACAAGTCACTTATAGATAAGAATAATTTTTTTCGAAGACATAGCTTTGTAAGATAAGATCTTGTTTTTAATACAAGAATAATTTGTTTATCAATGACAGCAAGTTCTGTGCGTGAAATTTATTCTTCGTCGGTGTAACTTTAATAATACTAATCAGAAGATATCTAAAGTGCAAATGTTACATCAAATTATGCACAATTTAACTATTCTCTATCAGTGAATTAATTACCATAAAGAGCCGCAGAACCCAACTCTCATATACACAATCACGTTACAAGCGCATCTACACACGAATATAACATACATATATATATATATATATATATATATATATATATATATATATATATATATATATATATATGTATGTACACCCATACACGTAATACATTTACAAGTCGAAATCCAGCAAACGGCTCTCGGTTCCAATGGAATCCTAAACAGTTTCAACATCACACGCATCTTAATACACACGTCGACCATTTCTATCCGTGCAATTCATTACGGAAAATGTTCGTGAACTCAACACGCTCAGGCAATCCCACTTCTATTTACACAAAATGGTTCAGTGAGACGTCGAGCCTCGCCACACAGCGTAAACAGTACGGCTGCTTGCCTGTTCTTCCACTGGTCCGATGAAATGGAACGAGTGATTGTGTACTTTATATATTTTCTTCTAGAACGAAAAGTGTACATGATAAGACATTCTGTTGTGACTAGAACAATGTTCAAAGATGAGAACATATTTCGATTTTTTTTCTACAATGCTTCTCTGCCTCTTATTTTTCCGTGCGTTATGAAATACGGACGGTGGTTGTCATTAAATTTATTATATATTTTGTTTGCTTTCTTGTTTCAGTGTGTTTCTTTAAAGATGTGATGAAATCGTGTACTGTTTGTTTATTTACAGAAATATAAATATTTTCTTTTCTTCTAGATAAATAATAAATAAACACAAATACAAAATATTCACTCTGTAATCCATAAATATGTATTTAAAGAATATAAATGAGAACGGAGTTTCATTTTAAATATAACATTATATATATATATATATATATATACATTTGTATGTATGTAAATACATGTATCCTGTTTCTCCATCATGTGTTGTTAGTAAGATTAGAACGTAATGTTGTGTCAACTGTGAAATTGAAATTTTCCGATACTCATAATCCCAAATTATATTTGTCATCGATTCGATTCAAATGAAAATGAACATCATTTGTGAATAAAATTTCTGAATTTAGATTCAGTTCATTCCGTTGAATATTTTTTACACTCGTGTATCAACACATTCGTTTTTATATTTTTACTACACTTTTTTTTAAATAAAACTTTCTATATATACTGAATATATTTGAAAATAATTAGCTTTTTTTCAATCTGTTTTATTTATTTTATAAATATCGAAAATAGATTTAAGAATATTTACTATTAATTTCTAGAAATATTTCTTTCATTTTTATAGATATAATAAATAGAATATATAAATTCTATGTGAGAGATAGTTCTAATAATTATTCTTGAAAGTTAGTTGATTATTTTTTTATTAAGTGATGATTTTCTAATTAGAATATACTTATATTTTTTCTATAATTTCATATACACTTTAAAGATAATTATTAATAGAATTTATTTAAAATAAAATAGAAATAAATTATTTCATACAAGGCAACAGAATAATATTCTCAAGAAAGTAAATAAAATCAGGAAAAACAAATCTCTCAACTCTCAGAAGAAGATGGTAGACTAATGGCAAGTCTCAAGATGAAGAGATTGATCATCTTGTTTATATACACTTATTCATACACACACATACAGATGATATTATATATATATATATATATATATACATTCCCGTGTATCTATACACCAAAGTAACAATATTTATCAGTCTCTATAGAAGCAAAATCTACTCCTTTCAAAGATCATTCGTCACAAACTTATATTTAAAAGTATAGAATGTTGTTTTAAAAGTTCATTTTTACTATTTCATTTTATCCAATATATATATATATATATATATATATATATATATATATATATATATATATATATATATATATGCCAAAGTATTTTTGTATAATATATATTAAATAATAAGATTTTAAAATTAATATTTATATTGTTTTTAAGCTTCAAATTCATTAAATTTTTTTGTGTCCAATAGATTTGATTTACTATCCTCATGGATTAAAAGATTTAGGACCGTCTAAAATTTATTATCCACTATTTTGGCATATGTACCATCCTCAGGTCATAATATGTACACATTCCGAAACTAGTAGTAGAGAACAGACACATAGATGATTCAAAACGACGAAGACCACCAGGATAATATATCAGTGGGATCACAAGTATAAAACATACAATTATAATTTTAATAGATTTGAAATTGTCCCTAAATATAAATAAAATGTTTTAATATTTCGTATCATATATATATATATATATATATATATATATATATATATATATATATATATATATATCATATTGGAAGATTCGACGAAATTTCATACAAAATTATAAATGAAATTTCGTTGAAATTTGAACAAAGTGTAAACATATATTTTTTTAAATAATAAAAGTAGATATTTTTGATTCAAATCTCTTAAATACGAAAAAACTTTAAACACAAAGCAGCACATGCAATGTGAATATAAATTTAAAAATCTAATAAATGTGTTAGATGTTATAAAAAAGATTTAATTTTTTTATAATGTCTATATCTTGACGACTTTCAAATTATAGAACATTAGAAGACTGTCTACTTGTCTTTTTAGTACCAATTCGTAAATTGGTTTGCTGCAATAAAATATATTGCACAATATTTTAATCAGGTATTGAATCTTCAATAAAACCTATACTGCTATTCGTTTCAATAAAATGAAAGTTTATTTCAAAAAAAATAATATAATTTTTAAAGCGCTTTTTAAAAGTAGACTTCTTATAGTAATTTTATCAGCTAATAGAGTTTCATATTCTGCTGAAAATTAATTAACACAGATCTTCTGGATAAAGATTTATCTATTTCCTCCAATACTCTCTTTTTCACAAATTCTCGATATATTTTCTGATACCTCTATTCCATATATTTATCTATTTCTAATTTTTTGTTATTTATTTTCATTTTTTGTGAATAATTTTTGTTCTTCATTAATTATTATTTTGTTTTCCTAATATAAATTTCAAATAGTTTATTATTATTACATATGTAAATCCTGTTTATATTCGTATCCATTCTATTAGTTTCCTGTT
>CM068318.1:12225484-12242984 GCA_034766995.1 Acanthacorydalis orientalis | reverse complement strand
AAAATTCAGAAAACAAAATCGCAATTATTTTCCTACCAAACTAGTATCTTAATTTACATATAATACTCAATGAATAAATAGGAAAAAATCTGTTACTAATTTTTGGGTAACCAAAAGTTATCCATAAAATATTTCCATTGAAAGCGGTCTCAGCATACCATAAAATTTATGTATAAATTTTTTGAATATTTATTCTTAAATATGCCATCTAAATCATATTTTTGCATGAATTTATCCATGATTTGTAATTATAAATAATTTATTTAATGAAATAATTGTAAATTCAATTAATAAATAGCCCTATATACAAATAAAATAGTGTATAATTGAAAAAAAATATAATAATACTCATCACTTATATTTTTTTTCGAAGACTGAAAATTGATTATTTCTTGAGATTCTTATCCATTAAGTTCTTAAATAGCTTATTTATAGCTATTTTTTATTATAGTTAAGAAAATGTATTGAAAATTCTGTAGAAGTGAGTCGTTTTTAACCTCATTCAACCTCATTCTCATATCAACTCAAGACGATAGGGGCGCTGATGTTGTATGTCACCGATTTTAGCTGAGATTTATTGTATTTGGTTTAAGGAAACAAATATAATCATACAATTTAATACTAGATTTTTTTAAAAAAAATTATTTATTTATTTTGCGCTACTGTTCAATTTTTTTCTGATGTATTATCTTTCTACTGATGTTTGAAAATCAATAACTTTCTTTGTTACATGTATAAAATATTTACATTAAATTCAGATTGATAATTAGACTTTTTGTGCCCTATTTTCTACTGTTATATTTTTTGGATTTTTTTAGATTGTTTTCAACATATTAAATAATATTAGGAGCTAAATAACAATTAGTGTCATGTTTCTTAAAGTATATTTCCAATTCAAATTCATAGTTAAAGAAAACAAACATATAAATAGGAAAAAAAAATAATAAGAAAACAGAACTTTTTTAAATTTTATAGTACATTTCTCACAAACTATTCTTCCATCATTCATTTATTTGCTCGTACTAAATCTTGAAAATATCAAACACTTATCAAACCGTAGACACGGCGCATACGTGCGCACACACGTATGTTAAGTATGTTCGGTTTGTTTTTCATGAAAAATGCCTCTAGTGCCATGATGAGATTTGTGTGTTTGCGCGTTTTTATACCACGCCATTGATTTTATTGCTATCGGACTTAAAACGCAAATGAGCTTTTTTCCTCTTTTCGTGGTATCTGTAATGTATTTTTGTGTAGACCATACACATTTGTTCACTGTGTTTATTTGAATACTGAAGTGTTTGTTTTGTGTAAAGAAGATAAATTGTTATTTACTAGTTCACCTCGTTCTAGCGGTTCATTCTTGTTTACGTTTTGCTTCCATTGTCCACATTCTCTTTTATAAATGTTTGTGTACGAACACATACAATCACATATGAAAAAAATGTTTATACATATATATATATATATATATATATATATATATATTGTACATTTCATTCATAAAAAATAGAAAAGCTGATAACTTTATCATTAGTAAATAACTTTATCTTAAGCATTAAGTAAATAAAATGCAAATACTTTTTAGAACTACGAAAAATCGTCCAATTTTAATTCATCAATATATATATATATATATATATATATATAGGTATTTTGAAAAATTACATTTATTTTTACGTTGAATCTGGACGACGTTTAACAAATTACATTATAAAAGCAATTAAACGCTTAAACGATTTCGCATTTAAAATAATCCATAAACCGATATTTAATTGTTTCGTAAGGCGAGGTACTCATTCGTCTCAGGAATAAAACGAATTAACTGCATAAGGAGATCTGCGAAGAATTACGAGCATAATTACATTTTTGTATTTTTTTTTTCCTTTCGTATTTCTCTCGTGTTCGTTGACTTAAGTATGTCAACATCTTTTTGATTAAAAAATCAACAGTTCTTTAATGTTAAATTAAATTTCTTTTGAAGTTTCATAATACCATATTATGCGTATATAAACACACACACACACACATATATATATATATATATATATATACACGCATAACATACATGAAAACTTTATTAGATTTTTATTTTTTCTTACTTTTTGCTCCAAATTATTTAACATTAGAAATAAAAGAAAATAAAATTGAAAGCGTTTAATAAATGTTGTTTTATTTAATTTTTGAAGATGATGTTTATGAAAATTATCTTTATAATAGAAGTTTATAAAACGATAAAATTGTGTCATTTAAACTTTTTATATGTTTAATGTTTTGTATTCAAAGTCAATATTTTAAATAATTATTTTTAAATTGTTTGAAATAAAAAGTTAATGTTATCGTTGTGTACATGCAATTCAAACAAATATAAATACTTTATCCTGCTGGTATTAGTTCTTTGGAATCATTTGTTTGTTTGTTCTTCTCTAGTATCAGTACGAATGTCATCTTCAGACAGAAACTAGATACTTATTTTAAATCCGAGTTATGTTGAATTTTATGTATTTTAGATAGGGTGAGTTTTATAATTTTGAAGTATAAAATATCGCTTTCCTATTTGGTTTAATTGTTCTATGAATGTGTTATTTTCATTTTTATATATTTAAATGGTTTCAAGAATATTAACAGCCTTTATTTTCAATTTTTATTAATTTCATTGTATTATTTATTTCTTTATTTCCATGTCTCGTTTCAAACCTGTGTTTAGCAAATACTGATCAGGATTATAGTAAATAAAACTTTTGGATTCTACATTTTTTTCAATTTTCTGCCTAGTTGACTAATATTTTCCTTATTACATATATATATATATATATATATATATATATACACAATAGTATTTAGCCATAAACAACTAAAAAGTTGAAAAAATAATCTAATGCTATAATTATATAGATATACTAACACATACACACACACACATATATATATATATATATATATATATATATATAACGATTACGTTGCTATATATTTGTTAATAATTACACAGACGTAATGAGTTTTGAAAATATGTTTATTGTTTCATTCGTTGCATGTATAGGCTAATAATCGAGAAGTGGGCGAGGGTAACGAGCCCAGTGGTTTGTGAGCATAGCAGGCACGGGGTGAAGCCCCCTAGTATTTATATATATATATTTATTATATTAATTTAAAAATTCCATTTAAATTTGGTATATTAGTATTTTTAACTAGGTTTTGAAGTGTTTTTCTCGTTTTTTATTATTTTTCTGTTCCATTATTAAAGCTTATATATATATATATATATATATATATATATATATATATATATATATATATATATATATATATATATATATATATATGGTTATATATATACATGTCATATGTACATATTTTATATTTTCATCGATTGGTTTTTTTATTTAGTTTTATTAAGATTTTCTTTCTGTTTATATCTTTTAGAAGTGTATTTATTATGATTGGATTAAATTCATTAATTATTAAAATATGTTCAATTGTACTAACTTTTTTTTAAAGTTTACTTATTAAGTAGTAGATTTGTTATTGAGTTTGTGATAGTTTTTCAAAATGCTATATTATGATATTTCCAAAGTAAAAAAAATCCTGACCACTTAAATGAAATGATTAAGAATATAACCTACTTTAAAGAGACAATGAGCAAAAGGTTATGTAACTTTGTATCTTTCTCTGCGAAGAAGTTATTAATTTTCAATACAGCTATAAATTCTTGTTTTTCTTAAAAAAAAATAAAATTTATAATGATCATACATAACTTCTAACTTATTTTAAATTCTATTTTTATTTTTCTGTTTTATCATACTACATAAATAAAAAAAACATTATTCTGTTTAATAAAAGTTCTGTTTAATTACCAGTGTTTAACAAAAATGCATTCAAAAATTATTTTGACAAAGAAAATGGATTCGCTTTTAAAAGCATTTGCTTCTCTTTTAAATGCTATTTAAAATCCCAATAATATTCTTCTTGACTTTTTAGTAAACGAGAACTTATTTCCAGTCATAGCAATAAAACAAGAGATCTTTCTCTGAAAATCGTGTTTTATTGCTACATACACTTTGTCAAACTATTTCTTTTCTCATTTATTATTTCCTTGCTCTTAAAATTATTGCTGCTCTTGCAAGAAGGACTTTATACCCTCACTTAAGGAAAACAGTCGGTACATTTACTTTAAAGCATTAAGTAGTACAGCAAGTGAACATTTTTCTACATCTCATCTTTTTAACTTTGAATTATATATATATATATATATATATATATATATACATATCTGTGTGTGTGTGTGCATAGTAAAAGTTTGAAGAATTTGTGTTATTATAACAGAGTCTATCTGTATCTAATACTAAATTATACATAGAAGATAGAGGAAGTAAACGAACAAATATTAATATTGTGTTCTTTCTGTCCTCCTTAAATAATTCAAATATAATTTATCTATCATTATCGATAGTGAGGTTAGTTTGGAACAGAAATAAATGCAGATCATTAATAATAAATATGGGTGAACACGATTAATGTATATAAACCGGTTTCATTTCAGTTGAATGATCTTTCTATGTATATCTCTTTTTTAATTATGTGCTGAAAAATACTTGAAACAACTGATATATATATATATATATATATATATATATATATATATATATAATGTGTGTAACTGAAAAAGTTCTATGCCTTTAAAAGTCAACAATATATCTTCAGTCATTTATATAATATTTTACCAGAAATGACTTAAAAATATTATCATGTTGTTTTATAAAAAAAATATTTACGTTACAGAAATCTAAGAAATGTCTGTCTATAATAAACATGAATAATTTTCATTACTGAAAAATATATACTTTTTCTCGTCTTTGGAGCTTAGTATGAATATTATATCATTTATATTGAACCCCAACCTATTATTCGAGAGAAAGATTAAATTTATCATTCAAGAAGATTGAAAATGTAAAAAAACAGTTTATATACTTTTGAAATCAAATAAAGATTCAATATTTATGTTCGATAATGATTTTTGAGAAAGAAAGAAACTAATATTTCTAATATTATTTAATTGTTCAAACAATAAAATAAATATTTTTTTCGTGGAACAATTAATTTGTAGTATTTACTAAGTAAATATTGATTTAATTAAATTAAGGAATATATATATATATATATATATATATATATATATATATATATATATATTATGTAAGAGTAAACAATACAGTATTTTTGCAGACGATGAGATAAAAATCGTTTCTTTTAAATACGGCGGCAGATGATCAAAACGCGTTCTAAACGAGAAAAAGTAATTTGGTATTTCAGCGGAAGAATGTTGAATTAAAGTCCACAAGGAAGTGAGCTATATAAAGTGTAATTAAAAACAGTAAATTGAATACATTAGTAGCAGGTTCCTTTTAGTTATATAAATTATAATCTTCAACAACTGCGCAAGAAGTAAATTCTATAAAACCCGTCAAAACCTCAACCGCGTTTTAATTAATTTGACAAAACGAGTGTATATTTATACTGAGATTTATTAAAACAATTCACCGAATTCTCAATTTAAACTTCGAGTCGAAATCTA
Organism: Acanthacorydalis orientalis; assembly: GCA_034766995.1. NCBI lineage: Eukaryota > Metazoa > Arthropoda > Insecta > Megaloptera > Corydalidae > Acanthacorydalis > Acanthacorydalis orientalis. The sequence goes on along the minus strand of CM068318.1, from coordinate 12,237,409 downwards.
TAAATAATTATTAAATCGGATTCAGCGTACCAAAACCGCAGAATGTGGGGGGACGCGTCTGTTCATGAGCCGGTGTGATGTTGACTAGGTGGTCGGTCGGTCGGTCGGTCTGCAGATCGGTGTGTTGGCTCGACGGGCGGTCGTTGGATGGGGCACGAAAACAAAAACGATTGACTTTAAAAAGAGCGAAACACGTTGCATTCAAATTGCCGCGAATCGATTTTCCAATTAAAGAAAACCGGAAGTTCGGGAACGCAAAAACCGAATTGCGTTTTGGTAATTTCCGCTTGCTGTTTGATTACAATACGTTTTCTCTTAACGAAAATTGCCTCTAGGTTATTGTTCTTAGATAACTTTGTATGGATTCGATTGACTGTCGTTTGAAGTTCCTAATTATTATTTTTTTAATTGGTTTTGACTCGCTCGAGAGAACGTCGGTCAAATATTTCAATCTCGGAACAAAGAGTACGGAAAGTTGCAAGATTCGATTTCTGTTCAGAACACCATGAATTTTAACACGGAAGCCGTTGCCGTCACTGACATGTTTTATGATGTTTTTCATTAAACTGTTTCATTTTCATTCGTTTTATATAAAAATATTAAAACGTTCGTGGATTTTTTATTTTATTAAATAGATATTTTAACTCGTTTTCTTAAAACTGATATTTAAAATTCTACTTTAAGTTGTTTTAATCGAAACAGAAAATATATTAAAGTATTTTTTGATTTTCATTATTTACTCTATTTATTGATTAGAATATTTATTATTTTAATTTTTTTCAATTATTTTATATTAATATTGACTTTTCTTAACAAAATATAAATCGTAGAATAAAAAACTACTTACTGAAGTTAGAAAAACGTTTAGAATAAAATAACTACAAATTTTTAATTTTCTCGGTTACATTTAAATTATGTTTTATATAAAATGCTTGTACTTAGCATATTATATTTATTTTTTTATTTATCAAAAAGATATTTAAATCAAAGTTTAAAAATGTAACTTAATTCAAATTCACAAGTAAAAATTATTTTCTCACCCCACAAATTGCGATTTTTTTTCTGATCAAAAATGTTCGATAAATAATTCTTGATCATTTCTTTGAAAAATTCCATTCATAGTGGAATTGAATTGTTCATTCCATTCTTGAGCAATTCCATCATTATCAGATCTTTAAGATTTAGAAAAAAATTTTTTTTCTGTGTGTCATTTTCAAAAATTAAAATCTTAACTCTTTTAGTTTGTTTTAAATAATTATATATATAATTATATATATATATATATATATATATATATATATATATATATATATATATATGTACAGTAAAAAATAAAAATTAATTCAATTTAAAATTAAAATTTCAATAAATTTATTTTTCGTTTCATAGAAAATGTATTTGGAGACCGAAAATATTTTCTGTACATTTTATTCAAGTTTATAAATAATTCTATTTGAATTAATAACAAGCACCACTGGACTATAGTAAATGAAAAAAAATGTTATCAAAAATATTATATAATTAATAATTATATTCAAACCATTAGACTCTCAATGGTTCATTTTTTTTAAAAAAAAAACTACTCATTAACTTATTATCAATAAATCAAAGTAAACGCTTGTGTTTACTTTGATTTATGTTTATTTATTTTATATCTGACAGGAAATCTAATTGAAAATTAAAGTGTTATGTTTTTTTTATTTAAATTAAAAAAAAACGCCAGTAGATCAATTCTTGTACATACGAGAAGAAGTATTTAATTTAATTAAATTTGTAATTAAATCTGGATTTAAAACTGTAAACTTAAAATAATATTTTATTTTCTTTGTATTGAACATCCCGAATAAATTACTTAGTCTACGGCTCTGTGGTTGGTTTTAATATATTGTATATTTTCATATGAGTGTAATAACACGAGCAACATAAAGAGAACTGAAGCAGATCCCACACAGAGTACTCATTTAATACGCAATATTTATGAACAAATGATCAAAGTTTCTGAAACGATATTTACTAGTATATCATGTGTATGTAATCAATACAAGTCGTATCAAGTCTCCGCAAATATTTCAACTCTCTTCAGCAAATAAATCGTCAAAATCCAGACGATCGAATTGACTGTGAAGTGTCCTACGATACAAAACACTCGTAAAAAAATAACTACATACACACATACATACACGTAAGTTACTTGTTCGTATAATAATATATAGGTTTCTCATCCTTTTATCAAACTATTCTACTACAGACATGAAAATGGCGAAAGTCGTAACATTTTTACAGTTCTTTTTTTTTTAAAAAAAAAAAATACTTTTTATATATTTCATCGTACTTTTGTCCCTTTGTCGTTGAATCCGTCATATTTCGAAGATTCGTCGATGCCGTTGCAGAGATTCAGTTCGAGACGGTCGGTACAGTGATTGGGTATTAGTGTGTTGGTTCTGTTTATATTTTTGCGCTTTGTTGTTGATTTACTTTTTTTTTAAAAGTTCGTAACGATGTAGACCGTTCATTGTCAAATAAATGATTGCTATTGGAAAAAATACTGCTTGAATATCTTTTAATTTTCACAATGTCAATTTTCTTTTTTCAACATTGACGGTTTTCTAATATTTGTAATGATGTGTTTGATAGATGAAAATAAATGAAACTTGGAAAAAGAATATTCTTTTTTGAAGCGTCAATACATGCTTGTACACTGAAATATATATATATATATATATATATATATATATATATATATATAGAGAGAGAGAGAGAGAGATATTCTATTTAAATTTCCACGCAAAAGCATTAAAAGGAGGCGCAGGAGTTAAGAAAACTCATGTTTTTTTAGTATTTTAGTTCAATTCAATATTAAAATACAATTGAACTAAAATAAATGCTGGATAATATGTTTTTTTTTTAATTTTTGCGTTTTTTTAATACTTTCGTGTGGAAACAGAAGTTGAATCAGTATATATATATATATGTATTGGGTGATGCTATTTACGTTTCCATATGTAAAAATCAAAATGGGGCGCAGGGGACAAGCAAAAGTAATGTTATTTTTTATTTAGTATTTTAGTTCAATTCATTACTAAAATGCTATTGAACTAAAATAATAAATGTGGCATAACATTTTTTTGTATTTTTTTTATTACTTTCCTGTGGAAACCCAAGTTGAATCACTCTCACTATTTCTTTTTCTTTCTCTCTCTCTCTCTCTATATATATATATATAGTTATTCCTCAAAAAGAATTTAGTTTTATTCGTAAATAAACACCCTCTAATAATGTTTATGTTTATTTAACAAATTATATATATATATATATATATATATATATATATATATATATATTTCTATTTAATCGACTTTTTTCTGACTTCGCCATTTTCAATTGTATAATTATTAATACTGTATGAATATTAAATCTTTCTTATTTTAAAGAGTGTTCATTCAAATAAATAAATGTAAAAATACAAACAGATGATAGTCTGATGAGGTTATAAATCTAAAAAAATTAAATGATACAGAATAATGTTGTATCCAATTGTTAATTTTCTGTATTGTCCTTACTTTTTGAATAATCATTAACACTTTGAAGTAGGGCATGGATCTAAAAATCCATTTGTTTTCCAAAAAAAACTATGGTCTCAGATCGCTATCTATGAAATGATATATTTAAAAGTCACTAATCTCTTTCTAAAAACACTAAATTTATACCTCTTTCATTAAAAAAATAACTGTCGTCGGAAAATCAGAAAAATCGCGATTTTTTCCATTTAAAATCTATAAAAATTGTGAGCTTGAAAACTGGATTGAACAATATTTTTTCTCAAAAGTTCATCATTGGAAGAAAACGTATAAAGTTTTTCGAGTCTCTACATCAAGGTACAACATGTGACCGATATGAAACCGTTTTGTTTACATTTGATTGTTTCAAAATATTTTAAACTCAACGGTAATATCATTTTTGCACATTTTCAATTGTAATCAGTTTTTCTACTTCCAATTATATGTTTCCAATCAAAAGATTTATGTTTTTTCCGAATGTTATCAACGGTTTTCCAATGACATATCAGATAAATGTGAATGGCTAATCTGATTTAACATAGCATTTTCTTGCAAATTTGCAAAAAAATGCAATTTTTATTTTGTTTACGATGAGAGAATGTCCGATTAATCGAAAAATATTTGTTAAAAATGTTTAGCACCATTTCCCCCTATTCGACTCCAAATGGTTAAAGTATATATATATATATATATATATATATATATATATATATATATATATATATATATATATATATATATGTATATATATTATGATCATTTCTAATTCGAAAACAAGTTAGCATTGAAAATATGTGTATATATGAACGATATAGAATGAAATTTCATGTAATATAAATTCAATAATAGCATTTTACTCACACATAATGAAATTTCATTCCGTTAAACAATGTAACACAAACAGTAAACGCACGTTTTCATTGTCCTAGTTATTTTTTCGTTTCCGAGTTAAATCTTGCAATCACGAACGAGACAAAATCCACTTATAATAAAAGACAGTTATATATCATTGAACAAGTAGCTTAGATGTCGATCTCTCTCACCTCGACGTACACGCACCGAAACAGCACCGTCGATAGGTTTAAGCTAGTGACTCTTACCGTTATACGTGAGGTAGTTGGATTTAAAGACAGGTTTTGCAAAGTAGGCGTAAGAACAGAACACCGAAAAGAAGAATGAAGAGAAAAGCCGGGAGTTTGAAGATTGCGTGATCAGAAACATCAAGTAGATGCTATACTAGCGATTCCGAAACTGTATCTGTGTTGCAATAATCGATACACACGTAATATACAAACACACATCATTATATACACACACACATATATATATATATATATATATATATATATATATATATATATATATATATATATATATATATATGCAGCTTAGGTATATAAGCGCGCCTGTACACGTGCATTAATTTAATTTATTTCATATTAACAATTCTGACAAGTCATTTGTTTCGTGATGCCTTTGACACGGAAATGTTTCCGGCGATAATCTTTATTGCCGTCGAAATAATATTGTAATTATGTAGATTGATTGAAATTTTATACCGTTTTTATAACTGTGGGCTGGAGAATTTGATTACTATTCATTTATTTAATACGTGCCCATATATATGTATATACATTTACATATATATATATATATATATATATATATATATATATATATATATATATATATATATATAATAGTTATAGAAAATTACTTCATTTAATTTGAGTCAATTTACTTGTAAAGTTATCAAGTTCATCAATATTTGAATAGTGGAGTGTATATTTCGTGCCTGTGAATGAAATCAATTTCAGTTATATTACTTCTAATCTATCAATCTAATTTTATAAGTATTTGTTTTGTATTCTAATAACTTTTCAATTACATGAACATATCGATGAAAATTGTAGAAGATGTATGTTTTCTAACAAAAAGTATTTTCTACTAGAAACGTTAACTTTGATAAACTGTCTGTGAATTATTTTCTTGTAAATGCCTGTGGTTCACTACAGATTCCTGTTGTGTGTTCAGATACATCATTATAAAAACAATACATTTTTTTTATTATCTGGTAACTTAAAACTAGAAATCAGTTCCTTGCTGTAGTGTGTTTGTGTTAGTCTAAAAGCAGCATATGTTTGTCACTAGCGTATGAAATTTTCAAATAGTTTATTATTAACAGAATTAACATATATAAATAAAACGAAAATATTAAAATAGCAGGATATAAAACTATCAGATATATAACGAATCGGATAGTTTTAGAATCTACAATTGTAGGTGTAGTGCTAGTATATCTGTGCAGTGTTCAATTATTGGTTTATCATTGATTAATTATTTAGAAGTTTGTTAAATTTATCTGATTTTTCATATTTCTTATTCAATTTTTGGGTTATTTTTGTTAGGACTGAATGAATGAATATTTAGGGTTTTAGGGCCCGTCGACATTTGTTAGGTATAATATATATATATATATATATATATATATACACATCAGACAGTTATATATATATATATATTATATATATATATATATATATATATATATATGTTAGATAAAAATTGTATAATTGAAATTGGACGTGTAATTAAATGAAATAATAAGTTGGCTCATATTTTGTGTCAACGATTTATATTTCATCGTTGTAGACTTAGTAATTTTAATATTTTAAGGAAAAAAAATCCAAAATACATCCAATTCTCTTTCGAACGTTCCAGAGCTACAATCTTAATGTGATTTTTCCAAGAAAATTACATTTTTTGTGTATATTTTACCCTTGAAACATATGTAATGATCCAGAGCATATTCGTCAAGGTACCTTTTATTCTTTCCGAAAATTATAATATTTCTATAAGTATATTTAGAAGTTCTTATTATTTAAAATAATTGTAATACAAGCTGTAGTTTGTACTAAAACATCATTAAAATAGATTAAAAAATAACAATTATTCGAATGTGAGTAAACAGAGTCAACAAATAAAATGAACATACTACAGAAATATGCTGTTCATAGAAATATGTTCTAGTTGCTAGTTGTTAGTCAACTATTCTCTATTTTTTTACAAAATATATTATAAAGCTATGCTCTATATTTTTTTCTATTTTTACAAAATATATTGTAAAAGCTATGCTCTATACTTTTTCTCTTTAACTGATATATTTCTATAGTGGTTAGTTAATCAGGTAATAATATATATTTTTTTAGCTGATGTGTAAAGTAAATTTGTTAGTTTTCTATTCACTGGTGTATTAGCAACCAGTAAAAACTTTTACCGTCTAACTGCAACTTTAGTTATTATTTCATATCCCAACAAACCCGTTTAGTAAGTAGATTTTTTTCTTGAAGTCAACCATGCAACTTACAAAGCTACTATTTTTTAAATGGTTCTTCAATCTACTACTTGTAAAACTCTATTCTTGTAAACAATATTTTCGTGCTTCATATCTAAACGTTTTTTAACCAAGGATAATTTTTACACTTTGCAATGACAGAAATATATGAACAAAAATAAGAATAAAGTATATTTTTATAAAATCATAATTCTAGGAAACTATATCTATTAAAAAAATGATGGAAAACTACTGAAAATGACAAAAGAGATAAAATCCAAAATGTCTAATTAAATCACTCTGTAATGTAGCAGCAATTTCAATTTTTTAAATATATATCGATGATATTTAAATATATAACGATCAGATATATATATATATATATATATATATATTCGGAAGTTAAATAAGACTGTTTTTCTTATTTAAACTATGCATTATATGGAATAACATGATGAGATAGAAATGAAAACGTTTGAAATAATTAATATCTCCAATTTCACAAAATCAAGAGTAGATCAAATAATAATCTGTGTGAAATATACAATGAATATTAAAGAACGAAAACAGTGTATCTTACAATTTTATTCCACTTGATAAATTCATCATGTATAAGTGCATGTGTTGTACTAAAATATAATAAAAAAAATTCGGAAAATTGTACTAAGAGACAATTTTGAAAAAATCGAGTCAAAAAATGAAGCATCTGTAGAGTCTAATTTTATGTCATTGGCGATTATTTGTAAATAAAATAAGAATTTATGTTATATGAGAGTAAACGTACAGAGAGTAATGGGTGTAGATAAACAGAGCTTGTTTTTTTTATTTCATCACATTATTGCAATATATCATACAAAAAAAAGTATTTCAAATATAATTTGAGCTACAAAATACATTGTAAATTTGAAGCATTCGTGTGTGTACTCACTATAATTTTATTTATTATTAACTGGGTGTGAGAGCTTATGGTGGACAGTAGAAATGAGAAGGTAGATATCTATGAAAATATGACTGTCATTAAAAAAAATGTTATGTTTAGGAAAAACATGATATATAGTAATAAATATGTATTTGGAGTACAAGAAATTTGGTTTCAGACATATCTCTCTCTCTATATATATATATATAAAATATACATTATTTCAAACATTATTAGCAAGCCAAATCAATGAATTACTTAATTATAATGGATCAAAATTGTCTTATCGAAATAACCATGTGGGATGAAGAAATTCTCTCTAAAATATTGCCTCTGAATAGTCTAATTTTCTTCTAATTAAAGATTATTTATGAATAAAAAATAATTAATCATTTTTTATAGGATTAGACGTATAACAAGTGATGGGTGTACATAAATAATGTCATAATGAAAGCATAAAATTTTATAGAAACATTTTCTTTGAAAGACCACTTCCAGATTAAAAAAGTATCAAATCTTAACAGTTTCCTCCAATAATTTCACAATTACTTAATTATAAAAAATCAAAATTATCTTATCGAAATGACCATGTGGGATGAAGAAATTCGCTCTAAAATATTGCCTCTGAATAGTTTAATTTTCTTCTTATTAAAGATCATTTATAAATAAAAAAATAATTAATCATCTTTTATAGGATTAGACGTATAAAGAGTGATAGGTGTACATAAATAATGTAGTAGTGAAAGCATAAAATTTTGTAGAAACATTATTTTCTTCGAGAGACTACTGCCAGATTAAAAAAATATCAAATCTTAACAGTTTCCTGCAATAATTTCGGAGAAAGAAATGAATTCAGTAAGATAAATATCTTTTAATTTGTTTCATACCTAAGTATCTGGATTTGAAATTATGTTTCTTGTCATTGAGGTCACTGTTTGTAGAATAGTGACCTCAAGGATAACAAAATATAAGGATAAAAAAAATCCCCAAGGATAAACTTCAATATAAATATTTCTTATTTCCCAAATAATTATGTAATAAAAAAATCAAAATACATTTTATTATTTATAATGTTAGAAAATCTGATTAGTGCTATAATAATTTTCTGATTATTTACATTTGACTTCATACAGAAATAATTGTAATGAATATCGTATTTCTTTATAGAAAACCGAACAGACCACACATTCATACACTGATACACAACACAAATGATTACACAATTATCTAAATTAGAAATTGAATAGACAATCATACCAACCAACATCAGAAGTATTTTAAAATCAAAGAGATAAAACGAATGTATACAAGGAAGATACTTGTAAGAGATATTGAACTAAAAGATGCACATAATAGGGAAGTTTAAGTAGTCGTAGGAAGATGGTGTTCTTATAAGCTTCCGACTTCTTTAGGGGAACCGTCCTACATAATTTATATTCTATAAAGCTTTAAAACATTAGTACTTGTACTAATAGAGTTATATATATATATATATATATATATATATATATATATATATATATATATATATATATTAATATCGATTTTTTCACAAAATATTTTATGTTTTAATTAAACGTGAGTTTATTTGTTTAATAAGTGGAATGTTATCTTGTATATATGGCATTGTTCTACACTGGGCGTTTATTAAATTCTATGTTTAATAAAATCAACAATAAATTACTTTAATGGTTGTGTAATAAATAATATTAATGGTGTAGAATTTATATTTCAGGTGACATTTACAATTAGAATACGGTGTTGTATATTCAGTAATTATGTATATTATTTTGATAATTATTGGTATACTTTTTTTATTTATAGATGATGGTGTTGAATTATTTCATTCATTTTCGAAATAAGTAGAAAAATATGAACACGGTTTTACAAGGGTGAAATCTTAAGCAAAAAGTTTAATTTATATAATGATTGTTTTTATATATTTAGATTTTAAATACTTTTTTTTAATATTTTCGTAGTAGATTGTCTCAATTTCATTCAATTATGTTTTTAATTAAGGTCTATTTGTAATTATGATATTACAGATTTGGTTCTGTGGATTAATTAATTTTTTTAAAATTAAATCACTTTTTCATAAACCACATGTTTTTTTATGTTTAAAATATTTAATAATTGAACATTGAACCCTTTTGATTCTTGCTTGTGAAGATTTCTATGACGATGCTTTCAATCTTAAAAGAAAATGATATAGAATTTTTTTTGTTAGAGAAAAAAATTAACATTTTATACCTTATAACTAGTACTTTGAAGATTAAATGAAATGAGCATGAGCAACAATAAAAACTGAACAATAAACTTTTTTTAAATGTGTTATTTAGTAAGACTTAGAAATTATTTTAGAAAAGATACTAATAATTTTTAATATAAAAGAAGTAAAATTGACGGTATGTAAAAAAAATCAATTAGTTAGATTAATGAGTTTGAAAAAATGACTGAAAAACAACTAAAGTATTAAATGATTAATTTTTAAATAAAAATTTCTAATAAATATTTACTAAAATCGATTAATACATTTTTAAATAAATAAATAGTTAAATTTTCATTTCAATTTTTAATTTAATTCTATAAAAAAAAGAACCTAACATAAATTTTGCATGAAAACAGGTATTAGTTTTCTTTCTAATCTTTTATACGTTATCATCAAAAAAAGTAAAACAGAATCATTTTCATTTAAACTTCATTCTTATGCAATAGTCTATTCAAGATTACTCAATAATTCAAGGCACTAACTTTTTCTTCGGTTTAATTAAACATTCAACCTTCTGATTAAATATGCTTTCCCACACAGTCTCAGTTACTTTTCAATGAATGATAAAAAGGTTTGTTTTTTAATCTTCTTTTGTAAACTTGTGATCGTTTTAATGGAAAAATATTTTAATTCTATACTTCTTAGAAAAATATATTGTTCCTACTACTTTATTCCATGATCAGAAAAATAATAAAGGTCTTTATATTCGTTCATTGAAGAAAAATATTAATTGATTTTATATATTATTCGATCAGATATTTAAATTACTAGTATTATTACTAAAATTTATATATATATTTTTAAAGGAATTAAAATACTTTTAAAGATTAATTTTTGAAAATAATTACAAATTTATAAATGAAATTATAGTTTTTTCTCATTAAATATTATATATATATATATATATATATATAAATAAAAAATTTAATTTCGTGTTACCGCATATGAAATAAATACAATACGAAATACATTTGACACCATTGTCTCTTATATCGCCTCTGCTTTGTTTCTTGATTGACAGAAGAAGACTTTGCGATTCTCATAAATTCCATAAAATATATAGCGGCGCTTCTGAAATCGATGTTCTTTCTATGACAGCGGTACTAAAATATGTCACGATGGCTATTTGTCAATCTCACAAACGTATTTATTTTCTTGACATACATTCCTATATCAAATTTATCCAATTTCACGTTGGAAATTCATGTGTTGGTTTCATGACATAATTTTTAACTCTCACAACTTGGATATTCGTAGATAATTATTTTATTGCATCATATTAACACACACACACACACACATATATATATATATACATGTATATATATATATATATATATATATATATATATATATATATATGTAAATATATAAATATATATGTATATATATATATATATATACTTTTAAAATTGAAAAAAGTGTGTGTAAAAAACTATTATTTTAAATATTTATGATCCTGGGAACAAATGAGCAAAAGTTTTCAACAAAAAATATCTTTTAATTATCATATATTATTCAATTAATTCCATTACGAAAGATTTTCACTGATCAAAAAATAAATTGAAAAACTATAACATGATCTCCTGACCATTATGATCATTTTTTGGTACTCTGGTTAAATATGCTTATGTAGTGGAAAATGTAATAATGAGAGCGAAAAATACATTTGAGAAAATGACTTCTTCGATTTTAAGATATTATAATGTTATCCTTATTTATTAGCATTTATCCTAACGAAAGAATTTTATTGAAACAAGTTTATTGTTTCTTTTTATCTATTTCAATAATTAATTAAATTAAAAGCTTTTCACTTGAACTCAAATATCTATTTATTCGATTCTAA
>CM068318.1:12205484-12222984 GCA_034766995.1 Acanthacorydalis orientalis | reverse complement strand
TTATATCAATAAAAAAATATATTTATTAATCAAAATAAATGTAATTGGCATCCATATATTTCTCGCAAACGAAAACAAGTTCATTTATTCCTATAAGTTATAATTCAGGAGTCCTGGAATTAATTGAAAGCACTTTGAGCTGATGGTCGATCTTTGAAAACCTTCTTTCATAGGAAATGACTCAAATGTTTAAAAAAAATGATTATCTATGGGATAGACACGTCCAGAAAGTAAGGTGGGTGTGGTAAGGTTTCATAATCCAGTTCATTTAATTTTTTTGTACGAGAAAATATCAGGTTGGTCCAAAAATAATTGCGGTTTTTACGTATCTGGTATAAAGATATATATATATATATATATATATATATATATATATATATATATATATATATATATATATCAGTTAAAAATTATATTTATTAATTAAAATGAAGACCACTGGCCTGCACACATTTCTCCCAACGGGAAACGAGTTTGTATATTCCTACAAGATAGGATTCTGGAGTCCAGGAATTGACGAATTCATCGAAAACGCTTTGAGCTGATGCTTGATCATTGAAAACCTTCTCTCGTAGGAAATTACTCGAATGTTTAAAAAATGATAATCTGTTAGAGACAGGTCCGGAGAATAAGTTGGATGGGGTAAAGTTTCATAGCCCAGTTCATTTAATTTTTTTAAAGTCATTTGTGAGACGTGTGGTCGGGTGTTGTAATGAAGAATAATTGGTCTTCTTCGATTGACTAATACTGGCCGTAAACGATACTTTTTCTCATACATTTTTTCAATTTCCTGATAATATTTGTCTGCTGTTATTGTTTCACCCGGATTTAAGAAGTTGTAGTGAATGATGCCGCTTGCCGACCACAAAATTGTGACCATAATCTTTTTTTATAAAGTTTCGGTTTAGGAAACTGTTTTACTGCTTTTCTAGTCACTATGATGAACGTTTCCGATTGTTGTAGAAAATCCACTTCTCAGCACATGTGACAATGTGATCAAGAAAGGGATCATTTTTGTTGCCGCAAAAGAAGCGCAGAGCAGACTTCGTATCGCCGAATTGCTTGATGTTCGTTTAGTTCATACGAAACCCATTTATCGAGCTTTTTTGTTTTTCCAATTAGGCTCAAATGTCTAACAATTGTTGAATGATCAACAGTGAGTTCTTTTGTCACCTCGTCGAGTCGCTTCAATAATGGTTCTTAAATCATCATTGACTATAGCTGAAATCCATGATCTTCCTCATCATCAAGTCTTTCGTTTCCATCATGAAATTGTTGGATCTAATGTTGAGCTGTACGTTCACTAATTGACTCTTCGCCAAAAATAGATTTGATATTTCGAGTAGTTTCTGTTGCTTTGCATCACAATTTAAACTCATACAATAAAATCGCGCGAATTTGCTTTTTTTCCATAACTAATTTAAGAGATTATATCCAACAATACTAAATAATGAAAACAAGACACATAAGCTGAAATCATTAGTGCTAATTTCATTATTTACAATGATTTATTACATGACTATAACAAAAGATAACGGTAACTCGAAAAATCGGCGTCAAATTTAAATGATAAAAACCGCAATTATTTTTACACCAATTTAATAAATAGTACAATAATTTAAAAAAGAATATTTGATTCTGTATTCTTCTTTTGTTTAAAATAAACATTAAATATTAAATAGACTGTTTTTCGGTTAATTGTGTTGGGAACGGGTGTCAACTCTTGTCTTCATCTGGCTCGTTCTTAGGCGTCAGACACTGATGATATTATTTACATTTTTAATGCAAAGAAAAAAAACTTTATTATCACAGTATATAAGAAAGCACATGTTCGTTGTCGCAAGGAAACATAAGGTGATTAAAAGTTTACTTGTATTATGTTTTTTACTTTTATATTTTTTCTTACATTTTTTAACAACTTTATTATATGATTCAAGGGGCCATTATGAATTTTATTATTGTTATTTTGAAAACTTTCTTTCCTCATTGTCGGAAACATATTTATTTTCTTAATATTATTATGTGATTTTATGAATGCATTTATTATCTGCTAAAATATTTTTGAAACGATTCTCTTAATACGTCAAACTATTCAATTATTTGCATTGTTTCTTTCAATCAATATATCTTTTTAAAACAATCCTTTTATTTTATTCTGTCGGTATAAATCTTAAATATCGTATCTTAAATTGTACAGTCCTTATATAAAATTTTTCGTATTTATTTAATTCTCTCTATACATAAAAAATGGTTTTCCTTCTCTTTCGTGATTTTTATTCATCTTCTGATTGGCTGATAGAGATCGCATGGTCTCTATTCTGATTGGTTGATTTCACAAGTTTATGAGTTTTAGTATTAAGTACTTTAAAATTAGTTATTTATAAATTAAGACAACAGAAAAATATCAGTTAAAGATTTTTCATTCTAAAGAAATATAATAGATTTTTTTTAGATATTATTTAGGTATTTTATCATTTTACATAATTAGCATATTATAATAGACATAAAAAATAAATAAGAAAGAATAATATAGAAACTATCTTGTAATTTGTTCTTCAAATAAAATGTATATATATATATATATATATATATATATATATGTTTCTACCTTCTACACATTTATAATTCATATTGTAATATTCTTTCTCTATCTTTAATTTATATATATATATATATATATATATATATATATAATATACATACACGTGTGTGTGTTCGTGTTTTAAATATAAAATATAAATTCAACGTATAAAGTTATAATTTCAAGTGAAACAGCAAAGTTGAGAAAATCTTATTTCATATAATTTTTCTGTACTTTGAAAGCCGACAACGTGCCTCGCGAGTATAGAAAATAAATTATTCGGCGCTAGTAGTTCAGCAAAGTGAATTTTCAAACAAAACTAACCAAAAAACTTCGTTTTAAAAATAATTCATCACGAACTGTGAACATTTCTACGTCGAAATTAAGTTACGATGAAATTTTGAAGTCCGAATAAGAAGTTGATTGCCGCACACACGTGACACTAGTCATCAGGCGTCTCAAACACTCACACCCACACACATAAATACACGAAACTGAACACGTGTTGTACAGACAGAAGTTCGTACTCACACATTTAAATATATATATATATATATATATGTATGTATGTAAGTTTGTGTATGTATGGCGGTGGTATGTATAAATAAAGGTGCGAGTGTAGGTGTAGACAAAACCAACACATTTGTAACACAGTTTAGGAGACTTCACGTAAAAATTTCGTCAAAAGATCGCGTGTCATACACTAGAAATTGTTGACGGACATTCTGTATAAAAGAGTGACGATGTAGAAGTTAAAGGGTGATATGAATAAGGATGGTAGAGTCACGATAGGTCGTACTTATAACGATGTTCTTCTCTACAGTGGCTGTGAAGAGGCTATAGTGTGGTGGTAGTGTAGGTAAGTTAGAGAAACGCTAGAAGCTCGACCCACTTCCCTTTTGAACAAGTTTTTAACAAGATCAGAAACACGAGTTCCTTCTTTGCCTTCAAGTTTGATCCTCGGGCGTTTCAAGTCCGAGGAAAATTCTCATATGTTCTTGTTTCGACAATTTCGTTATTGGTTTGGTTTATTACGAATATATATATATATATATATATATATATATATATATATATATATATATAATATAATATATGTATATTATATGTATATTATATGTATATTTATATATATATATATATATATATATATATATATATATGTACATTAACTCATACATTTCTTTGTTACAATGTCAAATAGCTTTGTACATTAACTTCGAGTTTTGCTTTGTTGTCAGTGTTCGTATAAAAATAAAAATATTGCTTTGAAAAATATATTCTTTAGATAACATCTCAATTTCGCGCACACTTCTTGTTGATTATAACAAATGTATGTATGTATATATATATATATATATATATATTATATATATATATATATATGTTTGTATATATATATATATATATATATATATATATGTGTGTGTGTGTGTGTGTGTTTCTGGGTACACAAATCTTAAATGTTATTTATTAATAGCCATTATTTTATTTAAAAATAAACACCACATAAATCAAGACTATTAATAATGTTTGTAGTTAAAAAGAAAATACATATTTAAATGAGATATTTATATAGTTCTGTATTTCTCTCTCTCCTTATATATATATACATAAATACATACATTCATACGTTAACCCTTCTTGGTGAAAAATAGAACAAGTTTAATATTGTTATTTATAATTTAAGTATATTTTAGATAAATTTAAATGTTATTCTCATTTAAATATTATATAAAATAGTTTATGTTACACAAATTAACACACATACAAATATATATATATATACATATACATATATATATATATACATATACATATATATATATATATATATATATATATATATATATATATATATATATATATATGTAGAATGAGAGAGAAACTGATCACTCATTTTAAAAATGTGTTGTAAGTCAGTATAGTTAATTTTTGCACGGAAAACAGAAGAATATTTTCGCTATTCACTTATATAGAGGATAAACATTTTAACAATAGGAGTTCTGAATTAGACTAAATATTTTAGAGACGAAAAAAAATTGTTATACACGAACTTTCAGGATAACACTAGATATATTCACAAAGCACTTGCATAATCGATGGTCTTCATATTTTAATTATTATTTCTGATTGGTTGTTGCTTCTTTCTTTTTGTTTGTACATAAACTTTTCTTACAAAAATCAACATTGAAAATGACGAAAAAAATGTTAGATACTAAAAAAAAAATTTTTTTTATTAGAAATCGAAAATTTGAAATGTTCAGGTAAGAATTATTATTACAATATACGAATATTTAAAATTTTTATTCCTGTTGTAAATGTTTAACTTATATATATATATATATATATATATATATATATATTAATTTATATATATGTATATATACTTATTTATAGTTAAAGAACTGATTTACGAACTATCGATGATTTCGCCAACACAGTACAAAACAGTTGATATTTTTATATAATAATAGACTCTATTTACTGTTTGAATTAATCAAGTAAATTCTGGATATTTTGTTAGAATAGTTATGAGTTTCCCTTAGTTGCACGTCGAATAGCGACTTGTTAACTCACTCAGGTATGAATTCTCAGGAGTGTTGTACGATGCCTCTAGATAATTACTACCTGTTTGAATGGAGTTTTCCACTTGTATATGCGACTAATGGATTATTTTATATTTGAACATCATATAAATAGATATCAGCTCTACATATAATATACAAACTGCATATTATTCATTATTATGTACCTAAATGTTGTATATGTAAAAAAATTAATCAGTTATAAAAAATGAAGTGTAAAATATTGGAAAGCGCCCAGAACCAATTATAGGTTTTATTATTAAATTACGGAAGTTTTTGATTATATGTACATTTATATCGATGTCTCTAATACATTAACTGTTTAATGGTACTTAACTGAAAACTGGAAAATTGTTTTTAAGTTTTGATATTTTATATAGTATTATATATATATATATATATATATATATATATGGGGAGTGAAAAAGTTTTTTTTAAGAGATATCCTTATGAGAGAGGTATGTGATGAAGTAAGATGAAGGAATAGACCTTAATCTTCCATTTTGAGTGTTGTGTAAAAATTTCTTGTTAAGTAACATGAACAGCTGTTGTCCAAAGGTTTGTAATGAACACTACATGTAATGATGATGAATTTATAGACATATATATATATATATATATATATATATATATATATTATATATACACATACATACACGTACAGTTCGTTAAAATATTATACACATTTCTAATAATAACGTTCGTAAGTGTCATAAAATGAAATAAAATATTATATTTCAAATAATATTGGATTGTACAAGTGTTTGCCTTATCAGATGTGAAGAAACTTTCTGTCTATCTATTGACGTGTCAAGTAAATTACATTAAAAAGCTAGAGTATTTTAAAGACAAAGAGCGGATAACAATGGCAAAAAAAGCGCATTTTCTTTTACAAAACGAACGATTTAACACCAGATTTACCAGGGAGTTGCTGTTACTTGATACATTCGTGTCTATGTCCGTCTTAGATTACAAAAACACTAAAGGAGTATTGATGATGGTTTCATTTCAGAGTTTTTTTCTTCATTAATTCACTCTATTTTTTTGTTTATATATATATACATATATATATATATATATATATATATATATATACAAAATGCACTTTGAAATTATGTCTTACCTAAGAAATTTATTTTTAAAGAATAATGCTTCAATTTTCTGTTATAGACGGTCCTGTTTTTAATTATTTCAAAATTTGAAAACGAAATAAATAAATTAAAAAATTATAAATAAAATATACAGAATATTTCCATGGATTATAGTAATCCTTGAAGGCATGTAATTTTTATCAAAAGTCTATAAAATATTACGCCATATTTTAAACAATAGAGGAATGGATGATTTTTAGAAAATGAAATAATAAAAAGATATTTACAGAAATTAGTTAAATCTGTCCTGATTATACTGGTTCTTTATTCATGAATAGTCTATATATATATATATATATATATATATATATATATATATATATAATAAAACGTGTTTATTTATAACTTTACAATGGTATGTTTCTATATTATTCTAACAACTTTGATTATTTTTCTCATATACGTTTGTACAATTTTATAAAAACACTGAAGCAATTTATAATGTAAACTAAAAAAGCAAACAGTTTATTGAATTGTCCGAAATCAATAGTTATTCTACTAAAATACAATTAAATATATGTAACTGATGTTCAACTACAATACTATCTATCTTCTCTACCATATGAGTACGGGTTCATGATCGACATTTACCGTAGACATGCTCGTGTTCTCACAGCTGTGCACTATTAATACAAACGACATGTTTGTTTAGATTCTAGATATATAATGATACCAGTCCAAGGATTGTTTAATTTCTATTATGTCAGGAGATTACTGTTCACTCAAATATTTTTATAGCGCTCACTTTTAACTAAAAATCACTCAGAGCTGGATTTTTCCTAACCTAATTTTATTATAATTAAAAATAACATACTGATATTTTAACATGAAAATATTATTACAAAAATTATTTCCAATAAAACATTTTAAACGAATGATGAAATAATAAGATAAAATAAAACACTGTTATATCGTATAATTTATTTCCAGTATCTCAATTTGAAATATAATTGAATTATTTTCGTTTACTAATAAGATTTTCTGCCAGAAAATGTCATCGTTAAGTGAAATAAAATTATACAGAAATTTCATCTTTATTATATCAATACATACATACAGTTTAAAATATTATAAAAAAATATATTACTGCATGAAATTTTATTCGAAAACATGTTTACTATACAAATATTTTTTTTTGCTAGCGGTTATGCGTTTATGCAAAACAAGTATGAAAAATAAAAATAAACGGTGCTTAATATGTAGTACTGTTAGAAATATGAGAGTAGAAAAATGTGTAAGCTATAACATTTTATATACATTTTTCTGCTTGTATTTCTGTTTTTATGATTTTTTTAATTCACATTTTTGAATTTTAGTTCACTTTATTTAACATTTTTTAAAATGTATATTCTAAACTTTATATTTTGTTAAAAATAAATTGTTTTAAAAAATAGAAATGCAATTAAAACAATTTTTTATTCCATGAAAATCTATATTTTAAATTTATACTTAATATATTTTTATTGGTAAATGGATAATGTCATTAAATTTCTTGTAAGTTTTCTATTTGATAAGGTTTTATTAAAAGCGAATTTCTTTAAACACATTTAATGAGCTTTTATTTAGTTATGAAATATTTAAGGCATTGAAATTCAGTTTCTTGAGCAGACTTTAAATTTAATTAAACTTCATAAAATGTATTTAGTTACAAAATAGTTAACATTTTCTATACATTGAAAATGAATGATGTTTGATAAAATTTATTAATATTTACTCTGATAGATCCATTAACTGGTTTTATTTACAAACAAGTTATAAAAGTAAAGTACTTTGAGTAATTCA
This sequence comes from Acanthacorydalis orientalis, assembly GCA_034766995.1. Classification (NCBI taxonomy): domain Eukaryota; kingdom Metazoa; phylum Arthropoda; class Insecta; order Megaloptera; family Corydalidae; genus Acanthacorydalis; species Acanthacorydalis orientalis. The sequence continues at coordinate 12,214,882 of CM068318.1, read as the reverse complement.
ACTTTAAAAACTTGTATCGTTTTTGTACTTTCTTCTATTTAATATGTTCATTAATTTTTTAGTGAAATAGTTTTGTAGGTCTGACTATATTTAATATCATTAACTAATTATTTTATTTATGGTATTATATATATATATAGAGAGAGAGAGAGAAAAAGAAAGAGAAAGAGAGAGAGATTACTGAAAAACATAAATGAGTCTAGAAATAATATATTTTAATCAGTAATACAAATTATTCAAAAAAAATTAAGAAAATCTAAATAATGCAATTTGATTAGGAAGTAAGTTGGTTTTATTTTAATAATAAACATTTTTATTTAAAATTTTTAAATATATTTGATTCAAGAACTTATGAGCTTTCTTTAATATTGATAGTTTGATTTAAATCTTAATTCGTTTACAGACAATTGTTTATTTGTTTAAAAAAGGAATTAATAGATAAAAAACATTATTTTATTTTTTAAAACTTGATTCATTATTTGAATGTTTATCAAGTGAATGTTTATCATGGTTGAATGTTTATCAAGTCGTTTTACTATATATTTATTTCTTTAATTTGTATTGTTTTCTTAATGTAGGTATTTTTAAAACTTGATCTCTTTATAGATAAATGTATAAATGAAAAATATTTTTATTTGAAATTAATTAAAATAACAGTCTCAAATTTTATAACAAACAAGTAATATGAATAAGTCAACCATAAAATTCAATAAAAAAAATATTTCTAGAATGATATTTCATTCATGAAACCATTATTTCAGGTTTATATATATATATATAAACCTGAAATAATAATTTCATGAATGAAATATAATTCTGATTATTTTTTTGATTATTTCTCTCTTTCTCTCTCTCTCTCTCTCTCTATATATATATAGGTTGAATCAATTTAGGTTTCTACATGGAAGTTTTAAAATGGGGCGCAGAGGTTAAGAAAAGTCATGTTATTTTCTATTTAGTATTTTAGTTCAATTAAATACTAAAATACAATTGAACTAAAATACTAAATGGAGATAACATGTATTTTGTCATTTTTTTTAATATTTTCGTCTGGAAGCCTAAGTTGAATCCTATAAATGTATTATATATAAATATATATATATATATATATATAATGTATAATAAAATTTTAAATGAATTTTAATTTTTATTAAAACATTTTTTTGTTTCCTATGTTTATCATATTAAACATCGATGAAATCTGTTCAGTAATTTGGTTTCATATATGTAAAATGTTTATTCTTTAATAGAAACTTGTAAATAATTATCAGTGAAATAAAATACCAATTTAACATTGTATTTAATTAGAATTAATTATTAAACTTTATATATATATAAAGATTGACAATATAATTAGAAGATATAATATGGTCTCAAGAGAAAGTTTCTTCTTCTCTTTGTACTATAATTACTGGTAACTGTCTATAAAACAAGACAAGTAAACAAGTCATTATTCACTGTACGTTCTTAATGAATGTTAAAATTAATTTTAAACAAAATACTTCACGTACCAGAAATAAATTATTGAACTATCGATGCATGCAAGTGATGTGGAGACAATGATGTAATTAACTTTCACGATTGTACTAGCAACTTTGTTTCGTATGTACAGTAAATTAGTTTAGAATATGTTAATTAACTTTAAATATAATAAGACTTCAATATTATCTTTGTAATGATACAAGATGAGTAAATTAGAAACTGGTTCACTGTGTAGAGAAAATGTAATATGTTTGTTCGGTGTAGACATTATTTTAATACAAGTTATAAACTGAATTTAATTTCGTGTGTTGGTTATGTTTATTTGTTATTTTTGAATTTTAGTAAAAAAAAATATAAAAAAATGATTTAAAATTGTATTAAATTTAATAATTATAGATGTATAATTATTATTAAATATCGATATAATAAATCGTAAGATATTTGATGTCATTGTTATTTACTTCAATGACTCTCTCTCTCTCTCTATCTAACTTCCACACTAAAATCTTATTTTCGTTCATATAGGACTTTGTTCTCATTCTGATAAAGAATGTACGTAACATACTTGTGGCTAGAGTTCCTTGTAAAAAGAAAACTATTAGCACTCGAAAGCACTTTTATGGCGGATCAAAGCCATACGAATCGTTCTTTAGACGAAAACCGACTAACGCAAAAGAAGTATCGGTGAAGATGGAAGTTCTTGTACGTGTTACGTTAACATCGGAATCGTACGTATTGAAACAGACACTGCAGTATCATTTTTCCTCGATAATAATTTCATTAGAAGTTTATATAAGGAAGCATTGCCGTCGACTCAGACAAGAGATCACGTTATTTCGTCTGGCATGTTATTATTTCTCTTGATTACGAAAGTTTTCTTTAACACGTATCCTATGAAATGTATACGATTTTTTTTTCTATACATCGTATTGCTAGTAACTTGATATGTGTTCATCAACGGTGGAGAAACATTTCAGTGTTAATTCGGGTTAAGATATTTAATACTGGTTTTAATAATATTTGATGTTCTAACAAACATGTTTTTTGTGTTCAGTTGTGTAACACTAATGATAAAAAGCACAACTGGAAATACGGACAAATTATTAAATTTTATCTTCATTAATTATCTATAAGAAAAATTGATATCAACCTTAAATATTTTATATTATTTTTAATTAAAACTTTCAAAGATTTTTCCTACGGAGAATCATCTTTTAAAAGAAGTAGATGTTCTGAGAAACATCTTTCGAAATAAATACTTTCAATAATTTTAATTAAGATATTTTCTACAAAAACTGACGTGATTTTTTTATATATTTTAAGGAAATTATTTAAAAAAATTAAATGGTCAGTAATGAATTATTAAATATTTTTAATTAGATTTTTTTTACAATTTGTAAGGCGAGTGAAAAGAAATTTTATAGGAATAGAAATTCTTTAAGATTTAACCTTTTGCATTCCAAGTAATTAGGCTACACAGTAGATCAGAAGTTTGTTTACTACGAATTAGGATAAGAGTATGATAAATATAGAAAAGTATAAATACCCGATGACATTGATAGAAGAATGTTTATCAAAGTTTTTATCTGTAAATGATAAAATGCGAACAGTGATATTGTCCTTAGTAATAGAACGCCTCTAAGTGTCTGGGTAGTACAGCTGACCTTGTGAGTGCAAAAGGTTAATCTAAAAAATATTCCGAAATATATTTCCAGTTTTTCTGATTTTTTTGAGAAAAATTTGAAAAAAAAAATATTGTAAATTAAAATAATTCGGTTCCTTTCATATAGCGCTAAATATAATGTCTTAACCTTTTCACCACAGATTCAATATTTTTAGTTTTAAAACTTCTGTTTCGTTTAATGATCTCTTGAGTTACTTAAGTAGTTTATTCAATTTCCGTTAGTAATTTTTGAAAATTTTATAGGACGCATAGGTCTCGTTAGTGGCGAAAGGGTTAAGGCACGTTTATAAAGTTTACATTGAATCATAGCTATGAAATATGTACAATATTTTCATGAAAATCATAATTTCATACATATTTGTGACTACCACTACCAAAAAAGTTAAAATCAGAAATCAAGCTCTCCTAAGAATATAATTTATGAATTCTATTTTAAGAGAGTGTCAATAATTTTTATATCTATACATTATAACTATTTTACATTGTTATGTTTCTATGGTGCTCAAGATGAAAAAGATCTCAAGACGAAATATATTATTTTAATATCTTTAAATGTAAAAGATCTCAAGACGAGTCTGTTCGTTCAGAGTCACTGAACATGGGGCGCGCACAAGTCAAAGGTTTATCACCGTTGTGGTGTCCTAAGTAATTGAAATAAAAATGATTTAGTCGTGTGTGACGTTTTGTGATTGCTTTGTAGTTGTATAATTATTATTCTAGCTTATTGATTTATTTTATTGCCATGTAACAAAAGATGCTATCCATGGTAAGTCATATATGGCAGTACAAAGCAAAATTGTTCAACAGTTTCGTTTTTTTTAAAAAATATTTTTTATAAATTGTCCAAAATGATTAAAAATATTTATCAGAGGATGATACATGCGTTTATCATTAAGGATATATATTTAAATAAATATAGAGCTAAATGAACCAAATTAAATTATTTGGAATGAATTCTGAAAATGGTTGAATGCTCCACATCAGTATATTCGCAGTCGCTGCAAATATTGCGCACTGCAAATTCGCTCAACCGTTTTGAGCAACAAAAACGTTAAAGAACAATCTATTAATCAGATTAATAGTTTAGATTTTATTATATTTTGATACTGTTGCACAAATTCAACTTAATATATAGCATAACTATAATTTATAGTATTTTTTCAACGCTATTATATAAAGAGATTTCTTTTAAAACTATTTTTTGCGGAGAGTTTTATATGGCATACAATTTCGATTTTGCACTTATTCTTCTATATTTTTATTCTATTCCATATTTATTATCAGTACTTAAATACGATTTTCAAATAACAAGTAGAATGATATATGTTTATTTCTGGAACATTCAGTTAAGTCTAACATTTTTTACTAATATCTAGCTAAAGATTTCAATAAATTGTTGATAAAAAACTAAATGAAAATCGATCGAGTACTTCTTAAGTTTTTGCATTGCTTACTAGTTAAAAGATTTAGCGACTAACACGTTTGACTCTCTCTCTCTCTCTCTCTATATATATATATATATATCATGTGTTTAATTGGCAATTCTAAATACTAATAAAATTAAAATATAATCTTTAAAATCGAGAATAAGGTCACCAGCTAATCTTTTTCCCCTAACAGTTATTACATTTTGTATCATTTGTCACACTCGAAATATATAATTTCGTTGTAGGTACCAATTAATAAATTTTATTAAGTGAAAAGCCCTTAGGTAGTTAATACATATTCAAGTTAATTTTTCACTCAACACATTCGGTCTAGATGCTATTTTAATTCCATGATATTTCTATAAAGTATTTTATAATAGTAGTGAGGATTTTCGACAATTTAACAGTCGGATTTTTGTATAATATATTTCAATTAATTATTTAAAAGATTCTCATAAATTTTCAATTATAAATTGGTATAATGAAATAAATTACGTGGCTTGAAAGAATTGAAATTCGTATACAGTTTAAAATGTAATATTTGAGACATATAGAAGGACAAACTAGGCTCGTGAGTATAACTGAAGTAGTTATTTACTTAAACAGATAAATTAGAAATTAATTAGGTATGAATAATTAAAATAAGATTAAAAATAAGACATTAAATATAAATAAATAGGCATGACTTACCAATAATTCTCCACTGAACTGTTTATGATGTAAACCACCGCTGTCAAATATCTGTAAATAAAGATAAAAACAAATTAATTTATATATTATTTTTAATTGTCTTTCAGATCAAATAAACCCACAAAATTATGTAATAATAAATACTACAAAATATATGTCATGCATAAATGATTAATATGATGTACAGTGTCATATATATTAATCATTATTACATTATTTTTGATATTAATCATATATACTTGTTGATATATATATATATATATATATATATATATATGTATATATATATATGTTTATTTATTTATATATATATACATGTTTATAGTGGTTTCTCAAAAAAATCTTTCAATCGACTACATTTTCAATAGATCATAAATTAACTCATTTAATAAATAATATATAAAAATAAAAAATAATATATAAAGAATTAGAACAGAAAAGCAAAAATTCTATTTAAATCCATATCACAGAACAATAAATTTAATATACAATTATATACAAATTCTTAATTTTTTTCTTATGCTGTAACTTGTTAGTTAATGTTTTGATATCAGAATATAAAAAAGAACCTGTCAATTTTTCTTCTCATATATACATATATATATATACATATATATATATATATATATATATGTATGTATGTATGTATGTTTATATATATATATATATATTTACATGTTTATAGTGGTTTCTCAAAAAAATCCTTCAATCGACTACATTTTCAATACGTCATAAATTAACTCATTTAATAAATAATATACAAAAATAAAAAAATAATATATAAAACCATTAGAACACAAAAGCAAAAATTTTATTTAAATCCATAGTATAATAAATTTAATATACAATTATATATAAATTCTTAATTTTTTTCTTATGCTGTAACTTGTTAGTTAATGTTTTGATATCAGAATATAAAAATGAACCTGTCAATTTCTCTTCTCATATATATGAATATATATATATATATATATATAGCGAACAAATTGACATACTTTTTTTATTCGATCAATGTTGAAATTGAATTATATACCCAACACACAAACAATTGACGCTATTAATTTCGCATATTTAACATATTTGAAGTGACGTTTCTCGTTTCTGTATATAGTAGAATACCACTACAATGAATACCATTCAAATGAAAATTCCAATTAAATGAAAATATGTCCAAGTCCTATCTCATTACGCAACTGTATTTTTATATATTTTGCTATAAAACAAGTTTATTGCTGTTGTTTTTTTATTAATTTCAACAATAAGTTTATATTAAACATTTTTTATATAAAAATTACTAATATTTAAGAATTACACATTTATAACTTAGTACTATAACCTGTATAAAAGTATAAGTCTATATAAAAATTAAATATTAATTTAACAAAAAAGTATTTAAGGATAAGTATATAAAAATCTGTTCACGTTTTTATGACAGTTTTTTCTTTGTGGAAATGAAATAAAAATCTGATTAAACTTATTGAATTTTAGAAAGAAAATGATGAAAAAATAAAGTATTACATTGCAAATTTCGGTAGGTTTCGTGTATATACTTTCTTGTATATTCATTATTCAATCTTTTATTCTACACAAACTGCCTTTTATTGTCCTCAAAACTAATAAATTTTGTAATACTAGGAGAGAACATTTTTCTTATCTGAAACTTGAATCACTTGTATGTTTATCATTCCTTTATTTTTTTAATTTAATATAAACGAAAATAAAAAGCTATGTCTCTGAAAAAAATATAGGCGGATATTATATAACGTCATGTATAAAATTTGACTCACGAGGAAATTCTTTGAAACATAATTCCTCGAAAAGATAATTATTCGAAGAGACAAGTCATCGAAAAAATAAATTCTTGAAACCATTCTTTGAATCTGATGTAACCGAATTTGGTTTGACTAGTTCTGTCAATCCTTGATCAGTCTAAATTATACATAACTATGTCCTAACAATCCCTAGTACTAACTAGGAATAACTAGTACTAACTATTAGGTTAGTAGGAAATTAATTGCGGTTTAAATTTTCTGAATTCTCTAACCTCATTTTTTTCATTAAAAGTGTCATTTCATTGTATTCATGTTAATACCATTTTAAAGTGTATTTTTCTGTCTGTATTTTGATAACATCTATGATTTTATTATTAATTTTACTTCAAATTGGGTTAATGAATTGAAGACGGAAAAGAAGCAAATAACAGCAATTCTTTATATGACTTAAAAACGGGTGGTAACGCAGTACAAACTGCTCGTAAACTAAACGATACTTTTGGTGTGGGTGTTATTAACCTTTTCGAGCCCAGGCGCCATATTTGGTACATACATTTTTGAAGTGCTATAATAAGTAGTCTATCTATCAGGTAAGTGCAGTTCAGATAATATGTAGAAACCCAGTTAGGCCTAATGATGGCCCTTAATTCAATCCAGATGTGCCTACCTGGTCCCGAAAATCCCGTTATAAACTCTTTCTTAAGGAACGAACGGTGCAATATTAGTTCCAAAAATTTCTGCTGGGGACGAAAATATTGAAGATAAAGAAGGTCGCAGTCCTTATTCAGTTTATAACGACCAACTGAAGGCGTTAAGTGAATCATAACCACGCACAAAAATTCGAAACTTGCACAAAAGTTAGGTGTTAATCATTCAATATTTCTGGACTACAAATAGAAAAATTTATATCAATTTGAAGTTCATAAACCGCAATTATTTTTCTACCAACCTAATAGATCCATCCAGACTACATCGTACTTGATTTCAATCATTTACAATCGAATATTTATCTTTTGATTAATTATACTTTCAAAGTATTGTTTTCGAAGAATTGTACTTCAGAAAAATTGTAATTTGAAAAGTGTCGTTTCGAACAATTGTTCCTGAATAAATATTACTTTTAATAAATTTTATTAAAAACGTTTCCGATCATAATATTATTAATTCATTGTATATTCTAATTAATGTATATTTTATCGTATATTTTAAGTAATTATCATATTTATTAAAAAATTATTAAACGTGTGTTATTTTACTAAATTTGTGTTTGAGATTTAAAATTATTTACCGAAGTAAAATATTTTATTCCAAGAATAAAACATCAATAGCATAAAAAAATAAAAAAACCTTATCAACAAACCATATGTTCATTTCAGTTGCTCAAATATATATATTTATATGTATATATATATATATATATATATATATATATGTATGTATGTATAAAAAAGTTCAACTTGGTTCTAACATTTGAACTATCTATTTATAACATCGATCGATAATATTATTTTAACCTTTACCGCAGAGCACTTATTTTTAACGACAACATTCTCAAATAAAATTACAAAAATAAATATCAGCTTAAATCGAAAAATATTATTAAGAGCGACTTAAAATTTCGCTTAATGTCAATAAATACACAGATTTATATGAAGGCGAAACAAGAAGTAACGTTTCGAAAACGTTCACAGAAAGGACCCGACGCTGAACACAAACATATAAGACGTTGCAATTTAATAAGTAAACACGCACACATGAGACTTTTTTGCGGTTCTTATATAGTGATTTTATCAATAGTATAGAATATGTACGCCTTGAGCACGAATCTTCAATGAATATTTAATTCGAATTTACCTACATCTGAGATCACTGTCAGTTTACATATAGTTTCAGTTCAGAGAACGAAATATCTGATTTGTATTTGATTTCACAGTTAGATAGAAGTTGCTTTTGTATCAGTAAATATCTACTTATATATATATATATATATATATATATATATATATATATATATATATATATATATATATATATATAATAAATGAAGATCTCAAAAACATAAAACGAAACATATAAGAAAAACTGATAAAACTAACCGACGAAAAATATTTTTTTTGAGATAAGTTATTGCGAACGAAAGATATCGATTGATTTCTTTACAGCATTATCAACAGAATCCGTATACGTATACAAAATAGAAAGAAATACGTGGAAAAATAGAGCTGACGCGTTAGGTACAGGGGTTTTAAAGTGGGTAGATGATGAAAACAAACTGCGTATCGAAGAATAGAAAACTATATTTTATGTGAAAACGTTTAGAGAACCGATGGCGTTTGCTAATGG
>CM068318.1:12197984-12200484 GCA_034766995.1 Acanthacorydalis orientalis | reverse complement strand
AAAACAATTTCTGTAAACGATAATACCTTAATGTGCGTACTCGAAAAAAAATCCTTACTTAAGATGCACAGAACATTTTCTTTAATATTTAATAAATAAAATGAACAATCTCGTGCCGGCAACTCGTCTCTATATTTATCTTCGGTTCTTTTCGTTTCTGGAACAACGTATAGTCAACAAAGAAATGAACAATCTAGCGTAAAGCAAAAGATGTAGAAACAGAATGCGATGTTCAAGCAGCACTATTCAGTTTAACGCCGTCACGTATTACATTGCTGTCGGTTTTTCTTGTATGTCGGCCTACCTACTACTACGTATCTACTAACTCGTTGGGTGATTCGTTTACCTTCTTTACAGATTACTGTGGTGTGAGAAACGAACGGTAGGTATATGAAATATCAGCCTAAAGGTTATCCAGCTCTATCGTATTCATTCCAGATAAATACGTTTTTAGTATAAGAATGATTTTTATTCCATTTAATCGAACTGTTTTCTTACAGAAAGAGCTGTTCCTTTTTTGTAAAACAACTAATATAAATATATATATATATATATATATATATTAATAAAATAATAAATTTTTATTAACAAAATTAATAATAAAATGAAACAAAATATCTGTTTTATATTTCATCAAAAAACATTTCTCTGTTTTAAAGGTAATAACACGATATTTTGTAAATATGAATAAAATGATTTTTAAATAATATTTAATAATAGTTATCAGCTATTTAATATTATCATACTTTTAAACATTGTACAACATGTCAACTTTAAATGAGTTATCATTAATTTCTTTAAAGCGATACAGAAAGTCTTAACAGACTTTTACAAAAACTTTTTTTCTATTCACAATCTATAAACCAAAAAAATGAAATAATTGTATTTTTTTTAATATTTATTATTATTATATTCGATAATGTGATATTTTCCTTTAAGATCCCATATAAAAAAATGTCAAATTTTTTTATAAATGGTATAGAAAATTCAATTCAAATTTTGTACCTTTAGTATGAAAAAATAGTTTTACAAAATTGTATCACTTTTAATATTTTTTTTCATTCATCTCATATATTTTTAAGATCGATTTTTCTACAAATAAAATTAAATTGTAAAACGATATTACTTAGACAATGATTTATTATATATATATATATATATATATATATATATATAAATGTATCTGTACATATGTAATCAAACGTTCATTCAACCACTTTAAAAACACATTGAGTTCGAAAACTTTTTATCTTCCCGGAATAAACATTTACTTTTATGAAGAGAAAATATTATTGTATTATAAAAATAACCATACTTCTAAAACTTATACGAAAGAATAATATTATAATATGAATTCATTTTATGAATATGTACTCTATTTATTTTTTCTTTATTAATTCTTTTTTTGTATTTATAGACATATGTACAGAATTATTCATTTTTATATATGTCTAAATAATAATCTCTCTCTCTCTCTCTCTCTCTCTATATATATATATATATATATATATATATTGTATTTTATTGTTTCATTCTAGTGAAGATAGATTCTCCTGTGTTGATTGGAACCCAGTGCAGTAGTAAAATAATAATAAATTAAATTAATATGAATATCAATTTATTTGACTGTGCTTATGGAAAAAAATATAAATGATCTGTGTTAATTTTAGGTCTCATTTACAGTCGAATTAATAGGCCAGGACCTGACAATAATGATGCTAATTCAATATTGATTCTAATTCTTCTTTCAATAATAAGAAATTTTATCTCTTTTTACAGAGAGATGTTAAATTATTGACGTCATATTTTAATTTCAAACAATTTAAAATTATAATTTGCAAATGCGTGGATTAAACTCATTTTCATATGTTTAATGGAGAATCTTCTTTAAATGAACTTTTTTAAATAATTTAAAAGTTCAGTTTTATAAATTTCTTTGTTGAAAATAAAACATCAAGAATATGGGTAAGTCGATTTTGCTAGAGGTCTAGGTTTATGATGGCAATTAGTACATGAAATAATTAAGAATTTGAAATGAAAATATAACGAAAATTTCTAACAATAGTTATTAATAAAATTTTAAAATATTTTTATAACCTATTTCAATTTATTTATGAAGAAATTTGGATTAAAAAAACATTGACGAATTTTTATTATTGATTTAAAAATTAAAAAAATGGTAATAGATTTTTATCAGTCTTTTGTTTAATGAATTAATTAAAATCAAAAAAGGAACAATGTAATTTTTATTATGTTAAAGAATAAAATTTTAAAACATAGAAAAATGAAATTTATTTTTTTATGTTTTCAAATGTTATTTATTTGATTTTTTTAATAGAAATTTTAGAATTATTGTTTTATTTCGGACCTAAAAATCCCGTGAGAAGATTGATTAACTATTTAGTATCATATTTCATACTTGTAAATTCTGAAAATACATAAAGGGTTAAATTCTTCAAAATTTATTTGAAAATTACGGTTCGACTATTTTTTAGGACAT
>CM068318.1:11952984-12192984 GCA_034766995.1 Acanthacorydalis orientalis | reverse complement strand
ATAACGCACGCGAGATATACGAAAGAATGTAAAACTACATCGAAATATCTGTATGTTTATTGACATTAAGAGAAAAATGTCTTCGAAATCTCTGCTTTTTTATCAATTCATATATATTGTATATATATATATATATATATATATATATATGTATATATATATATATACAAATAAATACACATGCAAGATATTTTTGAAGTGGTAAAAATGCTCAAGTATGTATTTTAAATTTAATAAACAATATTCCGGTTCATATAGGTATTTATTATAAATAGCATTTAATGTTTATTTTTAAATGTATTCAATGTTAATTTAAAAAGTAAGCGCACACTTAATAAGAAAAAAAACTTTTATTTTAAATACAAAAATCTTATAAATGTCATTTTTTCATATTAGTGAAAACAACACTCCAATCAACACTAATTTCTACGCATTCAATCTAACGTTTGATGAAATTCTGGATCTCATTCTGGAATAATTTTTTTAATCTCTTATACAGCCATTCTTAAGCCGTATTCTTCACATAGCTATGAAAATAAATCAATGTATTCAAAAATCGAGGTTTTTAACTCCAAGACTATTTACTATATAGTTTCAATTTAACACTAAATGGTTTTCACATTTCTGTGTCGAAAAGAAATGTTCGAACGATCACTGTTTCTTTCTGTTGAGAAGATCATTAACATTGTACAAGAATGGCTGCACAGGAGACTAAAAAGTTTCTTCCAGCACGTAATCCAAAAGCTCATTAAACTTTATACTAAGTGCATAGAATTAGAGGGAATTATGTATAAAAGTGATCCTCATATAAAAATATACTATATCTACAATAAGAGTTATTTTACTTGTTAAATATTTATTTATTTATTTACTTTCCATCATATATCGATATGATTTTGTTGACAATAAGACAATAATTCTAATATATAGTTTAATCGCAAATTTAATAAATATAAGAAGATTACAACAGATAAGAAATAATGAAGAAATATAAACAGATAAAAATAATTGTATGTAATATTTTGTAGTTGCATATTTTTTTATTGATAAAAACAATAATTAAACAGTTGTTTGAGTAAAAAATGGATTTAATATATGAATTTCAGAAAAAAATATATAATTATATATATACACACAAATATATACATATATTTTTTTTATATATATGTATATATATATAAATATATATTCATATTATATATATATATATAATTATATATACTTATACTATAGAAATTTTATGTAGCTTAAGACTTTTCTAATTATAAGAGAAAGTTTTTAATTGGTATTAATAATCTTTCTCTAAAAATAAGATCACATTTTTCTGAAATAAATATTGCATTAAACAATCAAATTTAAGATATCGAATTTTATTGATTAAAAGTAATATTTCCGAAAATATGATCTCATTTTGAATGAAGAAACATTGGCCTCTCTCTCTCTCTCTATATATATATATATTTATTTGGCTTATTTCAACTGCTATATCGCCATTTTCAAAGCGCGAGGAGAGCTTTTCTTTAAGGTTTGTAGAAAAATCATATTTTTTTTATGAAATATAAATGATAAAATTAGCCCAACTAGGATAGCATATAAAGTTAAGCTATAGATACTGACACGACTCCTGTGTATTCTCTCAAAAAAAAATAATGAATTTATATCAACAAAAGAATACATTTTTATTTATTATATGATTTTTTATTTGATGAATATCAATATATATATATATATATATATATATATATATATATATATATATATATATATATATATATATATATGTATGGGAAAAATATCAAAACAAAACAATAAAAATTAATGCTTCCAATTATCGTCTGCACAACTGTACAAAATGATATTATCTGACAGAAAATCCGAAACAAAGTTTCTTACATTCCGAGGAACAAATTTGATGTACGTAAACAAACTGTCACAGTCTCGATGCTGTTCGCGCGCTCTCGAAGTGAATTTCGTATACAGATAAAAGAGCAAAACGCGTCAAGATCTCCCTGCCAGTCAGATCTGACAGAAATAAAAACATTTTAAGTCAGTCACTGCTTTTAAAATGAGATTTTCTGAGCAATACTGCCGCCAACAAGTCCTCTATCGTATGTTTGCGCGTATAAAACTGTAAGTACTTACATTTAAATGTTACTAGCGGTGATGTGTTTTTACACTCTTACTCTCACTTAGTCAGTCATCATTATCCTCTTCTTTTGTTTATATTAACAGGAAGCTCTCTCTCTCTCTCTCTCTCTATATATATATATATATATATATATATATATATATATATAAATAAATAAGAGGGAAAACGGAAACATTGAAATTTCAGATTACTGTTTATTTTTTCATATTAATTCAACGTCGGTTTTTAAATGTTATCTACTGGTATGACTTTTTTTGTAAACAACATCCTTTTAGAGTAAGCTTTTTATATTAACTTTCAAAAGTTGTCTCAACTACCAATTGAAAAATTTATACACAGATGATAAAATTTATATTCACTTAAATTTACAGAAAAATTAAGGTATCTATATTATAAATGAAGAATTTATATTATCAATACATGTCACAATCTGTAGTTGCAATAGAGGCAAAGAAATAAATATAAAACTGTTGTTATAAATTAAATAAATTATAAAAATAATAAGAAATTAAATAATAAATTTTAAATTATTGTAATTAAATTAAAAATGTTCCTCTTCTAAGCATAAATATAGACCAGGGGTGAGCAAAGAGTGTTAAAAGATAAATAGATGATGTATATTTCAAGGAGAAAAGTCAATATCTGTTACTAATGATTTATATTGCTCATCTAACGATATACATTATTGATAAGGAGACAAGAAATATAAATGCAAAATCAGAGAGACCAATAAGCAGATATACACTCATACAGAATCTTTATTTTTTTTCTATACTTCAAGTCGGAAGAACATTAAATACATCTTTATTAAGTACTGGATTTTTAAACTAAAAATGATTGTGCTGAAGTTCTACTTAAATCATACCACCTCCAACCTCTCTTACCCTTATTAAACTGGTTAAATAAGATACACATTCTTTTTCTGAATAGGACTTTTTTATTTTTAAAACAATTAATGGATGTTATTAAGAAATTAAAGTTTCTGCAAATTTAATTCAAAAGTGAGAATTTAAGATAAACCTGGTTTTGTGTTTGTTAATTTAGGTCTTTCACATGAATTGGCATTTGTACCAATAATTAATAATTGAAATAATTAATAATAGAATTCTATAATGTCATCATATATATATATATATACAGGCGAGTCTATATTGAATATATAGTTCGCACACTGATGCCACGGTACAGTGTTGTAATAGTAGTGTTTATAATATACGTGCGACAGTGCCGTCGAGAGCCCGCTGCGCGCATTTTGCTGGCATCGGAGGCAGACACTCCGGGCGTGAAAACGTTGCCGTCATATTGAACAGATATCGTGAAATATGGCGGCGTTCGACAATGAAAAACGAGAAAAACGAATCGTGAATCAGGAGGCGAGTGATTTGCCGGATTTTTCGGGACGTTCACGAGATAAAAAATATGATTTATTTATTTATTTATTTGGTTAAGGTGCTCGTGAATGTGCTAGGTATATATGAAATTGGCGATAGATTTTTTTTATCAATACCATACGAGAGATTATACACACGGAAGCACATACATATATATAGCAGCGCTACCATTTATATACAGTTATATATATATATATATATATATATATATATATATACACTTCCAAACCTTGACAAGTTTTTACACTATTTAAATATATATATTTTCTAAATTTGGTGAAAGATAAGACATATAAATGAATCATTTAATATTTGAAGAATTACTTTGTAAAAATAAGGTTTTGTATTTCAATTTAAAGAATTAGAAATATATTATGTACTTAATCGTAGTAAATTTGTGCCTTAAGAAATAGGATAATTTGAAATAAAAGGAATGAATTATCATTAAATGTGAATATTAAAGTAAAGATTAACAAAACATTAAGTTATTTCAGAAACAGACTTCATAAAAGTAAAATAGTACTGGCATATTACTGATTTTTTTTCTGTTGATTGTAGACACTTCAAGTTAATTTTTACCGGAGTTCAGATTCAGAGACGACTTTTTTGTGTTTTACCCTTTCGAACCGATAGGGGAAAAAGTGATAAAAAATTTTTAACAAATATTTTTCGATTAATTGGACATTTTTTTATCGTAAACAAAATAAAAATTGCAAATTTTACAGTTACAAGAAAAAATATGTTAATTAAGATTAGTCATTACAAATTTCACATCTATCTGATATATCATGGAAAATCGTTGACAATATTCCAAGAAACATAAATTTCTTGATTGGAAACATATAACTGAGAAATGTTAATTATTAATGTTTGGTTTCGCTATTAATCTTTAAATATAACTATTATTCGAAATAACTTAATATTAAAATATTTCAAGATATATAATTATCTAAAAAATTATTATCAACATATTTATTTTAATAATTATTTCTTAATCGTTTTTCATATGGTTTTCATTAAGTAATATTTTTTTTCTTTTCAAATATGATTATAATTAATTATTTATAAAACATAATATTTTTTTCTCTTATTTCACATTTAAATATCTATAACATATATATATATATATATATATATATATATATATATATATATATATATATATATATAGTGATCTCATTGATAAGAAGAAAATTATCAGTGTACGAATATCAAGGTATGTGGAATAATTATATGATTTTTTACTTAACATAACTAATTCTGTTTTAATTTTCAAAATCACTTATACTCAATTGCATGTATTAAACAGAACATTTTTTAAATCGATCAAATGCAACACAGGCGTGTAATACGATTAGTCTACAAGGATTATTATACCACAATGTATATTGTCAATCAAATATTTGAATCCAATATAAATTTCAAACGCAAAATTTACAAATCAAAAATACACAATAATGGAATATAAATTTCACAAATCATTCAGTCGGTAACCAAAAAACTTAAATCATGTGTAAACTATTGATTATATTACAATGTGAATGAATATATATATATATATATATATATATATATATATATATATATATGTCTATAGATACACAATTAGTTTCCATTTGTCTCTGTGTTTTGTATTAGAAAAAATATAAAATATAGCTATATCTCGTAATTGAAATAAAATTTGATCCATATGAATTGATTATTGACAATCATTTTTTAATAGAATTTAGAAAAATTAGAATTAAGTACATTAAACCTAAAAATATAGACATATATCTTATTTATAAAAGTATATTGTTGTATTTGTTGTATTGTATTTTCTTCTAACAACTGTTTATTTTTCTATGGTTGTCATAAAAAAAGGAGAATTTATGTTTATTTATTGACTGTCTCTAATTTATACATGCGAGGGTGTCAAAAGTGAAGAAAGAGCATTAAAGAAAGAAAAAAAAATGTTGACCTACATTCAAGATTTTTATTCAGTTTAGTTTTTTGCATAATCTTCTTATTTTCTATGTATTTAATCCAGTACTTAATGAATTTCACGATTCCATTCTAAAAGAAACTTATTACCCTATTGCACCATATTAGTAAGTTCTTCAACAGAAAAATACTTCTTCTAACGTTTCTTTTAACAGACCACAAAGGTAGAAATCACTTAATGCTAAATCAGGACTATATGTTAGGTATTTCAGGAGTTAAAAACTTATATATCTTAAATACATTGAATCGATTTACTAGCTGTATGATCAATACTGTACAAAAATGGCTGTGCAAAAAACTAAAAAGATTATTTCAGAATTGAATCCGGAAATCTTATTATGTAGACCTAATTGCTTATATGTTAAGTGTTTGTGGAATATAAATTTTTACTTTTTGATTTTTTCTCTTATAAAATTATATTAGATATAGTAGATACCACATAATGCAAAAAAAATAAAGGAAACAATATATATATATATATATATATATGTATATGTATATATATATGTATATGTATATATATATATATATATATATATATATATACACATATATATATATATATACATATATATATATATATACATATACATATATATATATATATACATATATATATATATATATATACATATATATATATATACATATACATATATATATATATACATATACATATATATATATACATATATATATACATATATATATATATATATATATATATATATATATATATATATATATATATCCGTCTTTAGGTATCGAACATACAAAAATAGCAATGAATCATATCAATTGAACGAAATGAATCGGTTTATTTCTGTGAAAATACATGCTTGCTTTTTTACTCATTTACTATCTATCCAATTACTCATTGAAATCTGACATTGTTATCCTCGAGTACGTACGTTTCACCGAGCGCCGTATAAACGTTCGGTGAACACAACCCGGCAGTGTGATAATACTGTACGGAGTCGCAATTCAATTAAAATTTAATTTAATATGAAGACTTAATATCTCCATCTTGAGACGGAAACCTGATATTAGAGCGGCAAAGATGGGCGAACGCTGGACCACATATAGAGTTCGTATAAAATAACACTAGATATGAAATTATATGAAGCACTCGTTATGTGCACCTTAAAGACCACGTTCACACGTGTATTATGAACCGTTTATTGTCATTTTTATTGAATTACATATGTGTTGATATATGATGAGGATTAGCTACAAGTTTTTATATTTTTTGAGACGATCTTTTAGGGAATTGTTCTGTATAAATCAATTTGTTTGTTTTACTGAGTCTAAGAAGTATTAATTACCACAAATGATTTTTTTTTATATTCGCAACTACAAAAGTTTTTTGTTCAAAAATTAGTTTTTGATAATAATTATTTAAAATTTATCTACCTGACATAAATATAGTTTTCTGTTATTTAGAACATGTGATATAGTGGTTTATCAATTATACATTCTAGATTATGAAGGAACAAAAATTAAAAAAAAAGTATTCAAACTTTTAGACAGGATAAGTTTAATGACAAAATACAGTTCTGGTACTGTAGCTAAATTCTCTTTTAGAAATTAATTATTTTCTTACTACACAAACCACAAAATATATCTTTTTTACCAAAAGTGTTCAATAAATAATTATTGAGTATCATAAATTGTTGCTTATATGTATTTCGATGGCGATTCCAAATGTTAAGGAACAGAAAAATATATACCTTAGTGATTTTCTTCAAAATCGACACACTTAACATATAAGTAATTATCAAACATGATTAAAAGTCATTTATTGTACATTTTTAATCAAAAAAAGGCCTGTACTTTATAGAGTGTGAAAAGAAATCATTTATGAAAATAACTAACGAATTTCCCAAATGAATAACAACCCCTACTACCATTAAATATTGTTATTAAAATGTTGAACAATCACTCATTGTTCATATGTGTTAGTAAATAAAATCGATTAAATAAACAATGAGTATTTATTGAGTATTTGCTGAATATTTTGATACTAAAAATGTGACGTTTGGGTCCGTAATTTATTTTTGAAAATGAAATTATCAAAAAGTAGAAGTATCACTGGAATTGTAACCAGTATGCAATAAATTTATTTTATAATTTTAAATATATATATATATATATATATATATATATATATATATATATATATACATATATATAACATGTTATATACATATATATATATATATACACAAATATATATGTATATACATATATATATACATATATATATACATATATATATACATATATATATATACATATATATATATACATATATACATATACATATATATATATACATATATACATATATATATATATATATATATATATATATATATATATATATATATATATTATTTCAACGAACAAAATTAAGAACAAATTATTAAACAAAACTATTAATTATTTTGTCAAGACAATTAAATTATATTCTCTATTTATTATGTATTCATTAATAAATGTCGTACCTTATAAAAATCTCTGAAAGATATTTTAATTAACAAAATATTTTATGCAAAAAAATAAAAAAAGATCACTGTATTTATTCAGGAAACCCTTAAAATCTTTTTAAAGATAAGAAAAGAGTATTTTTAAACATAATTTAACGATAAGTTAAAAACATTACAGTATTTTCAAAAGTATAAAGAGATTACAACAGCATAAATATATAACAATAATTGGCATATATCTACTTTAACAAACGTGGATACTAATTCGATTAGTATTTGAGCATGAGCTTATATTAATTAATACGATTGCTTTTAACAACTATAAACAGTTACGTTGAACAAAAAAAAACATAATTTGTAACTTAATAAATAATTTTATTTGAATATAGGAGTATTTTACTGTTTATTTATTACAATTTAAATGTTTTCATGAAAGGATAGAAAAAAATAGAAATATACATAATAATATATAAATTAATATATATATATATATATATATATATATATATATATATATATACATATATACATACATTGAAAACCTGTTCAAAGCAAAATAGTACTTAAATAAATTAAAAGAGATATTTTAATTAACATATGGTTTCATGTGATTTTGTAATTATATAAAGCACTTAAATATAACTTCTCCTATATTAAAATGCATTATAGAATAATATAAAATGTTCACATTTGTAGATATGAAATGGTTCTTTGTTATTGGTTTTAATTAGAGCAACTGAACAGTTATTTGAATTAATTTCCATTATTTTATTATGATTTGTTTTTAATTAAATTTGGAATCTGATATGTTATTTATCAACATAAAAAATACTGAAGTGTTACATCGCTTAATAAAATTATTCAAATTGGAAATGTTTTGATGGCGAAAAAAAAACATATAATTTACCTATGTAAACAAGTAGAGGTTTTATTTTCTGTAACGTAAATATCGTTACAATGCTGTGTTTTGATAAAGCATTAAGACAAGGGTGAAATCGTTTAGTTCATGGTGTCAGTAAATTTAATAAAAATGGAAATTAAGGTCCACTTTATTCATTTTTGATATTCATAAAATTCATATTGAAGCATCTATGCACATTGTGTTTGAAAATTGAATATAGTGAAGGATTTTAACGCGTCAAGTGGTAACCCTTTCACGCCTTCACGTGAATGTCTTATATTGAGAAATGAAAATTTCATTTTAGAAGATTTTTTATACTAAAATACTTGATAAGTATTCATAGTATATGCATTTATATTGAAGTATATACCAGACTTTCATTTTATTGAGAAAGGTAGAGTGTCAGTACACAGTTCATATAAAATATATATTTTTAAATAATTACTCTATAATAAATTCATTTTTTCATAAAATGGAATTATAATATAAAAAATAAACATAGAATTGTAATTTCTGAGACATAAAGTTTGAACATACTGGACAAACAATATCAGATAAAAAAAGCAAATATTCATAAGTTACAAATATATATACTTTTATAAAAGTAAAAAATGAGATAACTGGTGTGACACCAGAACTCTTATTGTCAATGATTTTTTAGGATAAATTTACTAGAATTATTATTTATTACGACAGTCCTTTTGAATTAGAATGTACCTTGAATTCAAATTAATGTTTTTTTTTAAGTAATAAATAAATAACATTTAATGGAAAAAATTAACAATTAATAATTGAATATAAAATACGTAACTGTATATTTACAAAAAAATATGTAAAAATATCTGATGCATTATTGAAGTTAAAATATTTGAATTGTTTCTTAATAAAAAAATAATTAAATGATTAGAATTAAAATTATTAATAGTTCTTATTATAGAATTAAATAATATGTGAAATATGTAATATTTTCTAGATATTCTCAGTGAAATGTTAAAACAGTATTTGCTTTAAATAAAGAAAACAATATGCAAATGAAACCAAATTCTAAGTAGAAAATAATAAACCTGTATTTAAGTAAATATAATTTTCTACTTTGGCCAGAAAAGAGACAACCTAGTATATAATTTACTGGTTATTTATTTCACTATAACTTAATAAAAACATTTTATACTCATGTCACACCCTCATTAATTTACTTTAATAAACTACACCATGCTCTCTGTTTTAGTTTTGTGCGACATAAATATTCGTCGTTTTGTTGAACAGAGACAAAACGAACGGAAGTGTGTGCAACAGAATGTTTTTCATCTTTTTGTGAACGCAGTTTGAGTTACGGAACGTGTTTTTCAATATACAACCATATTGAGGGAGTGAGGTGAACTGTAATTCAGTTCATGTACAGTGAATAAGTTTTTCTCGCTTCAACAATTTTTGATACGGAAAACTCTATATGCTGTAGAGATCAAGTGGGGTTATATTAAAGTACTTGCTTCTCATATATAAGATTTATTTTTTTTTATTTTATTTTCCTGTAAAATTTAATAGGTTACGTTTATAATAAACGTGATTGTACTATTAGTAGAGATTTTTGCTCAATTTATTGTTATATCTCTCACTGTTATTTTTTTTATTAATTTCATTGTCCAGAACAATGCAATAAAAGGAAAAATTATATACACAATCAAACGAGTATTAATATATCTATGTACGTATTTGATACATAAATATTTTACAAGAATAACAATAAAGATGTTTATAGATCATTTAATTATTATTAAATGGAATTTATACATTGTGATATATATATATATATATATATATATATATATATATATATATCGAAAAGTTCCATAGTAGGCATTTTTATTAAATATAAAGTAATCTACCTTGGTCAATATAAATCACTGTCAACACTTTTCCACATTAGGAAATACTCTTTATGATCATTTTTATGAATCGCAGCTAGTTCGCTATTTTTCTTTATCTGCTCTTTTCTGTGAATTTTCTTTCATTTTTCTTGGCATTTATTTTTTCTAATAGAAAAGTCAGCTAGTATTAAATCGGATATAAATTGTGTTTGTAGATTAAAAGTTCTTTTATTTTTATTCAATCGATAAATAGTCATGGGACTCTGAGCAGGTACATTATGATTTAAAATACATTGGATCTACATTTTTGATTTTGTTGGTCTTATTTTATATTGTATAAAAATAATATTTTTTTATTTACATTAGGGTCAGTTGAAAAATTTGTAATATGTCAAACATTAACAAACAGAAGAAATTATTCTTTCCTAAATAAATATTTTTCGTTCTACAAACTACAAAAATATTTTTTTTGTTTAATAAATCGTTACTGATTATTTTTAACAGTGGCTTTTCTGTACATTAGCGATCTGAAGATAATGGTTTCGTTATTAAAATCCGCATAAACAACAATCAAAAATGATCAAGAATGATTTATAATTAAACATTTTTGACTAGAAATATTTTTGTGGATTGTGTAGTAATAAAAGAATTCATTTGTGAAAATGAATTGTTACAATGTTATGATTGTAATGTACCAAAAAAAGATAATAAACATTTTTTAATATTCCAAGGAACTGAAACGAAGCCACATCCTAAGAAAAATTAATACAAATGGATGACATTTTTATAAATAGGTAGAAGTAACAGAAAAGCCAAAATTCAAGAATTTAATGAAGAATCCCTTAAAAAAAATTACTATTCACTTATATCGATATCTCACACGGACATTTAGTAATAGAATTTAAACGTTTTTGGTATATTTTTAATTATTTTTAAACGACTTCTTTTTTAATCTCACAGCTACAAATGTAATATTTCTTCAAAATACACCCAATGTTCAATAATTGACTATTGATAATTTTTGATTGTTTCTTATGCATTTCGAAGGAAATTCTATCATCCTCAAGTTACTAAGATAAAACAATTACAGGCTACAGGGAAAAAAACGATTTTCAAGATTAAGATACAGAAAAAATAGATTTTTATATATTAACGCTTTAAAAGTAATGATATTCTCATCAAAACCCGCATAAGCACCAAATAAAATTGATCAATAATTAATTATTGACCAATCTAATTCGATTTTGTGAGGTAAATGAAAATTCATTCATGGAAGTGAATTTTTCCTCGATGCCAGAACGATATTGTGACATAAGTTAATAGTAATATTTGACTATGATAAAGAATATCAAAATTAATTGGAAATAACAGTACAAAAATTACAAACTTGATATTTTTATACATTGTTTTATTAGTAAAATCCATGTTGTTTACTTAACGAATATACAGAGCAATTATGATACCTACATGAACTTTTCCCCCACACAAATTTTATAAAATAACAGTTTTTAAATAACCCATTTTTCAAATTCATACAATAATTTATATATATATACACATAAGAGTATATATTGTCTTTTTAATATTTAATACATAAATTACTCCAGGTACATAAACATGGAAATCATTATAAGTCATTCTGAAACATTTATCTATTTTTGACACATTACGTGCCACCAGCAGACATGTAAATAATTTCAAGTTAATTATTATCGACTTCGTTATTGCTTTTGAACGACGTTAAATCAACATGCATGATGAGCTCAATAAACGCAACGTTATTACTTGAGTACATGATGCCCTGTGGTCTCTCTGTAGGTGTTAGTAATTTGTTTACGCTCCGTCACTATGGTGATAACAGGTTTGTTTTTGTTGTAACGAATATGTTTTCACGTTAGTTGAATTATATATCATTTTCTAAATACTATATTAAGTCCACTACACGTCCAAACGTGAATTATGAACTAGTGTCTCGTTATGTATATTTATTTATTTGTTATTGTTTATTTTATTGGTTTATGTAACCCAAATTTATTTCTGTATGTATTTAATATAAAATTTTAATCTAATAAATATCGTTTATTATATACATATATATATATATATATATATATATATGTACATGTATATCGAACAGCATTCGTTCTTTTTTATAGTGTGATTATAGAACAATAAGTCGTTTCAGGTACCGTTCTAATTTAAAATTTAAAACCGGTAAAGGTTTAGATATGGGAAATCTTCAACCTACCAAAAAATATGGCGGTGAATCAATTAGTGTGAGGGTGTTTTTTTTAGTTCTAGTGTTCATAATTTCATAAATGAAAATTTTTGACAAATTAAAGTGCATACATACATTAAAACATAACTTATTATGCAGTACAATCTGTTTGCAAACTCCAGACAATTATATACTCTGATTGTGACCTAGAGTATATAATTGTTAGAGTATATAATGTATGTAGTAGTGTTAGAGTCTTTATCTATGATAAAAGTCGATTTTTTTAGACCACTAGTTTACAAATTTTTTCGACTCACGGAATCCTTAAGGTTATCATTTTTTACGGAACCCTTACCATATCCAGAAACTCAAGATGTGTATACCACAAGTTTTGAAAATCAGCTATCTTACATAACTAAATTTTATTGTTTACATCTGACTGAGCTGGGTTGTAATGTGTATTCATAAATACAATTTAACTGCATAATAATAGGTAATATTAGGTATTTATAGAAATAAAAGAAATATTATAAATTAACTATTTTGACTTTGAATCGCGGAACCCCTGAAGAAGTTGCGCGAAACATCAGGATTCTTCGAAATACAGTTTAAAGAACACTGTCTTAGACGATTCTAATTTTCTGAAATTATTTCTTTTAAGTACACTTATGTTTCTGTTGATATATCTGAGAATACTTTCCCTATCTCCAGTAGTTGCCTCTGTTTCTATTTGTGTCTGTTTTATATTTATATCCTCTGTTGTTATTTATCCAGGAAAAAAATTAGAAAATCTGCATTACCTGATTAAAATAACAGTTTCAAATATAATTCTTATACAGTCTAGTCCGAGAACGATTTTAACACAATTATTCTAAAATAATAGAAACTGCTCATTCCTCTCACTAATCACCTAGAGTCCATTCAATTTAAAATTAATGTCTGAACAGAAATTAGAAATACAAAATTACTAACACTAATGAATCGAAAGTGACACTGGATACGGAATGGATAAATATCAGTCCTGAAGTAATCAAAAAGTGAGTGGAATCAATATTAAATATGTTAACAGGTGTAATTAGAGGTGAAGGCTTCCTAACGAAATTTATTTATAACATTTTCATCATGTCATATTTGTAAAATTTATGAACTGCATTCGCTTGATAAATTTATGTTGTATGAATATGAGTGTGAGATGATTTCATTTTCATTTTGTATTATGTTTTTTCATATTGTTATAGGTAATTAATTAATATTTAAAATCATATGGTGATTAAAATAACTTATTGTTATACTGAATACTTAAAAAAGAATGAATTAATGTATTCAAATTTAATGGTGAGTTGTGCTTTTTAATTGATAGCTTTCTCAAGTATGAATAAGACTGGGAATAAGTGTGTGTGTGTGCATATATATATATATATAAATTCAACGCTAAGATTAACTTACAAGTTACAAAATTATCGTACATGCAGAACCCTACATTAAATTAAAACAAATTTATCAATCGTGCCATAATTGTTTGCACATTAACTACAATACGAATTAAATATAGAAATTAACTTTATAACTTTATGAGTCATGATTATTCCTACACCTTATATATATATATATATATATATATATATATATATATATATATATATATATATATATATATCTAAAGAACTATATTGTTGTAACCATACATTGTTCCATTGCGAACATTATATTGATCGTATCGACCGCAATTAAAAAACTTGTATAAAATATGCATAAACTTACGGCGATAATAAATTTTCAAAAGCTGTCAAGTACAACGTGATGTAGAAATTTATCAAAATTTTAACGTTTCGAAAATAATTTAATCGTATTCATTATCAGCATACATACAAAATATTTAACAAATTTCGTATTCCAATGTATTATGTAGTAATATGGCGCATTTAAATAATATCTTATATTTATATCGTGCCTTTAAACGTGTTGATTTATGTCCACAAACGAGGGGAATATTAATTTTAAAAGATCATGCGATTGATAAAAGTTTATACACACTTGAAATTGTCATGCAAATTTATGCAAGGAAATTCTGAATGATTATTTATCATTAATTTCGGAAAAACGGTTCTAATTTGTCGACTTACATTTTATAGAAAATGAATGTATATACATGGATGTGTGTGATTTTAAAATAAAGTTTTGTCAAGGAAAGCGTGAACGAGGAATTGTTTAACGATTTCTTGAGAAAATTAATTTACTGGTAATAAACTTGTTTAAAAAAATATATTGGAAATTTACTTTCATATTAATTTTTAATTGGGTTAATTAATTATTCATTACTTTTTAATTATGAAACACGCTTCTTAATTTTTAAATTATTTTTTCGTTGCTTTTGGAACAACCATATGTGTTTTTTGTTATTTTGATTAAAATATGTTAATATTTGAAAAGATTATTTCTTTTCAGCAATGTATTTGTTTTAATTTTAAACATTTTTCTTATTTTGAGAAATGAATTAGTCTCTTTTCACAAACCATCACAAGTTTTCAGAACAAAAATGCTTAATAAATGATTATTGATCATTTTTGAATGTTGCTTATGCGTTTTTCGATGGTGATTTCTTACTCAAATGGTTAAGGTATAGAAAAATTAAATATTTTTTCTGTGAAAATGAAATTATCCATAGTACTAATATATTGTATTATAAATTCCAAGTTTTTATAATTACAAGCTTTAAGAAATTTGTAAATGTTTGTAATTAGGGTAAGTAGTAATATTATTGCCAAAGTATTTGATGAAACATCTTCATTTTCTAAAAAAAGTGTTTTTTTTAGAATGATGAATCATGAAATATCTGACTGTAACATTTTTCAACGTAGTGTCTTATGACAAACTTTTTTCTTCATAATCACTACGTTGAAAATTACAATAGTTAAATATCTTATATTTTTGTAAAAAAATAAATGATAACATGTTAATATAATTATATATATATATATATATTAACTAAAAAAAATATATTATTAATAAATTATTTATTATATAATAATAAATGTGTATATGTTATATTATATAATAATAAATATGTTAATATAGTTATATTATTATTGCTCATTTTCACAAATTAAATATTTTTTATCATCTCATAAACCACAATTTTTTCTGGTCATAAATGTTCAATAAATCGTTATTGCTCATTTTTGAATGTTACTTATCTGGAAAAAAAATCATTTGTGATTATGAATTTAACCACAATAACAGAAATGCACTATACAACTGGATACTTCACTTCATCTCATCTAATACCATCGGGAGGTCTAGAAAATTTATCTATTATTAAAGACCACAGATATTCTGTGCTGTCGAGACCTCCAGAAAATTGAAGGTGATGAGCACCATTATCCGGTAATAGTTTCCACTGAAGAACCAAAGTCTTCCAGATAATATAAAAAGAACTTTATTCTTCGTATAATAGATTTTATTCCCTTTCTATCGAAATTCATTGTTTATACCACATAAGTTATATACTATTTATTTTTAAGGGCAGTGCAGACTGAAGATTCATGTCTATTAATTGACTTCATCTAATTTTTATATTTAAATTAATAATAGATATAGATTTTATTAGATAATGTACAAATACATGAATTATCCGGTGTTTTATATATATATATATATATATATATATATATATAAAGACAGAGAAATTGCTAGTTACCAAAATTTTTTATAGATTTACGAAAATAGAGAAAGCAAAAATGATGTTATATTTATTTAATGTACTCCAGCTCATATTTAATGAATATGACAGGATACTTTCAACAAAGGAAAACGAAATCGGAAATGATTTCACATTGTATCACTGCTCATCTACGACAAACATTAAACAAAAATATTACATGATTCATTTAAGAATAAAGTTGCAAGATAAAGAAACAACATTATATATATATATATATAAATTTATATATATATATATATATATATGCTTATTTTATATAATTATCTTAATATTAAAATTATAATCATCTACTTAATTTCGTGAAAACAACTAACCAAGAACCATAAAATATATCCAAACAACAATACCCGAGCGTTGCGTCGTGTAATCTGATTTACCGTCGCAATTCAAAACAAAACGGCTTATCAAAACCAAACAACCACAATAACGTAGCGTTTAACAACCCTCACGACCCAACCACAATCAGTCGATTTAGTATACCGAACAACAGAACACAATTTAGTGATGGTGTACTCCGCTAGTTTGCAACACATTCAAATAAATACATTTATATATATATATATATATATATATATATATATATATATATATATACCAGGCACTTATATCGAAATAATTACTAATTAGAAAATTTGCATCGAATTAATGATCCTATTGAAATGCATCCAACGTTATAAATATTGAATCTGCGACCACACGTCGCCCAACACCTTTAATTATACGTATATGCAACGGACGGAGTACACACTCCATTTTCCTGTATATAGCACGAGTACTCCACTGTACAAGTCTGTCAACGGAAGTGCACACACCTGATGGCGTAAGCTTCTTCTAGAGTACACTTGAAGATGACTTTAATACAATACAGCTTGTAACGTCCGTGTACAAGACCACATTTTCCTCTTCCTTGTCAAAAGTTTAAGATCTTCACAATGCATTAACATACATGCAATTGGGATTTAAAGTTGTATATTACACTTTGTCTTAGTACAGTCGAGAAAACTGAATGGAATGATTTATTGTTGCATATATTTGTATAACATGTGATTTTAATATGTATACTTTGCTAATGTGTAACTATTTATTATAATCATTATTAAGTATGTTGGAAAACTTAATTCATATGAAGGATTTTACATACAAGAAGTTTTATTTCTGTTAAAATCTAGAAATGCAATAAGTTAAATTGATTAATTGAAAAATAAAACAAAACATATTTGTACAGAAAATATGTGAATACAAATGAATTTTCAGGTTATGTCTATTTTAAATAAAAAAAGTTTATTTTTTGTATGATCTTATTTAACATTAAATATTGATAGAAATTTAAGTTCAATTAAAAAAAAAAACAAATTAAAACATTAGAAACTGTTGAAAAAACAACAACCTATAACACTAGTGCATCTATCTGCTTGTATCGATATGAAAATTATCTAAATGTATATTTATTTTAACTTTATTTTCTATATATTTTTCTTTATTAATAAAAATGTCGTTGAAGCTACTTAAGCAGTTTATGTATATAAATAAATATTTTTCAAATTTCCGAAAAAAAATTAAGTGTGATAGGTGATTAATATATAAATTTGAAGAATCTTTTTATACAGCACAGATCATAATCTATGTATTTTATTAAAAAAGACACATGTTAATTGTATAACTATTGTTTTTAATCAGTTATAATAAATCTATGTTATTCACTGACGTTGTTTCAATCTAGTAGAAATATTATTATTTCTTTAAAAAAATTAATATATATATATTTTAAAAAATATCTTCCTATAATAAAAAAAACGAGCAAACATTAATGAATATATATGTTCACAAAACAAAAACATTAAATTAGGAAACAACTAAGTAGAGTATATTTTATGAGCATGGAAATAGTACATTTATTTCCTGTTTAGTAAATAATTTATGTTTATACTGACGGGTCGGAAGTAAAATAATTAAACTGGGTGGAAAATGTACGAAATAATGCCGTTTATTTTTACAAAAGAACTAACTCTATTCGTAACTTTTATAGAGTGTTATTACATATATAAATATATATATATATATATATATATATATATATATATATATGTACATATATATATATATATAATGGCGTTATATACTGAAAACATTTAAACTAAATTTAAATAAAGAAACATTCAAGTATTTGATTCTTAATATATCAGTCAAGTGGACACTTTTAAAGCAGTCCATCGAAAACGTCAGAAATAAAATATCGAGCATCCAATTGTCGGGATCGAACAAACTACCCACATACATGAGATCCATTACGTCACTATCCAAATAACAATGAGAGCTGTGTAAGTTTGTCAGTCGTAATTTATTCTCTGAATGCAAAACGTAGTGAGAGAATGTATACAGTCTGTTGAGTTCACTGCTGTTTTCTCTGCTTCCACTAATCCATCTGCATTGCATCCTACAATGGCTGCAAGGGTGTTCGACCATCCCAGAAACAGTCAGATGTGGGGATATGAACGTCTGATCCCACCACAACACGCTGTATGTGCATTCACCGAGACGTGCCACACACATAGGCGCGACGCACACACATTCATACACACAGACGTACGTATATATTAAAGGTATATATCCTATCCACAACCCATGAAAAAGATCTCTACTTGTTTGCCTTATATAATTCCTGTTTTAACACCGGAGTGTGTGTACCACAACCTGCATTATGAGTTAAAACATATGTGTTTATTTTGTGTGAATATTTAAAGTGAAATCTTGTTGGAATATTTACTAGTGAAATTTGTAACGTCTAATCTAGTTATAGTAAGGCATTATATATATATATATATATATATATATATATATATATATATATATATATGTACATACATACATACATATAATTCTTATTTATCTGAATTTATTACTGGTAAATTATACTATAAGTAACAAAACAAGATATACACTTTGATTTACTGTAACATGTCAAAGATGTTATGAATCAAATATAACTTAGAGATATCTTTATTCGTAATTTTGTGCAACAGTGATATATAAAATTAGTTATTTTTAAAACTTGACCCTTTAAAACAATTTGAATTAATTAGTAGTAACATATTTTTCTACATATAAATATTTGAGTTAAAAAAATTCAAAAAAAATTGTCTCATTATATATATACACATCATATACAGTCTAATATATAAAATTTTGAAAATTAATAAAAAAATAACTTACAAGTTTGAATGGTTCTCCATTATCTACCCTGATTTGGAATTCTGAAAAAGAAAAGTGAATATAAATACATACGAAATAAGTATATAAACAATAATAATTAAATACAATAAAGTATAAACGTATAAATATTTAACGAAACATGTCAATTAAATACAAACTATAAACGCTATTTGTTCAATTTAGACAATTATTTTTTTATTCTTTAATAATATGTTGTTTATTAAAAATATTTCTGTCTCTTCTTTAATTTTTAAGATACGTTTACACTAAATGTGTGTCTATTAAAAACTTTTATTGGAAATATATACAATCAGTATTAATAAATTCGTATTTTTTTTTGATTTTGTTAAATACATTTTTAATAGAAATATATTTAATATAAAATGAAATTTAAGCCACTTAAATTTATTCGTTTCTATAAATTGTTCTAGCAATATTATATATAAGAACATACTACTATAATATAAGAACATACTGCAATGTATTTTAAGTACAGAAAAATAAATTAAAAGTGAAGACACTAATTTAGTTCAATTTGATTGAAACGAACAACTCAAATAGTCTCAAATAATTATAAAATCAAAATTTCTGTTAATTAAAAAAAAATATTCAGTTTCATAGTTAATTACATTTTTGATATAATATTTATCAAATCTTTTAAGATATGAAAATATTAGTTGTTTTTATGTACTGGAATACTTTCCTTACATGAAAAATAATTATAGAAGAGTTACTATAGCTTATAACTGAACAATTATTATTAAATTTAAGAGGTACGAAAATGTATCTATTTTTTTAAAAAAAATCACTAATTTTCATTTATTAATTTGTTTTTTTTTTACACATTTTCAGGAAGGAAAATAAAAAATGTATATGCACATTAAACATTACTAGTAAAAGTCTTCACTTATTTATTTTTATTAAAGATTATATATATATATACACATCTAAATTGAGTATAAGATATGGTTTGGTAACTATTAGATGTAGCGTTTATATTATGAAAAATACAAATTAGAGGCATGTAAAAGTACTAAATATTTTAAATTATCGAGTATTTATTGTACAGTTATTGAATTCTAAATATAACTTTCATCAAAAATTATTTAATAAATTCATAAACATCAATTGATTTAGAAATGTCTAATATTTTTGCATATTTTATAAAAATACAAATTAAATTTTAATTTATTTAAAAACAAAAATATTTATGAAAGTTTTCAAAATTTATAAACTGAATAAATTATTAAATTTACAACATTAGTGTTATAATGAAAAATAATTATAGGATAAAAAATGTGATATAGTATAATAAAACAGTGAATAAAAACTCCAATAAAATCAAAAATCATTATACATTTTGACACAGTGTTATAGAAAAACGTAAAAAAATATTATAGAAAAACGTCTGAAAATGAAAATTAGAATAATAGTTTTTAATAATAGAAGACTTGAATATAAATAATTTACTTACATTCAACACTTTGTATTAAATTTATTATTAATTTATTTTTTGAAATAATGGCTTTTAAATTATCACTAACTACTTTATATACATTACCGTAATTGGAAAAAAATACAATGAATCGAAATGACTTGAAAAGAATAAAAATAATGAATCTAGAACTCTACAGGGAAATTTGTCACGCTATTGAATATGCATATAATGTTTGAAATCATACCGATGTCAAACCAGTTTGAATAGAACTTATATCAGACATAATCCCTAGACGGCATTATTTAGTCACGTACATTAATGCATAAACGTAATCAACAATATATAATATATGTATGTCCTTGTGTTACTTTTTACGTTTATGTACATACATAATATACATACAAGGGGGCTTCGCCCTCTACTCACTGCGTTCGCCCACTTCTCAATTATAAGCCTGTACATACAACTCAAATGAAACAATAAATATATTTTTAAAACTCATTATTTGTATGTAATTATTTTCAGATATATAGGAACGTAATCGTTTTATTTATATATATATATATATATATATATATATATATATATATATATATATATGTGTGTGTGTGTGTGTTAGTATGTCTATATAAACATACCAGTAGATTATTTTTGTAACATTTTAGTTTTTTATGACTAAATACTATTATATATATATATATATATATATATATATATATATATATATATATATATATATATAGAAAGATAGAAAAATCTTGATGCTTTGATAATGACAGCTTAATCAACGAAATACATTTCAGCAACAATCAAAAATGATCAATTATTAATTATTGAACATTTTTGATCTGAAGATTTTTTTGTGACTTGAGAAATAAAAGACAATTCATTTGTGGAATAGAATTTATAAATAGTTTCACAACTGTCTTCTGATTGAGAAATATCCTTGATATTCTGATTATTTTCGAAATAAATCTAAATATCTTCTATTTATTTAATTAAAATTTCAATTAGAAATAATA
The DNA here is from genome assembly GCA_034766995.1 of Acanthacorydalis orientalis. Classification (NCBI taxonomy): domain Eukaryota; kingdom Metazoa; phylum Arthropoda; class Insecta; order Megaloptera; family Corydalidae; genus Acanthacorydalis; species Acanthacorydalis orientalis. Next base: position 12,170,594 of record CM068318.1, on the reverse strand, counting down.
TTTTTTAAATGAACAAGTTTTATTCCCCCTTTAGTGATATATGAGTAGATAACAATTTATTACTCGCACTATAGAATTTTGGAAATGTGCACATTTTTAATCTAACATTTCACCTTCGATACTAGCATTCAGAGATAATATGCAGATAACACTATTGTATACATAATGCGGCATCCATTCTTTATGATCTCGACATCTGCCTCCATCCTCAGTAAACCCCAAATCGTACCCAAAATACACCCACAATACAACCGTCCTTCTATTCAGCAACATCCCTGAGAGTCGCACAACAATATTTCCCACTAAATATGGTAATTCTCGACAAGGCCTATCTTGCCTGCTTGCACTGTGTAAGATGCGTGAACGTTGAATGTGTCTCATATATAAAATTATTCTGTCAGTGATTATCAAGTGAAATGCAAGCGTTACAGTTTCGTACGCACGCACACACACACACATATATATATATATATATATATATATATATATATATATATATATATATATACATAATCAAAAATATAAATAATAAAGTTTTAGTAAAAGCATTTATATGAATGTTTCAATGATTATTTCTGGCTGATAAAAAATATATTTGTATATAGAATATAAAAAAAAATATTTAATCGTTTATTCTTCCGAGGAATCGTTCAAAATGTGTCTAGTTGTATATAAATACGAACTGATGACAAGATATAACAGATAGCTTTTAGTAACGTCAACTGTCAGTTAATTAATACTATGTGACAGTACATAAAATATGGTTTTCATCAAGTATTATTTGTTTTATTGTTCGATGAAAAAATTTTTTTGGAAGTCATTGTTCGTTTCTTTATATTATTAATAATATTTATTTCATTTGTATTCTTTTAATAACATTTCTTAGATATTAAAAATATTATTAATGAAAATAAATATAAGACTTGAAAAAAAATATATCTCGATAATCAAAGAAAGAATGTATTTATAATATTTAATATAAATAAATTATTGAATTTATTATCTAAACATGAATTTTAAGTGCAACTTTTTTATCTAAATTAAGATTTAAGTATTAATGAATATTTTTTTAATGAGTTGTTTTAGCATGATTTTTTTATTTATATTCAAATAACATCTTCGATATTTATTAACAATTTTTTAAATCGAAATTCCTAAATAATTCTATCTTTAAAAAAGAGTTCAGTGGGTGACAAATTTTTATTTTGTATAACTGTTCAGTGGAATATAAATGAGTAAATAAAATGTGTGTTTCTATAATTGAAATGATAATTTTACCAACGAATTGAAAAAGAAAATAGAATTTTTTGTGGTTTGTAGAATCAGTGAGAAATTATTTTTTTAAAAAGAATAATTAATTCAAGATTTTTAATAACACTCTTATTCAATTTATGTTCGTTTTGGTTGCATTATTTATAAAATATGAGTCTAATCTATCATAATAAAGTTTGGATATATTTTCATAAACTAAGAGCAAGATTTTTTTTTTAAATTTTAATATAACATTGAGATGAAAAAAAATAAGAAATAAATTATAGAAAAACAAGATATAAACCATAGATCCATAAAAATAACCACAATCTTTATAAAAGTATGTTTTATAAACGAATTAGCAATGTCACACAGATATTTATTATTAAATTATCATCAGTCATTGATTGTCTATTATAATATGCTCTTTAATATAATTACCCGTAAATCAAAGACAAATAAAACATTGCATTATATATATTTTATAATAAAAATGTGTTAATTTTAGTATTCATTCGTTTATAAAAGTTATTTTATTTTTATTTTTGAGAAAAATATCTAATCAATGGTTCTAATAATTTGTTTGTTTTTTATTAGGTTGGTAGAAAAATAATTGCGGTTCATGAACTTCAAATTCATGTACATTTTTTTCATTTTGGATTTTCTTAGGTGTTTTAAGTGATCCAGAACAGGTGGATGACTGACGTCTAACGTTTGTGCAAGTTCTCGAATTGTTGCGTGTGGTTCTAATTTAACTAACACCTTCAGTTGGTCGTTATGAACGGAAGAAGAACGCCAGCGGCCTTCTTCATCTTCAAGACTCTCGTCCCTAGCACGAAATATTTAGAACCACCATTGCACTGTACGTTCCTTAACAGTACCCACACCAAAACTATCGTCTAGTTAATAATGAAACCAAAGTAATTTTTACCAAAATACAAACCTAAAAATGTACTTTAAAATGATATTAACAAGAACACGATGAAATGATACTTTCATTAAAAAAATAAAGTTAGAATTCAGAAAATAAAAACCGCAATTATTTTCCTACCAGCCTACTATATTGCGAAAGTAAAAAAATGTAACAATGTTTATAGCCAGTACTTTTTAATACTTTTACCTCTTCAATAATAATTTGTAAAGAAAACATTCATGAGGACATGACAACATGATGAGAAAATGAGTTACAGTGATGTTCTCAAAGGAAGAAACACACACACTACTCTTCTTATAGATTTAAATAAAATTATTTATGAAATAAGTTACATTTCTTTAATTCGAGCAAATGAATGCTGAGACATTTTCGAAAACGCTATATTTTGTTTGAAGATTCTTAATAATTTCAGTTGATCACAACTTCTATATAAAGATAACAAACTAAATACTATTAATAGTTTTTTTCTTATTATGCTATAAAATTTTCACTTTATATATATATATATATATATATATGTACTAATATGTTCTTGTGTAGGTGTAAACTGTCGTGTTTATATCACAAAGTTCAGGAAAGTTCGACAGAACTATTTGTTCAGTTTTATTTACAAACATCAGAAAAAAAATAAAAACAAACCAATCAACAGTACAATAAATCGAAAAATAAAATCATCAGAAATCATTGACTGAGTATTTGACTTCTCGTCAAAAGGGAAATTACTGTTTTCGCCATTATTTAAGATACTCACATAAAATTGTTTGTTATGAACGCATAAAAAAATTTAAAGCTATTTTATGACTGCAGTACGGTGCTCAGATCAGAATTATATTTTTACTGTCCAATATACGAGTAACAAATTTATGACATTTTAATATAAAAACATCGCCAGTGTAGAAAAAAACGAGTGCTTTACTTACTTCATGTGAAAGTTTCATCATCGCGGTATGAAAAGTTTTTATTAATTTAATAACCTTTGCGGAACAAAAGGATATTATTAGATTTTATGTACCGGTTCGGATGCATATTTTGTTGCTTTTAACGATTCATCGAGCGGCGCGGAATGAATTTGTTGCCATTTTATCAACATATTGATCAAATTGTCAAATCTTTCTATAGATGAATTAATGTGAACGATATTGTATGGGGATATTGTCTTTTTGATTATATTTCGTCGGATTTTAAATGAAATTCAAATGAAATTTATTGACCATGAGAACAGTAAAAATATTTCATGGCAGAACTTGATCAATGAAAATATTTTTTATTTTCTTATAAAAGTAAATCGTTCGTTATAAATATATTTTCACGTTTTATGTAGTTATTCAAAGGACAGTAATATAATCCAGAATCTTCCTGACTTATATGGTAGTATGACTATAGATAGTCTCAAAGAATTGAACATTCTTATATAAAAATCATCGAATTATGTATTATTTCTATAACTTTAAAATTCACAAATAAACTACGTCTTCTTTCACAAATCAGTAAAAAACCTGATCAAAAATGTTTAATAAATGATTATTTATCCTTAAAACAATTACTAATTATATATTTTGATTATAAAAAACTATGGGTTGTGAAATGAGAATATAATTCTTTTGTGAAAGAGAATTTAGCCACAGTTCCAAAACTATTTCTAGTTTTAAATTATAATAGAAATTAATTTTAGACATTGGAAAAGCAAAGCAATTATATGCATTCGTCACATAAACATGATACATTTTCTTATTTACATATTTTAATTTCATTTAATTCTTTAAATTAGAAATTAATTTCAAATAATTATCAAAAACTGGCAATACAAATTATTTCTCAAATATATTTTTCACCCATTTTTCAAACTATCCATCTTTTTGATCAAAAAAGTCCAATGATTGATTATTTCTCGTTCTTGTTTCTTATTTCTGCTCATTTAGACAACATTGGCATCATTTTTTAAATCTTAAGATGTAAAAAACTCGCATGTTTGAAAATAATGATCATATTTTTCTGTACCTAAACAATTTGAGAAAAATAGTATGGTTATTCAACGTGCATATAAAAAAATCAAAAAAGGAGCAATTAACAACGATTGAACATTTCTTATAACACAAAAACGTAGGGTACGAAAAAATAATATGCAAAAATGAATTCAGCCACAGTACTACAGCCAAATTAATACAAATTTTATTATGTAAAATATGTTTAAGAAATTATAAAACCTTGAGACTATATTTGTCGACATACCTTCTCAATATTTAAGTATTTATTTCATATTTTTACTTATTGTTGTTGTTTCATTGATATATAATAATTTTTTAATTGACATATATTTTTAATTCTATTAAATTTTTTCATTGTTTTCAAAATCTACTGTCATAAATTTAAATAGAAGTAAATCATAGGAATTTTAACTAAACTTTAGACAGAAAAAAAGGTAGTACTTGTCAATCTATAGGAAAGAATGTAATATTTCTAAACCTATTTCAAAGATTTTATTTATATGCTGTGTTATAATTTGTCTTTATAAAACAGCATTTATCTATATCTAATATTTATTTATACACATCAGAAACAGTAAATCAACAAAATAATATAAATAATCTATCTTTAATGAACATATAAAATAATTAGATTTATAAGTTATTTGTCATCTTTAATAGTGAGGTTAGATAAAAACAGAAAGCGATACCAAGCATTAAGAACAAAGACAGCTGGAATATAATAAATATATATATATATATATATATATATATATATATATATATATATGAATTTTCATATGATGTTTCATTTTAATTAAATTGTGTTTTATTCTGTTTTGATTACACAACGCAAAGATAAACGAAACAAATGGATATGCTTTCATATTATTAAAAAAAGTTTTTAACAATTTATTCCTTATGGTCACTTTTTATACTTTTCTACAATCCATTCCATCTTATTAGTAAAATATGGAAATTTTGTCTGTTGTTTGGCGATGTAAGGATGATGGCATTGCCATCGAACGTGCATAAACGATAATCGAAAATAATCTGTAATAATTTATTAATTTTTTTCTCATCGACAAATTTTGTTATGATTTATAGAGCGAAAAAAGAAAAGTATTTTCATTTATGAAAGTAAAAATATATAAATTTAAAAAACATGAATCTTTAAAAAATATTGAACCAAAATAATCACCTATAGACATTATGGAAAGTGCACTATCTATGAAATATTAATAAAGAGAAATTTATGTAAAATCATTGTAAAAAAAGTTACGTGGAATTTTTTAACAAGAATGCTATGTATATACATATATATATATATATATATATATATATATATATATATATATATATATTTATATATATATATAACAATGTATATCTACATGTCTGTCTATGTACGTATATTCTTTTGTCTTTTACATTAATTTACAAATCCGGTAGAAAGCAGCCATCCTTTTACGAGAAACTCGACAATTTTCAGTTGCCGGAAACAAAATAAAACAGAAGTTGTGTGATAACGAACATAACAACAAAGTCGCCCATCATATTACCTGCCATCTCTTAACAAGTATCTGAAATGCTAATCAGAGTTGACTCGTCCGAAAACAACATAATTAAAACAGAACGAGGCGTCGAATTAACTCGCTAGTAACCTCCAGTCATCGTCGTCCCCCTCGTGTGCAAAAAAAAACAACCCGTGCCCGTAACCATCCCTAAAAAAAATCATTACGTAGAACGATACACGAGTACGCGTAACGAGCGTAATATTAGCAATTAGGCTCGTACCTCTGACAGCCTTAAGTGCATTTTTACCACCTCGATGTAGAGCACAACGACAACCCCTAGGGAGTCACCGAAATTCTTCCGTGTTCAGGTGCATTTAAATACATTCGCTGTTGGATATATTCAAGTGGGTGTACGATTTAGGGGAGAAACGGTATGAAAATGTAAATAAGACGATTGGTTTTCGTACTCGACTAAAATTAAAAATCACAGATGCACACACATACACAGATATATATATATATATATATATATATATATATATATATATATATATATATATATATGAGTATGCGTATCTGTTTTTATCAATGTGAGATAAAATTATATTTAAAAGATCGTTTTCTCTTCTCTTTTTGGATTAATAATTATAAAATTAATCTAAAATAACATTTGTTAAAAAAAACGTTTTTTTACAACACGAGCTTTCACAAAAAATTACAATTTTCCATAAATAACAATACATTTTCCTGATAAAAAAATGTTGAATGTTTAATAATTAATCATTTTGAATATTATTTGTGCAGATTTCGATAGAGATTTCATCATTTATAAAACGCAAATGTGTTGAAAAATCTACTTAAACATTTCTACATATTCTTTTAAATAAGTGATGTGATAGTAGAGTGGATTAACGTGTTTATCTACAACTTAAGAAACAGCATAGACTATATAATCTCTTTGAAACGAGTTGTGTTTATAAAATTTATAAAAAACATATTGAGCCCCAAAATTAGCTTCATTGTGTTCTCGGATAGCTAAGATCGGTAAATTAAACGTTTTGTATTTTTTAGGACTCATAAAATATGTATTTTCTTTTTTAAATATTATAGTTTTTAAAGTAAAACTGATAAAAATTTTAAAGAGAGAGAATTGAAAATAATAATTATTTACTTATGAACAGAAACTTGACAAAAAAATACTGGAATTATCTACCTATATTATATATGTAAATTTGTAAGCTGTTTTTGTTTATATATATATATATATATATATATACATATATACATAATACAAAATATTTACATAACATTATAATATAATTATGAATTTTAATTCAGTATGTTAATTTGAATTCAATATGTTATGCGAATTAATTTACACAAACTCAATGGTACGGATAAGCATATTTATTGAAAATAGTTTTTAGTTAACGATGAGATAAATTGTGAAAATCCTGATGATGCGTAGAAGAGAGATTCATATTTGCTGATAGTCGATATATTTTAAATTTAAGATGATACATCACACCACAGTACGGATTTTATAGAACTGACGATGGTGTGTTCCTTATTTTTCAGATACTTTTGACATCTAGGGAATAATGTGGAAATAAATAACAATCCACGTGGGAATATCTCACATACGTCCGATGAATTAAAAACATAAATCAGAGCTGTCGAACTGAAAACAGAAGCCTGGCTTTAAGAAATACTATTACAGTTCAACAGTCAAAAAGTCGTTCGTTTTCACTCACATAGATGTATTCATAGTTTGGCCTACAAATTCGCACACACAGTATTCATCAATTATATATATATATATATATATATATATATATATATATATATATATATATATATATATATATGTATGTGTGTGTATGTTTTAGTTATTAACAATGAGAATATTAAAATACACGAATATATATATATATATATATATTTAATAAGAAATCAGCATTTATACTAATATAAAACTATTCATAGATTAATATCAAATCCATTTTTATACAACTTTACCGCAAACATAAATATTTAACATCTAAAATCGATTATATAGGATTTTAATTGCATGTATGCTGTATTCTAAATATAGGAAATAATATTTAATTTTATTTTATTTTTATTTAATCCTAGATGCCTTTTCAGAAATATTACTTGCACTATTAATCACTGTACTTAATGAATTTCACAAATTAATCATTTTTCACAAGCTACAAAAATTTTCACTAATAATTATTGATTATTTTTGACTGTTACTTGTGTAAATTTCTATAACGATGATATCGTCATCGATCTCAGATTTTTCTGTTTATTGAACATTTTTGATCATCACAATATTTTGTGATTTGTGGAGAAAAAGAATTCATAAGTGAAAATGAATTTAGCGACAGTGTTAGACCTGTATCGTAAAATCTTACTCATTTGAAGAGATATTCATTTAAAATTACAATTAATATTTAATTAATTAAACAATTTTTATAATTATTACATCATAACATATTTTTGTCTGAAGGTTTTCTACTGATCTCAATTTATAGTTTCTAATAATCCGTAGAATAAAATGAACGATCGCTCGTATAATACCTCCTAGATATATGAATATGTTCTATTCAGTACGATATACAAACAGAATAAGCCCGTACGTTACCTTTGATGTCTATCAATTTGTCATTTATTACGCGCACATTAAAACTTTCGAATGACCCAGATAGTTTGTTACTAATAACTGCGTCTCTGCTCTTGTTAAATCAGAGCTTGTCTGCCTAATTGGAATTAATGAAACTATTTCCTCAGATATGATTTATTGGACAATTATAGAATCAAGACATAAATACCAAACGCAGTACCCGCTATTCTAGTTCAATCAGCCGTTTCAGTGAACCTTATTAAATCAGTAGTTCAATTACAGTACATGTATGCGTACGCCTGTGTGCATCTATATAGATATACGTGTTCGTGTTTATGTGTGTACTTAGATTTATAGTAAGTGTAGCTTCAACAGTGAAACAGATTCCACCGTATTATAATGTATTATTATTCCCCATAATCAATTCTGTAATGCTGTGTTAACTTCGTTAGGAAGATAAAGGCACTCTACCTGTGAGAAGCATATGTGAATTATTAATCACACATCCGTTTCCATAACATACTGTTATACATAAATAATTGTTACCGCTTGTTAAGATATTCACCCTTAATTGGGGCTTCGACTCAGACACAACCACTATTGGCTAAAATTAACTTCTGTGTCGTTTGTCGACGTTATCCAGAACAACGACACACATACGTACACAGTCTTGCTCTATACATGTAAGTTGATGTCTTACAATGATTATATTGTGAATAATTTCGTAAGGACACGTATTTTGTGGAGAAAATGTCACCACGGAACGAATAAACGACACTGTTAAATGATCACTGGAATGCCGCTGTGAAATGAAGTTGAGGTTCCGTTATACTGTCTCGCATCACAAGATACGCAGTTTCTAGAATTGGGTGACACTTGCTCACAAACTTACATATACATATATATATACACATATACATAGATACATAATACGAGGTATAACCTACACTATAATCTATTTTTTTATATTTTATTAACCAAAAATATTTATATTCCTGAAATCAATAAAAAAAATATTTAAAGATATTTTAGTGTTTATATTCTAAAAATATCCTTCTATCACAGATAATAATAATAGTCTGTTTTAATTTGAGTGTCTGTAAAGCACATCGTCATTAATACTGAGTTTATATATATTTTTTACATGTATTTTGATTGTTTAGTTGTTTAAGGGTGCATTATTAAGATCATTACCGTCTGAACATAAATACAAAATAAAAGTGTACCCCATTCGCACACTCGCGTTCAAATCACACCTTTATTCGAATACAAAATTTGTTAAAAACAGATTATTAAAACTTTGATATTTTCAGACTTAAAATACAGATAGAAAAGAATTAGTACTGGTAAAATGGATGACTCTTAATTGGATAAAACTAATAAATAGAATAAACAAGAACTGAAAGCTCTTAAACATAAAACAAATTTAAAATAACACTCTGATCTTATAATAGTGCTCACAGGTTGGAGAAACGTTACAATAAACCTGAAATCTTAACATATACAAGGGATAATCATTTATTCGATCAAAGGCGCTCTATTTTTTCATTACTGCACAACTTTCGAGTTCCAATCGTTATGGATTCTTTATTCCGATTTAGTTGATTGAATTACAAAGTGCTCTCATTATTCCACGTCTAGTTCTTACAGAAACAGATGTAGTGTCAGTGTGCAAGTTGTTGTCATTGTATATTATTCCTGGTTTACATTAGGATAGTAAGTGGTCGAATAAGATGGTAAAGTACATACTATTCCGTTCCTAGCATAATGATAACACTTTTGGATAGTGAAAGTAGAGTACTTAAGATAGTAGCGAGTAGAGTAGAGTGGGTAGGACGACCTATGGAATAGTACACTCAACTTATTCTGTTCTCGCACCACAGTAGAGATCTAGAGAAGAAGTAAGCTAGTATACTCTACAGCTTACTATCCTAATGTAAAACATCCCTTAAGGATGATTTACAGCAAGAGTAACGCTATGTCTTTCGTTACTGTGTTAGGCGTGATTTAAGTGCTTCTGGAATACTTTAATAAATGAGTGAAATTTATGCTGACGAGCGTCTAAAGAAAATAACAGTATTCAAGTGATATAAACGACTCAAAAAAATTAAAATCTGTCACAGATGATCCAAAACTAAGTTAGCAACAACTTACACATACTTAAACAAAGGTCTTGCCACATCATTCATATTCATCAAACTTGATATTTTGTGATTTCTTCTTGTGTCTCTTCTTTTGAAGAAAAAAGGTTTGAGCTCCGTAAGGCTGAACAATTATTATGATCAGTATAGTATACAACGGGTTTCGAAGCATATGGAGAAGACTCTGGCAAGAGTGCGTATGATTCAAAATGAAAAATTTCGAAAAGAAAAAACTGCCACATAATTTATCACTTGGAAATTAAATTACCAAAATCAAGATTATATTCTAAATTTCATTTACCCAGCAAATTCAGAATTATACGTCGCCATATTTTGACAAATTTATTTAATAAACTCGATTAATCGTCATATTTAAATTTTTTTTTGTTAAATTATTTGTATTTATGTTTTTTATTGTTAATAAAGAAAATTCCCTTATAGTACACATAGATATTCAAATTGAAAATTTCTCTTTGATTTATGCGTTTTATATTTATACAAGAGACCCAGACAAGAGACTTTTATGTATATATATATATATATATATATATATGTATGTATATGTATATATATATATATACAGTCTACATAAAAAAGAGTGTTAATATTATTTGCAGGTATATGTTTTAATATAATTTCAGTATTTATTAAAATATTATAAGCAATCAAAGAATATTTACATAAAATAATTAAATACTTATTTTTTACTTTATTAATGTTGTCTGAAATTTAGTTTCGATATAGAAAAAGTTTTAGGCTTGTTACACACACATACATACACACATACACACACACATATATATATATATATATATATATATATATTTATATATATTTATATATGTATATATATAACAAACCTAAAACTTTTTATAGGAATACTCTTTAAATGCGTTGGTTTTTATTTATTCTGCCTTCAGGATAGGTCAATGGAAGTGTGTTTCTGAGACCAAACACGCTTGATTAATGGAAACATAATGTTCTTAGTTGAAAATTTAAATGTAATCTATACATACGCGTATCTGTTTGTATTTAGAGTTAAAAATACTCATTTTACTATTTTTTATTAATAATAATTTTTTCAATGCTTAAAATCTACAAATATAATAACTTGAATTAAATAATGAATTCAAAAAATAATAAACGTAGATTTTAATTGATTTTTTGTTAATAGTAATCTGTCAATTTTTTTTATAATTTAAATAAAGAATTATTTGAAAAATCGTAAAAAAAACTGTATCAAATAATAATGTACCTATCTTATGATATGAAAAATGATTGATATAAAAGTTTCAATCAATTGACAATCGGTCATATCAATAAAATAATATTTATTCTATTCAAATAATCATCTCATCAATAAAATATATTACTGATTATTTCTCGACAGGTTTGACATATAACAAATCTGAAATCAGCTTTATTTTACATTTAGATGTCGTTTTATCAGTAATAATTAATTACACGTGATAATACAGGGATGAAACGAATAATCTGACTGTGAGTGATAACAACGAATTAGTTTGCAGTCATGGTTCAAAATGATGCACATTAATGGACTCTGCTGGATTTCTATACAATCTGAAACACGTACAAATTAAACCTTAAATGTTTCAGGACAAGAAAAATATTCGTTCATATTTAACAAGAATGTATTTAAATATAAATTTTACTACTCGAATGGAAAATTTTAAAGATGTTACCCCCTTTTATTCTGTTTCATTATAGCACTTTTGTAGGTGAATTTTTATTATAAAATAGAAAATACAGAATTTTATTTTAGTATGATTTTTAAGATTTTAAATTATGTATGACATATAAAATACAGAAAAAGATAGTGACAGAAAATACAATTATTATATGTCATTTTATAAAAATATGTATTGTTTCATGTAAAATACAAGTATGTATACAATGCTATAAATTGATCTTTTCTTAACCTAAGGCTGACTTTTCATAAACTCAAATTAATTAATAAGATGAAACTAAGAATACTTCTGAGTATATTTAATTTGATTTAAAATAAGAATGTTAATTTGTTATTGACAAAAATTATTTATGGATATATATATAACAGAAAGATATTCCATAAAAAAAATTAATTATTAAATCTCAATATTTAATCGGTATTCCAAATATAGTTTAAATAAGTTTTTATACATAGAAGTAAAAAGGTGTATTAATGAAAATTCTGCTGCCATATTGAATTATATATATATATATATATATATTAAAAAATATTTTTTATTAAAAACAATGATAGAAATTTAATGACATTTTTCAATTATTCAAACTCGAATACTTGATTTGAAATTCACAATAAGTGCCTTTTGAATCTTTCAATTATTATATTTAAATTTTTCTCTTCATTAATGAATAATTTACTTTCCGTTGACTGAAACAAAAAAAATTTTGACACGTATTTTATCTCCATTTAATATATTTAAGTTTAAATTTCTCCCGTATATGATTTTATATAAAAGAAAATAGAAAATAATTACAAAGAATTATATTGGTTTTTGTGATAATTTTTTTATAACACTTAAAGATATTGTTATTTCTTGAGTATTGAATAGCACAATGTTAACACTTATTTTTTTCACACACACACACACATATATATATATATATACATACATATATATATATATATATATATAAATAATATATATATATATATATATATATATATATACTCGTATATATGTTAGTGTGTGTGTGTGTATGGTTATTTTTATAATTATTTATATTATTAAAGCAATATATTTTTTAATCTTCTTTGTATTACCTGAAATTGCTACATTATTTTGCTAATTAAAATGTATTTTAGATACATAGTTGAAGATAAAATAAACTGACTGAATAATTTTTATACACATTAAATATTTTAGATTCAAATATCAAACAGTTTATTTCAATGAATTCTATCTAAATTTTATTTTCTTAATTACTTCTCTAAAATTAATTAATGTCTCATATTTAGATATAAGATAAATTCCTATATCGCAAATATGAAAATTTATGAGATTTGTTTCTGGAAATTTATCTTAATATTCAGATATATGAAAATATGAAAAACCTATCAGAAAAAAGTATGTAATAAATTAAATAGTATATTTTTAATATAAAATACATAGATACTTTTGAAGTTTAATGACTTATTACTGAACATATATTTTTAAATTTTATTAACAAATTACAAAAAAAAATATAATTATATTACACATAAACAAATGTGTCTATCTAATTTTTTTTAAAAGAAATCATTAGTTTGAAAATTTATATTCATTAGTAAGCCATTAAAATTCAATATTGTCTATATATTTTATATTTACTTTATACCCTTTTTATAATTTTTAATAAATGTTCGTACTATAAAAGAAAATAATTGTTTGTTTTTCAGTTCACATTTCCAAATAAAATTATTAAAAGAATACAGAGTTACAGTATTTCTAAGAATTTTATATTAAAGAAAAATCGTGTTTCTATCATTACCTATATATTTATTTTTAATTAAAATTATTTATAATTGACATCAAAGCTCATTATTACTTTTTATGTTAACAGTTATCTTCTTAATGAGAGTTGTCATACGATATAAAGAGATTCGCATTTATAATTTATTAATTAGTAGTTCAAGGTATTATCTCCTTGTTTGTCATGTTGTTTCTATATATATATATATATACACACACACATATATATATATATATATATATATATATATATATATATATATATATAATATTCATAAATTACTAACATATTTTGACAAATATTTCATTTATATTTTTTTAAAAACTTGTGGAATGAAGCTAGAAGTAATTTACATACTGATTTTTTTAATTAATCTTGTTTTTTTTTAATATATTAAATATAAAACAAATTTTAGATAATGTTAAAGTAAATCTATTATTTCTGGTTTTGTGAAAAGTACCTATCGACACGGTAGACCAAAAAACACCATTAGTCAAGACAAAGTGATCATTCAGGAATTAAAAAGTATTCTTTACATCATGGAGATTAATTAAAAGTGAATTGGGCTTGGACATCTCCATCAGGTCTATCCAACGATAATCTGCGAACATTGTACAGAAGCGCAGAAAATTGATTTATTTGTACCAAAAACCATTTTCTACATTTCCGAAGTTGTACATTCATTGAACCAATACCAAATAGAAAACGATGTTAGTTTCTGACGAGTTTAAGTTTAATTTGAAGGTTTCGACCGGATTAGTGTGTTTGGTGGTCAAAAAAAAAGAATAAATTTGTGTTATTCCAGAAGAACAGTGAATCATAAAGAAGGTAAGGTTATGGCTTAGGGATGTTTTTCTGGTTAAGAAATTGAATAAATCCAAATGATAAATTGCATAATGAACAGATTCTCGACCAAAAATGTCCTTTACGATATTATTCTGCTTCCTACTAATACAAAGGTGCCATTAAAATGAATATTCCAACACAAAGATAAGAAGAACATTTTAAAAATCAGTAAAGAGTGTTTTAATTTGGAAAAAGTGGATGTATTGAAGTATCCATCACAAGTTTATGATCTTAATCCAATAAAAAATCTATAGGAAATTGAGGAAATTGTTGAATTTTCGAGATAACTGCAAGAATAAGGGGATAATATTCTGCCAAGTTTAAATTATTTAGAATTGCATTTCTCAGAATATAATTAACAATTTGCAACGCAAATGGCTCGTAAGTGTGTACCAGTTATAGAAAACAATGTATTTGTCACAAAATATTTAGTAAGGACCTTTTTTGCAACAATAATATTTATTTTGAGTATAACTCTCATTATTTTGTTACTAATAAATTCAACACATGATTTCTAACTTTTTTATATTTATTTAAAGTTAAACAATTAATTTATTTTTTTGTTGTTTTCTAATAATTAGTAAGTATATATTCCTATTAGAATAACCAAAAAATTAAAGAGTGTTCACATTTTACAGTTTTATTTAATACAATTTTAACAATGATCATAGGGTGCTTTACTTTTGCCCAACACTATATATATATATACATATATATATATATATATATATATATATATATATATATATATATACATACACGTGATAATTTATCATATTTTCGGTTGTTTGTTTTGTCAGAATACTATTTGATAAATTAGTTTATGAAATCTTAGCAAATAATAAATCTTCAAAAGAAATATATAGTTTTGATTTTATTTAAATATTATTTCTACTGTCGTAAAACTGAATAACGTGTAAAAATAAACATATCAGAACTTTTAACAAAATAATGTATATATATATATATATATATATATATATATATATATATATATATATATATATGTGTGTGTATGTACATATACAGTATATGTATACGAGAAAAGCTATTTCGTCGGCTTCCGTTTAATAGAATTTTCTTTCATGCGTACATAAAGTCAAAATCGATCGAAAAAGGAAAAGGGGATCAACGAAATCGGTTGATCGGTTACCGTACGCCTGTACTTCATGGCTCATTCACAAAACTTCACTATGGTTATAGAGCATATAGATATATAAATTGCGAACGAGCGCTGTCACAAACAGCATCAAAGTCGTGAGACCTTGTAGCTGTCCTCTGTACGTGTCGTTATTATTCGGATTCGAGAAAATATGCTTATGCCGCTATCAAAAAAATTCATTTTCTTTCAGGTGTGTCAATCTAAACTATGTAATTTATGTACGGTGCGGATTTGTTCTTTTCAATAAAAGAATACTATAAGTCATTTTAATGGCCGTTTGTACACGCGGACTTTCTTTGTTCACACATCTTTTATGCCTACATATCCATTGGCACATTATATATAATACTGTATTGAAACTACACTGTATTTTCTTTATACACATTTGCACAAAAATAAATTATTATTTTTTTCAAAGAAATTGGATAGAAAACTAATTTATTATAAGAAATTGTAAGTAAGCATGAGTGCTAGATAAAAATCGACTCATTCATTGGTTATTTGGTGTTCCTAAAATATTCATAACATGGGAAATTTTCATTACAATAATAATTATGGCACTGCGAACGAATACACTTTCGTAAATACTTTTTTTTCTGATCTTAAAAACCATAAACTATTATAAATTTTCATAATCAATTATTAATCATTTTTATTTGTTTTCTTATCCACATTTCTATGGCGATTCCACCCTCTTTAGATAGTTGAATATTGAATTTTTAGGGTGGCTTTGACAGCTAGTCATTAGTTACTTAATATCATCTTCAGAGTGATAAAATAAAAAAATCTTCTTTCTACCTTAGCATTTTAAGAATGATACAATTGCCATATAAATATACATAAGCAACAATAATAATTGATCAGTAATCAAGGTTTGAATTTTCACAAATTAATTACTTTTTCACCCCACAAATCAAACCAAAATATTCAATAAACCTTCACCCATCACTAAAATGTTCAATAAATAATTTATTGGTTATTTTTAATGGTCACCTATGCACATTTCGATAGCTACTCCATAATCTTCAGAGATTTAAGATATAGAAAAATCTGATTTTTGAAGAATAAACGTCTGTCAAAAATAATCGATAATAATTTACTGAATAGTTTTGATCAGAAAAAAATGACACGGTTTGTTGATTGGAAAAAATAAATCATTTTGTGAAAATGAGTTTAACCACAATTTCACAACTGTTTTGTGATAGTTATTGAGCATTCTTGGTTAGGAAAATTTTTTGGCTTATGCGATGGAGAAAACATATTTGTAAAAGTTACACAAGTCAGAAATTCAATAAACATATATACGCATTTCTAGGTCTGGAAAATGGATCTTTATTCGTGTCAAAATATCACCAAATCCAATTTAAAGTTCATATAAAATCCACTTTTTCCTGAACCCATATAATCACATCATGGTAAATTTATAGGAGGAGTTTCAAAGCGATTTTTTACCCCATATTTGGGTTAATTTAAGTTAAAAGTGTATATAAACACGTAGATAAAATGTGGTGACGATCTCATTTCACCTCTATTTCAAAAATGGTGTGACAATTTCAATTCGGCGTGAGATTTTCATATAAACCCTCAATTCGACTTGAATTTATTGACCTTTATGATGTAATCTCTCAAATAATTTGAACTTTAGTCATTAGCTGTAGTCAATAGTTTGTGATACAAAATCAACGAATTGATAAGAAAAATAAAAATAATTTGATACATACATATATATATATATATATATTAAATATATTTTTGATAACTGAAAAATATGCTCAAATGTCATTTTAATTCAATATTTTCAAACAGTTCAATACAGTTTCTTACATATACAGAATTAATATTTCAATTTTTTAAATGTTTTCAATCAATAAGTAACTGCAGATATTTACTGTTTTTAACACTTAGTCAAATCCAGAATGTCAACGAGAGTTACAATTTTAGTCTCAAAATAATACAGATCTATTTTAGAAAAATATTTTCTTATATATCTATTTCCTTCTATCTATCACACTCGATTTCGATATTTCCATTATCTTCCCATAGATTCGAATGAGTTGCTTTCACTTTCAAAAATATATTATTTTTTAATCCCATAAACCACATTCAAATTTCTGATCAAAAATGTTCAAGAAATGATTATCGATTATAGTTTGATTGTTGCTTATGTATATTTCGATGATGACCCCATTATTTTCAAAGTTTAAAGTAAAGCTCTAAATCTGATTTGTTTGTACCTTAATTAAGGCACAAACAAATAAGATTTTCTTATAGATATTGGAATTTTCATATAAATGCTCATAAGCATCTATCAATAAAGTAATATTTTGAACATTTTCGATAGTTTGGTTGCAGAATAAGAAAAAAAATTATTTGTGAACATGAATTTAGACGTAAGATGAGAACTGTATCGATATATATATATATATATATATATATATATATATATATATATATATATATATATATATTGCAATTAAAACAGTACATAATTATTTATGAACTGTGTATAAAATTTATTTTAAAATATTTTTCTATATATTTTTTATATGAAAATGGCATCTTTTTTAAATTATAGATTGATCATATAGATATTTAAATACAAAATTTTGAAACAATCTGTTTAAGAAGAATTTATTTCAAATTACATTCATTTAAATTTCGTTTCTTTTAACACTGACTACCATGTCATAGAAATGATTTATACATATTTTAAAATATTGCATATAGATGACTGTATATTTTATTTCATCGATATATGATAAAGAAGTTTCCTTGTAGGTAAGTATGAAGCGCAAGATGGACTTAGGATTAACATTTAAATGGTTGAATGTGATATATTTTCTCTCAGAGTTATGTTTTCTGTAACATTGTCCATACCTAATAAGGTTGGCTTAAACTTTGACCGGAAGTATGTGTTTCCATGTGGAAAGGTACTGCAATTTTATTTTTCGTTGATTAAAAAAGAACTCAGTTAAATGAACGACCTTTAAATAATACAATGAACTAATTATAAATAGAAATATAATACCCACTTCTGTCTGGAATGAAGTCATGTAAAAATACGCTTTTTCTGTCCAAAAATGCCTTTTTTACAATGTACTGTTCACGTTCATTGTTCCCGAAACAAAAAGTAATCCGCGAAATTGGAAAAGGGACACAAAATATACTGCTCCATACATTCATTTATCAACAGATTGACGTTGTATAGACAAATGAACCAAGTGGCCAGGCTTTTGTGCATTTATGTATAGGGATATCAATGCACGTGCATATGTATAATAGAACAAACAAAACAAATACAAACGTGTTCATAGAGGAAAGAAGGATAATGTAGGAGGAATAATTCCAATATCGGGTTTCTGATAAGGGAATATATTTCATAAATATACAACAATATTTGAGTACTACTTTGTTGTTTTTATCTTTTAATATGTAAACTCATTTTATATATTATTTTATTTTTTTACTACCTGAAAATATACCCAAATCCTGAAAACTATACAAAAATAACAAGCAGTATGGAAATTCATTGATGATGGCTACCAACATACTTGATATTCCTGCTAAAAGTTTATTTATTTAAAATTTTAGATATCTGAACTAATCAAAATGTAAAAAATCAATGAGAATTATATATATATATATATATAATGGAAGGATCCGCTTCCTGCTCACGGCGCTTGTCCTCCTCTGGGAGGAGGAGCGTCGCCCCTGTCCTCTAAACCTTCTTACCCCCTGACAAATAACAGAAATTAATAAATTATACACACAAATAATCTGCCTAATTGTAAGTCCTAAAATTTTTATTGGGCAAGTTTATAAATATTTACATAATTAAATAAATTGTTAAATGTGTAACATTTTTTTTATTCTAAAGCTTCAGTAACTGCAATATTTTGAATAAATTTCTTATCAGCTTTACATTGGAATCGTATACCCTCTTTCATCTGTACACCATGAAACAACACTGATTATGTACTGATATCAACCAATCAGAAAACGAATAAAACAGACGCATAATGGCAGGACCATTTTTTAATTATATATATATATATATATATTAAAGATGAATGAATATCTATCAATATACGCATTCTATAAAATCAACTTCGTTTAAAGTCAATTAAAAAAAGCATTTATTTATAAATTAATTTCGTATTTAAACTCAAATCGATTTGTTACATTTCAAGTGAAACCCTAGAACAGACTCACTTAAAAATTTGCAATTGTTTTCTACTCTGATGTACTCGATAAATCTGCATATAGATTAAACATTAAAAATATACAGATTAGTTAATATTCTGATTGTTGTATAAATGCCTTTTCATAAACTTTTCATTTATTTTTGATTGCTTGCTATTTTATACACACCGAGTAAAAAAACACTCATTTCAATTTTTTTTCGAACTAGCAGTATTTTAATTGATAATATTTTAAATATATATCAATTTTTAAATGATTAATTTTACAATTATAGAAATTAATTTTTAAAATATTTATATATATATATATATATATATATATATATATTTATAAATTATTGAAACAACAATATGAAGAGTAATCTAACTGTTAATAAAAGGGATTAATTATCAAACTGTTTTTCTTTATGAATGAAATTTTTATATATCATTTTCGAAATTATTTTTAATTATCATTTAAGAAACTACCAAAAACAACATTTTAGGATATAATAATTTAAATAATGTATTTTTTCAGAAAAAAGAATAGCAAATAGGTTTAGCAATTAAATACTGTTAAGATTATTTTTTCTTTAGTAATCATATCTATTTTGATTTGTTTCAAACTTTTCCATATTACACAGTTAATTATAGTTTAAGCGAGTGTTATTATTATAATAAATTTATTAAGAAGTTTTATAAATTAACATGTAAAAACAATGGATCAAACATTTAGATGTATTAAGTAGAAATTTAATTTGAACAATAATGTGAAATATAATAAATATATAAATGAAAAAAATCTACACATTCCTCAATTAATAAAAATCCGCTGAAAATTCTTTCAAATTAATATACGACTCGAACGACATTCAAACACACTTTTTTAATACAATAATCCGAGTACAAAAAAAAATCGTCGAAATTAATCCACATTCGTTCTGTCTTCCCCTATACATACGAACACAACACACATAACTACATACGTATAGGGTTATAAGGTTGTAATGCTATTAAATTGAGTGCTTGTTGGGACAGAAAGAGGGCACACGTATTGGGGATACCCGGCCGACGGCTATACTATGGGAAAACAGTGGCTTTGGGTGCATTTCCATTTCATGTGGTCCTGTCATTAATACCGCAATAAATCAATACGTATGTATATGCTGTCAACACAGGATCGGAGGTCTGTATTTTATTTGCGAAATGTTCAAAATCAAAAATATTCCAATGCAATTTTATTCACAGCCAACAGGTCGAATTTATTCATTTTTTTTTATTAATTTGCATTTAGGAAACGGACTCGTCTGTTTTATTAATATTGACACATATGACATTTTAATCATTATTTACATATATATATATATATATATATATATATATATATATATATATATGTATGTATGTATATACATAAAAGCACAAAATATTAAAGCAATATTTCGGTTCTTGTGTATTCAAATATTTACTCAGTTCTCAAGAAAAGATTTATTTACTTTAAAATACTTTAAATAAGGAGAGAAATATTACATAAAGCTCACATTGGTATACGTTTTCCTTTTCTGATCCGACAAAAAACGTTGTGTTGCAATAAAAATAGGTAGGTAAATACAAAAGAAAAATATGTCATACAGTCAAAGAGCTATAAAATAAGTCTTTTATTCCGTTTATTCGTTTTAATGTTGTAAAAATAGAAATAAAAAGTTAATAAACATGGTATAATTGTAAAAAAAATCGTGTGAGGAATTTGTTGATTATACTTTTTTTGAATATTTTTTATATGTTTTACAATTTCTATTAAAAAGGAATTTAATTATTGGAGAAACTATTTGAAAAATTAGTAAATACCATTATTTAATTAAATTAATTTAATATTAAATAAATATAAGTTGTATCTTTCTTTTATTTAGAAAAAATTAATTCTGTTTAAACAAAAATATATTGATTTTAGCTTCCATAGTCGTTCGTAGGATCGTCATCATTGCATTTTCATATTATTTTAGTATTTTACTCTTATTGGAGTAAGTAACAAAAAATTGCACTCGAAAAGCCTTCAAAAATAAATAAATACACAAAAATGTATACCAGAAAATTGAAAAATATATTATTGGCATGTCTTTTTTTTTTTAAAAAAAGATATTGATGTGTAAAAATAGTAATTTTAACACTAGATATTTTAGTATGTGGTCCATTATCTCATTTAAAAATGAATTTTTCATAAAAATTACAAACTATTAATGAGACCATCATCCTTGAAATAAAAAAAAACAAATATACATGTTTTTTGTTCCTTAATAGTTTTAGAATGATATTATCGTTATCGAAATGTGCATAAACAATTAAATATGATTAATTAGCAAATACTGAACATTTTTAATCTAAAAAAATTGTGGTTTGTGGAGCGAGTGGAAAATTCATTTGTGAAATTTAATTAAAAGATCACCTAAATAAAATGTGATAAAATGGCTTATTTTTTTATTAAGAAAATGTCAAATTGATCGAATTATTATTTCTTGACACAATAGCTAGATTAAAAAATACATTTCAAATATCAAGTGCAGTTAATGAAGAGATTTAACATATTTTTTAAAAAATATTGTACATCAGTTAGACTTTCCTTTGCACATATTGAAAGTTTTCTTGCTTCAGTCGAACAGAAATAGTTAATAATTAGGTATAGCTAGTTTTTGATTCGAAAATTCACATTTTGAGCCATATTCAATTCAACTTCTTTTTATGTTTTAGTCAATATAACTTATAAGAAATTAAAGTAACTATAATTTCTGATTTTTTCGAATTTCAACAAATTATTACAGCAATATATTAACAAGAACTGGAAATTTAAAATAGGCAAAAAGAAACGATTTTTAATAGAACAGTCAGATAGAATTTCTTAAATGAGGCTATCTGTTAAGAATTTTTTAATGTTTGTAATAAAATTAAACTACAGAAGAAAATAGATCCAAAACAAGTAAAAATAAAAGGATTAAAATGAAGCTTATAGGCATTTTATTAACAGAAAATAAATTCAACCCACTGTGAATATATTTCAATTAATTAATCACGAAAAAACGTTACCAAATCGAAAAAAAGAATGCAATCAGCACGTTCAATCAATAATTTGCGTTGAACTTGTATCCATTCGAACAAAAACAGAGTTATCGACTACGATACAAGAGCTTCATCGAAATATCTAAAGACGCAGAGTTTAAAAACACTAACAAAAAATAAATAGTATCAGTACTCTGGTTTGGTATAATGATACAACTTGCAAATGTAGATTAGAGATGATACAGTGTGTTCATCGTGTTCTTGTGTTTCGAAAGAATGCTATGAGGGAAAAAACGAAGAGAACACACCGGAAAGTTTATTTATACTTCGAGAGTTCAGAAATGCAATGATCACAGATTTGTGTTAAGGATGTTCTCTGTGTTTGTTTTCATTATGTTCTTGAAATTGCTTTTTACTGTTCGAACTATAAACAAACTGAACAGAATTAAAAGTTTGTAGATTGTAAACAGATTTAGACATGTAATATATATATATATATATATTTTGTTATAATACGAATCTTTTTTCTTAAGATAATTAATGATTTAATTTTCTATTTTTAACTTGGCGCCAGTAAATGACAATTCAGATGTAAATGATAATTAAATACAGAACTGAAAATAGCAACGTCTGTATTTTAAAATAAATAACCATATATATAGTGTCGAAACGTCGACTGATTAGGATGTGTTTCAAAAATAAATTTGAAAATTTAAAATATGAAATGGATTAAGAGATTATCTACTTGTGCTTCAGTGTGTTTTCATAGAATTGGATTAAGTGAAAATTGTAAATTTGTTCTTAATTAATTTGAATTTATATATATATATATGTATATATATATATATATATAAAGTGTCAACGTTTTTTTTAAATATTCCCAAATTTTATTTGTTTCTCTTGTCTCTCGAACAAACAAGATATCTCATGAACTTGCAACATCCTGTTTTTACTACTTGATTTTTCTTGGCCAGTTTCATTTTTGTTTGTGAGAAAAATTTTTATTTTTATTTTTTAGATGTTTCATATTTCGTTTTACAAATATTATTATTTTAAATTCGTTTTCGTTCATCACTTTTTAGTTTTTAATTAGTATAAACTTATTTATCTATTATTTTATATCTTTAATATGTTTGTATAACTA
This sequence comes from Acanthacorydalis orientalis, assembly GCA_034766995.1. Lineage (NCBI taxonomy): Eukaryota > Metazoa > Arthropoda > Insecta > Megaloptera > Corydalidae > Acanthacorydalis > Acanthacorydalis orientalis. Next base: position 12,146,297 of record CM068318.1, on the reverse strand, counting down.
TTCAAAAAGAATTTTGTATCAATGATTATATAATATAACAAAAATAATTAATTTATTACAATATAGTATGAATTGTCGATAAAATTCACTTTATAAATGAATTTTTCACTCAATCAGTACATAACTGTTTTTTCTTAGCGTATTTCTTAGAGATTATACTATTTTGTATGTGAATTCTGAGCTTATATTCTCTCATTCTGTTTACAGAACTTTTTGAAATTGTTTTTATTTAATATTCCAATTTCAAATGATTTTTTTCCTTTATCTACAAATCAAAAAAAACCTTTTCTGATCAAAAAAATTATAAGTCATTTTTTATTGTTAATTACTCGTATTTAGATAACAATGCCATCATCTTCATACCATCAAGGTACAAACAGATCTATTTTTTTATATTTTAATATTTAAAAATAATTAAAAATCTATTATTGAAAATTTTTAGTTAGAAAAAATGTATGGTTTTTGAGACAAATAAAGAAGATACGTTTGAAAGCAAGCATATCGTTTAATATAGAAACATAAAGATAGAGTTCTCATAAAATAAACTTCCTTAACTTGTGATAAAATTTCCAATTTTTGTCTATTGGTGGACCGATTACATTTGTTTAAAAAGAAAAAGAAAATTACCACATTATATTTTATTTAATTTTTTTCTAATAACAGTGTATTCTATGAAGGGTATTTTAATATTTTTATTAAAAAAGTTCCATTTTTTATATTTAAACTTCTTTAATGTTGATTTGTTATAATTTTGAATATTATTTAGTGTTTCTTTTAAATCCAAATAAAATAATTCAATTTCTTGTAAAAATATATAATTCATCCTAGATTCTCAAACGGTAAGCGAAAAAAATTAATTGGGATTAAAGACGTGTCTATAACTAAAATCATTATAGCCCAAACACAGATAGTACTTATGATACCATAAATTGCATACTTAGATTTGAATTGCCTCTTATTTAAATCTAGGTAAGTAATGTGTCCAATCGCTTGAAACTAATTTTGCTAAACTAACAGTTTAACAATAAAACAAAATAGAAACTGAAACTCTAAAAATATTAGACCTTGAGTGAGACAACTTTGCAAAACGATTATAAAGTTTATTCTAAGAAAAAACAAACAAAGAACATTCAGCATAAAGTACTTTTGTTGGCTCTTAAGTTATAAACGTTTTTCTTTTTAAAAGGTTTAAAATGATGCTTGCTATTTATGCTATAATTCTTAATCTATTTTATATCATTTTATGATATAAAATGAACTATATATATATATATATATATATATATATATATATAACTACTTAACTTTATCTCATAGACTGTGAAATAAACTATCTATTGATATCTTATTTATTGTATGTGAAATAAATAAAATATTAAGAAAATTAAATTTTAAAAAAACTTATTTGCTTTCTAGTTAATTGTAATATTTTAGCAAAGATTTAAAAATTTCTAAAAAAAATTAAATACTTTTAAGACGGAAAATAAAAAAAATCACATACTAAGTTAATTTCTTTAAAAAAAATGAACTCTAGAATTTATTTTTACACTTATTTCAAAATTCGAACCAAGCAACACGTCTTAATTGTTTAAAATTTTACTGTTTTACTAATTAAGTCGTTATATGTTCACTGTTAAATTGATCTATTGCAAATATGTTATATGTTCAACAGCAAATAAATATTATAATAAAGACATTTATTTGCATTCTATTTGTGACCGGAAATCAATTCTAGGCTCATATAAAAGGACAAAATGTTACTTTATAATCGTAATAAATATCAAAGTGGAAGAGATTTATAGAACATATGATGTCATATATATATATATATATATATATATATATATATATAAGGTGTGAATGATGTTGATTGCGTGAAATTCAATATTGATTTTTCGATAGCCTGAATAAGGTGTACAACTTATAAAAGGAACTTTTCGCAATGTACGAAAAAATAACCCCAACTCATAAAACTTCGACACCTGTTCTGGCAATTTCAAACTGAAACGAAATATAAAAAAAAAAATAGGAAAACATTCTAAGAAATCACAAAACGATTTTTCCAGCGTTTTAGTAACAAGATTGTAGTCAGAAAAGAAGAAAAATTATATCGACCCCTTGGGATAACCCGCAGACAGTAAAACTTGTATGATGGTCAAGTCAAGTCTGTAAAACTTTAGTCAGGTAGTGAGATTTGAGCAGATTCCATAAAAAGAGACCGTGTAGATTCACAATAACGATTCGATATGAGTCTATCTCTGTTCCGTATAGACGGGGCCGTTAATATAAATCGTAATTTTCTTACGGGCCGTGAATAAACCGCCTAATAGCAACATGAGATGGAAACATCGTTATGAACATGTCCAGTATCACATTCGCTCTTTTTCTAAAGATTATTTTCATCGACATGAATACGTGACTTTGTTGTTTCTCGAAAAAACATTACTGATAAAAAGTTGTTATCGTATTGCTCACGGGCTATAAAAGTTTGCGAGACAATAAACCCCGCTGTATGAAAAAAAGAAAAGAATATTACATCTAACCGACACTGTTATATGGACGAATACCATCAAGTGCGATTTTGCCGTTTGGCCAAGATTGGTACTTTTGTTATAGCAGCCGATCATTGATTATATCTCGCCGTGAAGATACAATTTTCATACCAACCAGACATTTTTTTAGATTGATATACTTTTTACAATTAGATATTAAAATTATATACAAAATTTATTGAAATATTTCGAAACGAATTAATATAAATGGATTGTAATAACATTTTTATTCATGAAGCATGTTTGAGAAAAACCCATTTCTATTTAAAAAAAAAATTAAAATCTTATCCAATCTCTCAAATATGCTTCCTTTAATACTATATTTGTTTGTAAGGAAATTGCATTAACTTTATTCAAGTGCATGGTTAATGATTTATATTAACCATTAAAATTTATTTCTTCAAATAATAAAATTTTCAGAATTTGTTTTCTCGCAAATCTTCTTACAAACCATAACATTTTTTTCTGATTAAAAATATTCAATATATGATTATTAATCATTTTTTATTGTAGCTTAAGCATATTTCGATGGTAATGCCATCAATGTCAAAGCAAGAAGGTACAGAAAATGTACAGATTTTCCTTTAACTTTAAGAACTCTAAGGAAAATAACATCGTCAGAAACATGTGTACACACAACAATCAAAAACCAATCAATAATTATTTATTGAACATTTTTTTATCAGAAAACAATTATACTTTCTGGGATAAGAAAATAAATTCATTTGTCGAAAAGATTTTAGTCACAATGCAAGAAATATATTCTGAGTTGTTATAATTTTAAGTTAGTAATTAAATACTCAGATGATTATTCTTAAAATGATAAGGCACATAAAATCTAAATCGTTGTGGAAATAATGGAATCAGGATTTAAATATCGATAACTAAAGAATGACTCCATCATTATTGATCGAAGGATTTAAATACATGGTAGATATCAAACTCAAACCTTTTAATAATTAACGCACCGTTGAAAAATGTAAAATATTTTTTTAAAATATTTTTTTCAACACTGAAAAATTTTATTCATGTCAAGTAAACGAAAATACAAATTAATTCAGACATTCTCATTGTTTATAATAAATACTAAACAAGATAATGCCATTAATTGGATAATAAACGTTTGAAAATTACTGCAAATATTTTTATAAATAATGTATATTTTGTTAGTTTAAAAAAAAACTAAGTATAAATCGCATTATCGATTATACCAGTTTCTATTATTTATATGAATCGATGAATACATTTATATTTGATTATTATTGTTCAAATTAACAGGTAAATATTATAACATAAAGAATAAGACGTATACTCGTGAAAAATGATCAATTATTAAAGATTTCAGTTATAAAATCATGTTTTTGATTGAGAAAGTGACAAATTCGTTGGTGATAATAAATAGTTAGTCACAAAAATTATTATTATTCTACAACAGTAACCCAATGGTGATACTTGAAAGAAAATGGTACAATGAATACAGACCTATAAAAATGATGACTTTAATATCGTTTTGGTCATTTATGAAAGAAAATTTTCGATATTAATTTATAAAAGACTTGTAAAAATATACAAGAAATTTCTTGCATACAACAGTTTTGAATATCTGCATCACTCAGATGAAAATACAGTTTATTTCAAGCACATAAGATTCATCTTTGAGATTGAATCGTGTTAGTTCGATATAAAGCGAATTGAAAATCAAGTAATGAAATGATTATAATTGTAATTGTTTAAACAAGCAAATAAATTCTTCACTTGATAAATGAAAACTTGATGTTGTATTCGAAAAATAGATACTGATTCAATTTTACTTATATCTAAAATACTCCAAATATATTCTGTTTCGAAGTGCATCATCAATTATTGAAAAATAGAATAACGACAAACGATACAGTTATCTACCTAGTAAATAAAATAGAGTGGCAGGTAGATAGATTGACAAAGGGACATATAACCTAACAGATGAACCGACAAATTGACAGACAAACTGACATGATTAACTGACAAACGAGATAATGTATGAAACTTTACAAAGTTCGACAGTATTTTTAATGTTTAAATTAAAAAAAAATGAAATGTTATCTATTGACTGATATTTCTAAAAATACATGTGAATTGCAAAAAAACTATAATATTAATAATTCTTATTTAACAATGATCCCCCTCATTTTATTCATATTAGTTAAATTTTAAATAATGTGATTAAATAAAATCTAGAATTATAAACTATGACTGATTCTATAAGAAATATTTAACTCCAAACTGTAACTTTGTTTAAAACTTAATATGTTAATGTGGTAAAACTTTTTCGAAATAGATTTACAAATAGTTTTCTTGTTCTCTTTTGTCTACATGTCTTTGTAAACTTTTCAAACTTGTCTTAAGTCGTGGATTTAATCTCGGCCGTGTCTTTTACACGGATTGAAAATTCCAATCGATTTCTGTTTTAGTCTACTAGTTAATACTTTTAGACTTAATTTAAACAGTTTTTACTGAATTTAATTAACAATACGTGTAATTATAAAGTATTATGAAGAGATTTGTATTCAAAACATGTCTGTATTGTTTTTCTAACCAAAAATTTCACACAATCGTTAATGTTTTCATAGAAATGCTTTTTACTTATTTAAATTTTTATATTTTTAATAATTAAAAAGTAAATAAAAAGAGCTACTATTTTATATATTTTATTGTGGATTAAAATATCAAATAATAATAAATAAAAAAATTAAGAAAACCTGATTTTAATTTAGGAGGTGAAATAAAAGCAATTTTAACTTTTTTAAATCTGATTTTTCTTAAATTTAATAAAAATCAATAAATTATTATCACTATTATTAAAAATTATCATTAAAATAAAATCTAAAATAGTAGAATTTTTCAGACATAATATTACTTATTTTTCTAAAATTCGGTATAATTAATAAATGAAAGTATTAATAACGTATATTTGATAAATTACTATAATATTGCTTGAATAGATTTTCAATTTACAGTTATTTATCTACAAAAAAATGGCGAAAGAAGTTCAATCTGTATTTTATTCAATATATTATTTTGTGCATTTTCAAACACAATAAAAGCAGAATATCGGTTTGGACACCAGTATCTCATATCTGACTACAAAAACCTTCATTTCCATAGAAACAATAGTACAGTGTTTAAAATAAAACAACACAGGCCAACAGAATAAACAGTAACAGATAATAAAATCAAATGAACTGAACGCATCGAAGTTGTAAGAAAGTGTTATTCATTTTTTTAACAATAAAAGAGTTCTAATGTCTGATTTTTCGTCAAAGAATCGGAAAGTCGTAATAAAATTAAGCAGCAATAAACAAATGTCCGATAAAAATAGAAAATTGCGGACGATTTCGTGATAGTATTTTCCTTTTTGCGTCCGACATATACGGACGCAATAAAAATAACAGAATAACAGTTTTGCGGATGGAAATTTTTTCGTTAAACGACCGTTACTATTGAACGACTGGTTCGCTGTTGACAGTTACCAACAATGGGTTAACTTATTTATGTTACATATTTAATGACGTAGACTTTTTTTCGACAATGGTTATTTTTATTTTTATAGTTGTGTAGCTTGGTTCGTTATAATATATATTTAATTGCTTGTTTCAATCGTTTTTATTGAAATTATTGAATGTGCACGTTTAATTTTACTCGTGTTCGTAAACATTACTTTTTCTGTTCACTCGAACTTCTAAAATATAACTTTGCAAGAATTAGTCCGATTATATCAAGAAACTTGTATAAGTGGTATCAAATGAGAACTGATATTATTGACTGAAGGTATTTTTTTATTTTCAACTTTATTAAGATTACATTAATTTCGTATTTTACTAATTTCATTAGAAAAATTCAGTTTTAGATCGAAAAGAATTTAATTCTCTCTTTCTCTCTCTCTCTATGTATATATATATATATATATTCATATATATATATATATATATTCATATATATATATATATATCTATATATTCATATATATATATATATACATATATATATATATATATATATATATATACACACATCGAGGATTAGTAAAAAATAGAGCATGGGAAAAAGTAAGGAGGTGGAAACAAACGACTATAAATAAGTTGTGAACGTTTATAGTAACACAAAACGCAATATTGTAGGAGTGATAATAATATTGATGAAAAAAATAGTGAATTCAGACAAATTATTTTTTTTTCTTTTACTCTATTCTTTACTTTTCGATTCACTATGTACGTAATATTAATTTCAAGAAGATAAAGCTATTAGTCATGTATCCATATCAGTAATGGCACTATTAAAAAGAATTTGGGTCTAAATATAAGTTAATCAAAAAACAAATCTTTTCGATAATTATTAACTCATCGAATATAACTGTTTTTGATTTTAAAACACAAAAGTAATGTAAGAAAAATATTAAATAATTAACCAAACAATTTTTAACAAACTAAAAACTTTGTCCAGTGAAGTAATTAGCACAATGACACCGAATTCTTTAATAATTAAAATAAATAATTTTTATTTAGACACAGAGAATTTGTTTATATATACATTCTTAGGAAATGAAGTATGTATTCTCAGAGAAGGTACATAAGGATAAAAGTGTTATTTCACTCATGAAAATATCTAAATTATATCTTGAATGGTTCACTGAGTAATTTAAAAAATTACAGAAGGTGCAAACACGGAGTTCATTTTTAGAAGATATAAAATAAAAAAGGTCTTCATGAATATAGAAGTTATCAAAAAGAATTAAATATATAAAAAAACTAGTTAAAATAGTTTTTAAAGCAAAATAGCTATGTTATTCCAAAAACATACAAATGAAAGTATTAAGTAATAAAAAACACACTTATTCAAGTTTGTTTTTATAGTCAAATTCATGTTCCGCCTCTGTATAAGTCTGATATTATGTACTTTAAAAATATAATTATTGAAAATCATTTCCCAGAGAAAAATATTTATATTCTACTAGAAAATATTATATTTAATAATCTAGACTAATTGAAAAGTCTATCATTATCTTCTATCAGAAACATAATATCGCGTATTCGAGTTCAGAGTGTAAACATTAATTTTAAGCAATTCTCAAAGTTAAAGAAAACATTTCTCGACTCATTCGAAATGAAGATATCTCATTCAATGTAAAATATGTTTATTAATATAAGTTACAAATTCAGATAATCTTCAATTACCCTATTCGAAATAAATCCGCTGATAAGTTTGCCACTGTAGAATGCATAACTTTCATTCAACAGTGAACGACAAAACATCCTCCATTAACAGTCATATCTTACGTATAGATAAAATTAAAAATAATATAAAACGAACGCTTCATTCGACTTCCTCGCCTATTAAATTACAAAGTTTAACCTTATCTGTAAAACAATTGCAATTCAAACAAAGATCGTAAAATAATATAGTGCAGTAAAATAATTGTCTTTATGGTGAGATAGCGATCTAAGGAACACTGGAGAATTAAACAGAATTCCTACCTACTTGATTTCCGGTTGGCTTTTGTGTTGTCGTCGCCATCTTAGATTAATTAATAAGCCTCCTTCCTTGCTGAAGAACTTCTCCGACAAATATATCTGACATGTTTTCTTCGAATAAGGACGGTGCAGCAGACGATGCTTACGGAAGCGAACCGTCGACTGACAATATTTTATAATGCCATTGTGTTTGAATGATAAGCCATGTCAAAATATACTAGAGTATGACAAATGTGCATGTTTTAAAAGAGACGGAAGGTCTTATTTTAATTTTAAATGATGGATCAATCACTGTTCTCTGCGTCGTGTGTAGAGACGGTGTCTGTGCGCGTTAAACATTTTTGGATTATTTTAGTTCATTCATGATAATCCTTTGAAAGTATTAGTAGATATAATTATGGATCAATCAAAACCTTCTTTTATTTAATATCCATTGATGTTAAATTTTTATATAGATTTTGAATAATACATTGACAGTTGATGCTACTCTCATGAAATAGCATTTAAACATTTTCTTCACAATACAGTTCTCATACTGTTCCTAAATTCACTTTCGCAAATAAATTATTCCTTCCTTATAAGTTTTCTGATCAAAAATCTTCAATAGATAATTTTAATTACCTTATTCATTCTATTAATATTTTTGAATTATGATTGAAGTGTTTTGTGGTGAAGATAGCAACGTTAGAGCGTCAAGATACCACATTTTTCTGCACATTAGCGTTCTGAAGATGATGGAATCTCCATTAAACGATCATTAGACAGAATCATTAATTAATTTAGTAAAAATTCTCGACAAGAAAAATTTTTGAAGTTTGTCAGGTGAAAAGGAATTTAATTATGGAACATTTTCTTCAATCGAATTTTTCATCTATCAAGTATTAGGTTGGTAGAAAAATAATTGCGGTTTATGACTTTCAAATGCATATACATTTACAGATTTTTCAACTTTCCTAGCTATTTTAAATGGTCCAGAACTGTTTGATGACTAATTCCTAACATTTGTACAAGCTGTTGAATTGTTGTGCGTGGTTCTGATTCAACTAATGTCTTCAGTTGGTCGTTATCAGCTAGAGAAGGACGCTCGCGACTTTGATCATCTTCAAAGCTCACGTCCCCAGTACGAAATTTTTGGAATCATCATCACATCGTACGTTTCTTCACAGTACCCATACCGAAAGCATCGTTTAGTTTACGAGCAGTTTCAATTGCTTTACTACCCGTTATGAACTCATACAAAAAAAATTCTCTTATTTTTTCCTTTTCCATCTTTAATTCAATAGCCCAATTTGAAGCAAAATTAATAACAAAGCCAAAGTAGTTATCAAAATACATACCGAAAAATGCATATTAAAATGATAATATGAACAGGATAAAATGACACTATTATTAAAAATTTTAAGGTTAGAATTCAGAAAACAAAAATTGCAATTATTTTCCTACCAACCTGATAATTGAATCAACTTTAATATATAAGTTCTTATTTTTTATTAAAAATTAATTGATAAATTCACTCATCTTTAGATACTTAGCTGTTCTGAAACCCCTATCGTATATCGATAGTAAAAAAAAATGTAACCATCTGTGTGCTATATTTTAAAATTACTAAATTTCAATTTCGTCATTACGACGCACTTTCGGTGAAATTCAAAAAGTCTACCGATAATACAAATTAAATATACAATATAAAAAAATAAATAAAATCTGTAAAGATAATATTGTATAATAGTCATAATTAAATCTATAGAAAAATATTTCAATAGCATCAATTCGCAAAACGACAATTTCAACAAATCTGAATAACAATAGGAACGAAGAGAAAATAAAGAACGCGCAAATCACATTTTTCCCTCATTTCAGCGTACGAGTTATTATTTTCGAAAAAAGAGAAACGTTCACAATAAAAAAAAACATTTTCATTACAATAATAACCGGCTTCATTATTCTAATAAATTCTTTTCATTTTATTATTTTCGAAAAAGCAAAAAAGTCGACTCGACAGCTTTATAAGTAACAAAGAGCTAACTTATCGACATAGGCACGATAGCGAAAAAAGTCGGTGTAGATGCAATATGGATACATGGTATACAGTTGAAATAGACATAGAATAAATATTTAATCGTGTCTTTAAGGTCATGTCGCAGTGTAAAAATGTCAAAATTTATTTCTAGAAAATGTAGACGGATTTGAATTTCACTTAGATGATTAATATTTTATACATTATACGAAATATTGAAAGATGACAGTTTTTTTTTGCTAAGAAAATTTTAGTATCACTTTAAAAGTGATTCTTATAACAGAAACAAATTTATCTATAGTGTAAATAAATTTTAAATAAACTAAAGTCTAATAAACTAAAGTGTACTTTAGTTTATCATTAATAGAACAAAGACATGTCTGATAACTGTGATCTAACAATTATGATCTAGACACAAATAGTAAAAAATTCATCAATCATATATATTTTTTTACCTATTTGAAACTATTTTTTTGTCTTAAAAACGAAAGATTGTTTAAAAAAATTATTAATACATAATACAAGGTAAAGAGTAGAATTTTTGATAGCTTATGTATTATTACACGCATTTATTTATTTAAAAGTTACAAAATATCTAAATATTGTAGTTTTTCAGTACAGTAATTATGTAAAAAATTTTACTCTTTAAAAGTATTCGAAGTATTCTATTAAAAGCTACAAAATTTAGTCATCATTTAATATTAAATAAATGTGTATATATATATATATATATATATATATATATACATATATGTATATGTGTATATATATATATATATATATATATATCAATAATAAATATCCTTGAAATATTATAATTTAATTTTCTTTGTGAATCAGTCAAATTTTACAAAATTCTATTAAAAAAAGAACTTGTGAAATTCTATAAATTTCACAAGTTCTAGTACTCTTCATAATGTTTCTTTGAAACAAGAATAGATATATTTTTTGATATCCTCAAGATATGAATAAATGTTAATCGAATAAATCTGTCTGATAAATGTAAGTATGTCAAAAGTTTTGGAAAAAATTCTTACTTTTTGCTGCAAAACTGACAGAACCCAGCGTATTCTAGATAAGAGAAATCTCTTTTTCTGTAAACATTTATATTATCGTCGGGATAATAAGTTCCATGGATAATAAATAATAATCTAATGATCATTATGTACTATAAATGCAATATCTGAATACAGTAAAAATATTATGTTGGTAGAAAAATAATTGCGATTTATGCTCTTCAAATTCATATACATTTTTAATTTAAGTGGTTTTAAGTGGTGCAGAACTGTTGGATGACTAACACCTAACTTTTTGTATAAGCTCTCGAATTGTTGTACGTGGTTCTGATTTAACTAACGCCTTCAGTTCCTCGTTATTAACTGAAGAAGACTCCCCGCGACCTACATCTTCAAGGCTCTCGTCTTCAATTTTGAAACCATCATTGCACTGAACGTTCCCTAATAATACTCACACAAAAAGCATCGTTTAGTTTACGAACAGTTTCTACTGTTTTACCATCCATTTTGAACTCATACAAAAAAATTGTCTTAGTTGATTCTTTTTCATCTTTAATTCAATAGCTTAATTTAAAGCAAAATTAATATTAAAACCATAGTCGATTTTATCAAAATACAGACTGAGAAATGAACTTTAAAATGATATTAATATGAACACAATGAAATGACACTAGAGAATTCAGAAGTTTAGAATTCAGAAAACAAAACTGCAATTATTTTATTACCAACCTAGTAAAATAAGGAGAAAGTATGAAGGAAAAACCATATGAAACTAATTGATCTAAAAAAGTTCAGCGTAGCAAAAAAGTCGATGGTTACAATAGAAAAAACACTTTCACAAGTAAATTGTTTTTTCTTCTTACAAATCACAAAAAATCTAATTTGATCATTTGATACTATTATTTATATGCATTATGATGACGATCTCATTATTATCAAAGGAACAAAGTGTAAAAAAAATTTAGTGTGAAAGATTTTTGTCCATAGATAGTCTGACGATGATGAAAGTGCCATTTAAATGCGCAAAAGCAGCAATCAAAAAATGATTAATGAATCTACTGAAAATTTGTAATCAGTTTTTCTTGAGTTTCTTGAAAATTCAAAAAAAAATAATTTGTAAAAGTCAGTGATTATTTCAAATATTTTCATAATTTAATCACAACGTGAATATAAATATATTAGGCTGTAATTAACTCTAATAATTTTCTATATTATCCACGCTGTAATATTTATATCCATTAATACAGAAACAATGCATCTCATAAATAGACAAAAAACATATAGTGTGTATATTAGTTATTGAAGGGCATATTGTATAATAGAACTACCCTTAAACATTGTCATAAATTGTCAATAACACTGCTTTAGAATAGTTTGGTACAAGGCAGCTACTTCTATTTCATATTTCTATAAGTTTCATTATAATAACAGCACTCTATCTGTTTAAATATTATTACTGATGTTTCTTTAGGCAAATCTTACTGTATGACTTTGTTTAAAGAATGCATCATTAATATTTGTATAAAACTATAAGATATTACTCTCTAAAAGCACTTTTTTTACACGAGTTTCTCAGACTAAGCAGATAAAGACAATTGTCATAAATTCTTACAAATTTATTATAAACGTACTTACAGAGTCTCATAATTGAATTATTTTTGCATCGCCCAAATAATCAATAAACATTCATTGAACATTTTTGATCATACTATTTTTTCAAGTTTATGGAGCGAAAAAATAATTTTTGAAAGTGATTAAATTATTAAAAAAAATCTTCACAAATTAATTATTTTAATTTATTGAATATTTCAGAAAAATGTTGATGGCTTGCGGAGAAAAAAAACAATTCACTTATAAAAGTGAATTAACCCATAATGCTAAAAATCTATTGTTCCTACTAAGACAAATTTGTTTTCATTTGTGGAAAAGCCACATCTGGTGCATTGCAAACGTTCATTTGAAAGGTTATCTGAAATATAAAACTATAAAAAAAGAAAAAAATATCTAAATCTCTATCTAACCGTTTTTTTTAAAAAAAATGAAAGTTCAGTTCAATCAAATGGTTCGATATAAAAATATTACTATATTCAGGCCTGTATCTCTTACTTATAAAATATATTATACACAATTTTATAGTTAGAAACGAAATAAATACTGATTATATAAAAATACATCTCGTAAAGATTAAAAAGTTTGTAAGAAAAAATATAAGGAATAAAATCGTAGAATTTATCTGCAGGAAATATGTCTTACGAGCTTGTGTTACTGTCACTCAAAAAGCAATTGAACCTCCACATTCAGAGTTTCCTGTAGTACGATTAAAATAACACGACATGACTCGTTAAATTCTATTATTCGAAAGAATGTCGTGAGAGAAACACTGATGTGACAAATATTTATGTCGTGAAACGTTTCCTTTTCAGAATAAAATCTGTTTTTCAAAAAGCATATTCTTTTAAGTATAAATAATCTAATATTCGTTTGGAATAATTAAAACTCACATAATATTAAATGGTTTATTTTTTTTAAATCGATTTCCTTTTTGATTTGAAAATTTTCTATTTATTTTTAAATATAAAAATATAGTTTTTACTTCTTCTTACTACAAGTTGTTTGAATGAGTAAATATATTGTATACAAAAGCTAAATAATTAATTTTAATTCGAACAAAACTAATAATTGACAATAGTTTTTGATATTGTACTTAAAATAAATGATTTTTTTAGTTTCTCGCATACCACAATTTTTTTCTGATCAAAAAAGTTCATTAATTTATTGTTGATAATTTATTATTATATTGTATGATTGTTCCTATTAGATATAATAAATAATTTATCATAAATTATAATTTATTATGTTAAAAGATTAATTAATTATAAATCAAGGAGATTTTTTTTATCTAAAACTGAATTAATCATACCTCTGGTTTAAAATAAAATTTTGTTTCATTGTTTTAGAATTTTTAAGTCCAATCTTAACATTTGGAATACTATATATCTTGGCCAAGCAGTTGACATAACCTCACAAACCAGTATTGAACATAATAGAGTTAGAAAAGCAACATATTAGACATTGCATGCTTTTCGCATTCCAGTTGAAACAAATACTGCAAAAGCTGCAGGAATGATTTGTTCATCTTTGAGAGAGAGTGTTGCAACGCATCAAATATACAAAAAATGCTTAAACAATGGAAAAGGTTCGAAAATGTAATACAATTTCATCGACTCACAGCCGCCATCTTTTTTTCGTCAGGGAATTCGTCAGTTATCCGACAAATGGAGAAAAAATATATAAAATAATGGTGGATATTTTGAGAATTGAAATGTATTCGATTTTTCCATAAACATTCATTTTCTATAAAAAGTGCACTAAATTAATTTGTACATCCAACAATTTTTTACAAATATAAACGTATAAAATATTTATATTTATTCTATACTACAATATTATTTTTCAATCATTTTAATAAAAAAAATCGTTTAGATTAATAATACAAATATATTTATATCTAGTGTTAATTATTTTTTATACTTAGCAACACTTTTGGATATTAATTCTGGATTTTTGAGTCTTAAGTCGACAAATTAAGTCTGACATACCAATTTATTTAACTGTGAATTACACACTTGTTTCATAAACGATGAATAGAAATTTATTTATAATTTATTTATTTTTATATGAGTGTTATTAAAAAGTATTATCTTATTATAAAATGGTGTGTTACCGAGATGGTACAAACTATTATTTCTTATAATGAGTCATAGTAATAAATATATATTTCCTAGAATCAAAAAGATTGATTTTAACTTTAATCTCGAATTTCTAATATTTACGAAACTAAATAAATAAAATGTACATATAAATTGAAAGTGTTTCGGCTATTGAATGTATTTTCGAATTGAAGGGCGCGCAGTCATTTAATCCACAATTTATATGTGTATATAGTTATGGGGGAGCACGGTAATATTTACACAAACTATGAGTTGGATGCGAATGGAGCACGACGAGTCGTTTACGAAAATGGTACTATTTGGCTTTACTATTGTTTGTTTTGCTGTGTGTAAATTACCTACAGACCAATCGCGATAATGGCTCTATGTTCCAAGTTCGACGTATATAGATTTCAACTTTACTCGATAAAGACGTTTTTCTTTCGGATATTTTCTGCTGATTTGGGAATATAACTGGATTATTTTTTTGGAAGTTTTCATTTCTTACATACACACACATTAATATATATATATATATATATACACACACACACGTATGTGTCTTCTATATAAGTATGATATTCAAAACAATAATAAAAAAAACAAAAAATATACAAGAATTTATTTTGTTTATCACTAGAATTCTATTGTACAACTAAATCTTTTTTGATAGAATTTTTGTCTTAACCTATACAAATTCCATCTTGACTTAATTTCTAAAAAATACGTCAATACATCAAATACCAAAAATTAGATAATTGAAATATCTGTGCATGAAAAATAAAAAGATACATTGATTCTTGAATTATTTAAAAGTACAAGTTTTGAAAAGGCATAGCTATGTTTAGTTACAATTTTAGATAGAATTAAAATATACTACTTTTTAATATTTATATCATTTATGTTCCTCAATAATTGAATTAACAAGCATTATTTAAAACTATGTTATAAATATTGTTATACTTATTAAAGAATGAATTGTTGTTTGATCTCCTATTACCCACTTTTACTATCTTTGAACTAATATTTTAATTACACTTTTGAAAGTTCTGTTATTAAGTTACTTGTTTCTAGTAACGTTTGGGACTTGACTTCTATTTATATAATTTATTTTTTAGCTTTAAATAGAATCCAAAAATCAATTTAAGCAACATCTACGAAAATTTTTCAAGTTAAATTTAATATTAAAAGACAAGGATTCAAAAATTCTAACCTAATTAAATCTAATAAAATAATTCCCATTAAAACTCTTATTTTTTTAACATATAAAAAGTATCAGATCAAATAAATCTTTTTTTTACTTAGAATTAATTTTTATACATATTTTCAATTATGACTTTTTGTTTATAAAATTTAAATATATTTTTAATAATATACAAGAAAAGTATCAATATTTATAATAAAACTCGTAATTATTGAATTGTTTAACACAATTGCAATTGGTATTTACAAGTGAAACCCTTTTTACTGGTAAGATTATTTTTTTTATTTTATTTTTCTGTAAAAATAGGTGTTTCGATATTTAAATGAGTAAATTCGTTTTTAATATTATGTTATGGTTTTAATTATTAGAAACATATTCCAATTGGAACACGATTAGACAGTAATATGTGAGACAGTATGTGTGTATAAGAATGAAAGTCATAATTGGACTTGCACTATTCTCGGTTGCAATTTCAAAATTATTTTCTTTTTGAAAAGTGTTCAATAATTTATTACTGATTTTTTTTTTGATTTTCTTGTATGCGTTTGAATTTTTTTTCTTTATCTTAACAGTCTAAAACTTATAAAAACACTAATGAAATACACATAAGCAACAATAGAAACTTATCAATTATTCAATAGGTTCGATTAAATTTTTTTTAAGTTTGTAGGAAGAGTTAAACAATTGCGAAACTAAATTTAGTCACATCATCCAAATTTATATTGTGATATATATTTGGATTGTATTGTAAAAATCGAAATGAAATTTCATTTTTATCAAGTAAATAATAATCGACAATCTATCGTTATTTCCTATTTCTAATCAGAAAAACCTAATGATTGATTCTTTTTATTATTGAAGTTATTTTTTATGAGAATATTTTATTCTTATCTTCCTACAACTAAAAAATAGCCCCACCTCTATACGTGCGATTTATTAGTTCTCTGATTGGTTGATATCGGTCACGTGGTCTCTGTTCTGATTGGTTGATATCAGTCACATGAACAGTGTTCTGTTTGGTGATAATTTGTTCATTTTTATAATTTATTAGAGAAGGAATAAGGGCTAGTGAGCGAGAATTAACACCTCTGTGGCCCTCTAGTAATAAAAAATAAATGTCTAAAATCGATACTTATTTTAAATTTAGATAAACACGTATGAAATCAACAAGTATTGAAAACTTACAAAGTCATATATTATTTATATACAGACATCGCACAGACTATGTGGCATGACTTCTTCGCATGTACATTTTATACAAAACACCTCCACCATCAAAAGATATTTGCTTATTACCCACTCTGTAAACAATCAACAAACTTCACTTCCATTCCACAATGGAGAGTGTACGACGTCGCCCTAAAACAACTGCCCTCCAAAACAACATCATGTCTAAATATACAGTCACCGGTAACGTCGAGCACTTGAAAAGCTCACACCATCGACCGACACCAACCACCAGAGGCAAAACACTTCAATGCGCATAGTGTTTGTGTTTAACACAATCGCATTCACAATGGTGCTTCAACTTAAATGTCTTCGATGAAGAGATATTTTGTCTATATATGTCGACTTACTAATTTACTCAAAACATTCTGTTGCGACCAACTTGTGTCATGTCAATAGTTGGACATAGTCATTTGGTTCGTTTTTCATTTATTCCAAAGTATGTCGAATATACATAGACATTTGTATACAACCATATAATTAATCACCAACAATCATTTAACAAAGAAATATTTAAATAAATAGCCAAATAAATACGTTTAACTCAATTTGTACCATTATTATATTCTCGCTTTTCTTTTTCAATAAAAACATAAGAATAAATAAATTATACAACTCTCTCTCTCTCTCTATATATATATATACATATCAAGTCCTTAAAATTTTCCATTAATTCTTTACAAATTCGTATACTAATTAAAATGTTTGTTTATTTTATATCAATTATTTTCAAGATATTTTAAAGTACTTTCTTGAAATCAACTAAAGTAGAAACTTGATTTCATCACATTTCTTATTATTTATACGATTTCGCAAAATAATTCAAAATCCTTTAACTTAATAGATCTATTTGTTCAAGTAACACTCGAGTTTAAATTTATAAAGTAATTTCCGAATATTAGAACTCATTAACTGAAATTCATTTTAAAATAAAGTATAATACATAAATATTTGAAATATACTTTCAATTAACTTCATTAATTGAATTTAAATTCTAGAAAATTTGTTAATTAAATCATCAAGTTTTAAAAAAAAACTGAATCCATTTATCGTCTTAAATAGATGACTCCAACTCCACTTTACAAAATTTACAGTCTTGTTCGTCTAATTAATAGCTTTTTCAACGTCTTAAATAACTTTGCTAACGTCCATTGATCTGTAAAACAATCGTGTTTTTCGAAATTTAAATTAGAGACATTGGAAGCTTTGTAGTCGTTTTTTTATTTATAAATCCCTTTGTTTATATATAAAGTTTCGTTTTCGAATTTGTTACATTGTTTAATGTTTAGAAGTTTTTTTTTAAAAAAAAAGGGAACAATCAATACATTTCAGTAAAATACGGAGAATTATATTTTAATGAAATTGTATAAACTTAAAAAAGTTAATAACAAATTAAAAAAGGTAGAAATAAAATAAGTTACAAACAAATAAAGTAAGATAGAATGAAATGAAACAGATAATTATATATACAAATAAGTATGTTGTACGTGTATAAAGATTTTTAAGTCTTAAGTTATTTAAATAATTATGAAAATACAATTAGATTTATTATTAATAAATTATATTTAGCAGAGTATTTATAATTTAAACTTGATCTTACATATATATATATATATATATATATATAAACTATAATTAATAAAAAAACTACAGAAAAAACTATAAATAGTAAACTGTTGAAGTTAACAAATAAAAAAAATATTAATTTTCTTAAATTATTCATTCACTCTATTAACAAATTATTCATTTGTTTTAAAAAATGAAATTAAAATTGTAATAATTTTTTTCCTGGCAAAAAAAAATAATAAAAATGAGAATTAAATCAAGAAATGCTATCTCAATAATAAACAACGTACAATAATAAAAACAGTTAATAATAGTGTTGAGTTACATGTTAAATATTAGTGTAGATGAAAGTTTAATTCACTTCAATATACTAAAACCTAATGTAAAATAAAAGTCAACAAGACTAAGTTAATATTTTATTTCCTAACAGGAACAAAACCTGAAGCGCAGATTTATGTTGCTTGTTGTAAATGAGCAGGATTTATTTATCATGCCTTAAACTAAACATAATCACTTAGTCTTCTAGCCTTAATAATTTTGAATAAATTTCGAGTATATTTTTAATTTATATTAGATTATGAATCAATTTCTTAAAAAATAATTGACCAAAAATTCGCTAGTGACAGTATATGTAAGCAAGTATAATTATTATTCTATTTTCTAATAGAAAAGGTTTATGCAATCCGTTACAGTGCAAATATAAAATGGACATATTAATGTATCTCGCAATCAATTGCTTGTCTTGTCATACTGGCTTTCATCCTTGTGAATCATACGTGTCTGTTCTACACTACTAGTTCCGGCACGTTTTCCATCTTCAGGTAGATATTAGAGATAGTTTTTTCATCGACCTGAAAGCGTGCTGAAACTAGTAACGAAAAAGACACTCAGATGATCCAAAAAGATAAACATCATCAGGAAATATTATAAAAACATACTTTTATTATTTTAGTTTATCCTGTTACTGGTTATAAAATATTCATAGTAAAAAAAACTGTTCTTGAAATAAAAATTAAACATAAAATACATAAAAATAAATTGTGTGACAGTTTTTGTACGTTGTACAAGAAATCGAATTTCCATTTCAACATATTCATCTCAAATACATAGACAATTAAAATTGTCTCTCTACAATAAATCTGAAATTGAATACGAACAATACAATGACCGTAAAGTAAACAACTCAACACAAAACAGTTGTTAAAATGAACAACTTCGGTTCGAAATGGATTCGAGTAAAATTGTATTAGCAAGTCGAAATTGGAAGGATGTATATTCAAAACACTCTATAAGCTAATCCCGTGTAGTTCGTAGGTGTTATTTCAGTTAATGTCGGTTCAATTGGACATTCTATGAAAGTTTCTATGCATCCTATGCAATGGATAAACTTGTATTCCATACTGTTTGTGTACAGATTCAACTCACCGTCGACATAAAATAAATTCTCGTTACGAAGTTCGACTCATGCTCTTGCGGATTTTGGTTTATAAACGAAACCAATATGTTGTGTTCGAGTTTTTGCATTGAATCGTTTTTAGAACTGTACAATAATGCAAATAGTATAACTTAATTATTTCTTTATACGTTTTGTTAAAATACAGTCTGGTGAATTCATTAAATCCGTTTTTCAATACATTTTAGAATTCGGATAGAAAATAGCAATAGTCACGTTCTCTAGAAATTAGACTGGTAGAAAAATAATTGCGGTTTATGATGTACAACTTCATATGCATTTTTTAATTTAAGTCGTTTTAAAAAGTCCAGAACTGTTTTATGACTAACACCTAACTTTTGTGCAAGTACTCGAATTGTTGTGCTAGCTCTGATTCAACTAACGTCTTCAGTTGGTTGTTATAAGCTGAAGAAGAACGTCCGAGACCTTCTTTATCTTCAAGGCTTTCGTTTCCAGGACGAAATTTTTAGAACTATCATTGCACTATAAGTTCCTTAACAGTACCCACACCAAAAACATGATTTAATTCAGGACCAGATTCTACTGATTTACCACTTGTTTTGAACTCATACAAAAATTGCTCTTATTTGCTTTTTATTCATCTTTAATTTAGTAGTCCAATTTGAAACAAAATAAATAATAAAACCAAGGTTGATGTTACCAAAATACATACCGAAAAATGCACTTTAAAATTATATTAACATGAACACGATGAATGGCAATTTCATTGAAATAGTTAAGGTTAGAATTCAGAAAAAACCGTAATTATTTTTCTATCAACCTAATGGTCGATTTGTGCAGGTTTATATAAATATTAGTATGAAAATTAATTAGGATGAAGTAGTAATCAGTTGGAAATGCGTTAAAGAAAGAACAGTAGATAGAAACATTAGAGATATATACAAAAATGAATTCAATTTTTAAAAATTAAATTTTTCTGTATCCTAGTTATAAAATAATTAGTAAAAATTCAATAAATACACTTTTGAAAAAATGTATTTTTATTGTATTTTATAAATGTATTTTGGATCTGTGAGAAATCTCACAGATCAAATATTTTTATTCTAAGAATGATGATAACTATCGAAATGAGGACAAGATGTAATTGTAAATAAACAATTATTGAACAATTTTGGTCAAAATACAATTTCAATTAGTCAGTGAAAGTACAATTTCAATTAGGTATTGATTATAATTATAGACTGTAAGACATTTCAGATGATTATTAACTGTTTTCTCAATGAACTCTGAAATGTTCTCTTAAGAATAAAATATGATAATTATTAAGTAAGTTTAAGATATTCATTGTAAATTATAATAGTGAATTCTTATTAACTCGCGAAACATAAAATTTTAATAAGAATGAAAGTATTTATACATTATTTACAATATATTGACGATTACTAAAATGGTTTTCTATTTACTAAGTCCCAAATATACTTGATATTAAAAGGGTGATCAAGGGTGATCAGTCAAGACTTATATTTAAGAAAAAAATTATCTCAAAATGACATTAATGCAATCAACCCTTCTTACATTCATATATATATACATTCATATATATATATATAAATAAGGTTTATTGGAAAATATATTTAACATGTATAAAAGTATCTTAAAACTTGTAAGTTGCCAAAACTTATTGAAATCATTTTAATTACACAATTTTACAAGTACGCAGTTAACAAAAACTTTCTAACTCATAATTTCATTTAAAGATAGCTAAACATTCAAATGTGTGAGATAACCTTTACATAGCTCGAGAAATTATACAAATTATGAGGGAAATTAGCAAAAACTTTTGTCTACAGAACTTGCTACCAGCCTGGCAGAAAACATTTTCTAATTACTCGTGCAACACTAATACAAATGTACATAGATATATACACACACACCTGCACCATATATATATATATGTATATGTGTGTGTGTGAGTGAATGAGTGTGTATACAAAATAACAAATGTATACTTTGTATGTTTCATTTTCTATTTACGTGTATATATATATATATATATGCATATATATATATATATATATATATATATATATATATATATATATATATATACATAAAGGTATATAATGTGTATATTTGAGAATTAATATATGTATATTGTTTCTCTTACATGTTGTTGTCTCTTAAAATTTGTTCGCTTTGTGTACCATACGATACGTTCATTTTTTTCTTTTAATTAAATTTTACAAAGCCACGATTTTTTTAAATTAAATATTTCGCATCACAGATGACGTGCGAGTATATTATTCAGTGTTAGGAGAGAACAAAGCCGGTATGAAAAAAACACTACAGGTATCTTTTAAAAATAATTATTATTTTTTTATTCCTTTGAATGCAGTTTTAAAGGAATGTGTTTGTATTGTACCATTATAAATGTATTCTGGATAAAACATTTCTTTCTAAAATACCTGATAGATTAAATATTTTTTTATACTCGCATACAGACAATTTATATATATATATATATATAAATATATATATATGAACAAATATGAACATTTTTTTAATATTTAGGACAGAAAACTGTATAAATTCAATTATTTTATAACTAAAAAATAATATTTCATTTATTAATCGAATATAAATATATTTTTTTTGGTTTCTTAAAATCAAAATTTTAATAAAAGAACTTCATTTGCTTAAATTTGTATTTTTAGACAGATTTTTATTTTATATTTATAACACTAAATATATATAGAAAGAGAGAGAGAGGAAGAGCGAGAGATTCTTTAAACATATTTTTTATTATGCGTGTAACACCATATATATATATATATATATATATATATATATATATATATATATATATATATATATATATATATATATGTAAAGAGAGAGAGATGGAGATGAGAGTATTCTAATGCAAATGTTTTTTTTGTTTTCTGTTATAATATTTTATTTTTCGTGTATCTTCTGTATCTATTTTTATTGTCTCTATTTTTTTCTTCCTTCCTTTATCTTTTTTTTGTTATGATTATCAGATATCAATTTACTGATTTGGACATTTAACATAAAATCACTGAATATATGATTCTCTAAATTAATCATTATCTAAGAATAATTTCAATAATACTTTCTTAAATATTTTTTTTTGCTATTTAAATGTTCTGTTCTTTCAAAAAGTATCAGACTAGCAGTGATATACCGACTCTCCAGACATAACTAAATACATAAAAGGAGTTCTCTAATATTTGCAAAAATTTTAAATATTAAAAATCATATATAACCTTAATAAATGATAAAGAAACATTATAAATATATTTTTAATATTAAAAAAATCCCATTGTGGAAAACTAATTCCAGTTTCAGCAATGAATTATTTTCAAGCTTATATCTTGATGCTATAAGGATGATAGCATCGCATGAGCAACAATTAAAAATGATCAACAATCATTTATTAAATATTTTTGATTAAAAAATGGAGTGTTATGAAATGAGAAAATAATTCATTTGTGAAAGTAAATTTAAACACAGTGCCAGAACTATATTATGATTAGTTTATAATTTTAACAAATTACTTTTTCAATCTAGAAGAAAATAATAAATAAATGTTTACTTTTAAAAACTTGAATGGTATAAACAAAACATATTAATGTAGAAAAATTCAATTTTCACTTTTAAAACTTATAATTTAAGTTCATGTATTCAAACAGTATTGCAATATTACACTATTGCAATACTTAAATGTACAGAATAAATGTCGTTACCAAAAAAAGTACAAAACACTCTCTAAAAATACTGTACGAAAATTAATAATTGTTCATACCAGCTTCAGACGAAATTTATTCGTCTAAAGCAGTTTGAGCAGACAATTATTTCATCTGCAATGAATTTTAATATTAAATAATCAAGCAGAAATACAAACGTTTTATAGCTGAATGTACTTATTTGAATTAAAAACGTAATGTAATTAAAAAAAGTGATTTTTTTATTACTTTCGTCTGTCATACATACATATACACACATTATATATATATATATATATATATATATATATATATATATATATGTATGTATAAACAATTTAAAAAATACATACTAATAAACACATATACGCACACTATATGTTTGCAGATACTGTTCATAACTTCAATGTCTCAAAGGACATGACCTCGTTTACTAACATGAAAAAAGTCTAATGAATGCTTGCTAGTAAATAAACAGTGTCTTCTGGGACAACAAACTTATGATATAGCTTTATATATGACTTTTTTATTTGCATCTAAGACGTATCGCACTAATGTAATAAGAGTTACTTCATTTTATTCAGTATTTTATGGTACCTGTTTATTCTACTTCTTAATATCATACTTTATTATTTCATATATATATACATTATAATAAATATTTTTTACTTCGTTAAGTTTTATTCTCTTACATTATTCAAATAATGGAATTCATTACAATTTCTTATCTCAAACTACTAACTGAAATTACTCGTTCTATTCGAAACTCATATTTGTTTATTTCTTTGCCTCGGTATATAATATCTATAGAACAGTTTTTTCAAGTTGTAACAAGGGATGTGAAACAAATACGAGTTTCTATAAAAAGCTGTTCTTTATATATAATATGAAGGTAGTTGATTTCGTTCGTAATCTATAGTTAGGGATGACCACATCTTCAGAAAGAATTATGCTTCATTCCCCCTAGAGTACAATAAAGATTGGATATACAGCATCAGTGGGTTCCCTGCACTGAACAGCCCTCCAAAATAGATAGAGGTTGGGGTTAAGGCCGAAACCTGACACTGGCTAGTGATAAATGTGCCTGCGAGATTAACACAAATGTACCTCTATTATGTTATTCCTTGTTTCTGATCTACGTTTGCAGCTTTTACGATATTTGCTGAATAAATATGTGGTAGCAATCAAATCAAATCTGATTTCAATATATACTATGTGTATATATATCGAATGAGAATCAGTAAATGCTATTGATCATTTTTTTTATTTTTTAAATAGTGTTGCTTGTATTTTATTTTTCGAGTTGGATCATCATTATGTAATATATTTATATTATAGTTATTTATTTTCGGCTATTATTTAATTCTAATTGAAACTCAATTTAAGAATATATATTTTTTTTTCAATTTTAGCCAAACCGTTCGTGAAAAAACAACGAAGAATAAACAATAAAATGCATGTAATTAAAGACAATTGTTTTATTAAATTTTACCAACCTTTTAGGATTGGAACCTTTTAGGTATGTTTTTATATCTATGATCATGTTTATGTATTGTCTTTTTTTCAATCATCTGAATGTCTGTTCTCTATACTACTATCAGCATGTATAATACCATAAGATAAAATTTAAAGACCCGAAGGCAACACATGTACCGAAACTAGAAGCAGAGAATAGACAATCATATAATCCAAAAAGATGAAGAACATCAGAACATATTTTATCAATAATAAAAAATTTAATTATGAATTTTCTCTATAAAGTAATTTCATGATTACATATTCAAAAAAATATTCAGGAAGTTTGTATTATTATCATTTCAAAAAACATAAAATTTGAATGATTAAAAATTTTTTAAAGTTCAATCTGATCTTCACAAATTGATAAATTTTTTTTATATCTGAAATATATATATATATACATATGTGTGTATATATATATATATACAGAGAGAGAGAGAGGAGAAATATTTTGCTCCTAAAATAATTAAATAGCATTTTTAAAAAGTGTTTTAAACGAATAATCTTGAAAAGAGATAAAAATTTATTCGTCAACTTTTGATTATGGTAGAGAAATATTTCATTTATCTTACTTAACAAGAAGATTACATGGTAGTTTTTAGATAGAAGTGATTTAACATCTGTATTTAAATTCATTCAAAAATAGATGCAACAAATAAAAATGTAATTGGATGACTCTGTTGATGTGTTGCTCTGATTGTCTTCACTCTTTCAGATTGTCTGTTTATCTGTTCCGCACTACTAATTTTAACATTTGTGACATATTTAAGTAGATTTAATACGTCTCAAATCTACCTTAAGGTGGTACATGCGCTGAACAAACACTTGGATGCTCCAAACAAAAAAAAAGAGCATTTGGATAATGAAACAAAACCATGTTAGTTTCTATAATTAAAATTAGGATATTATTCCTGATATAATTCCCAATAATAAAATATTTATAATTTAAAAAGAAAACGCTTAGCTTTAGTTCAAACAGATTAATAAGAAATAACATTTAAATATTTGAGGCTATGAAGAGAAAATTAGAATAAATAACTGACAAATATTAATATCAAGTGTTTTAAAATTAATTTCATATATATATATATATATATATATAATTCAAATTTCAATATCCTCGAATTTTCTTGTCATAGCCTCAAATATTTAAATGTGTAAATGTTTAAATACATATATATATATATACATATATATATATATATGCGTGTATATGTGTGTGACATGTATGTATATTTGTATAAAGACCATAGTCTAAAATTAAAAAAATGCTGTTATAAATAAGATTCGAATAATATGGAGTCTAATTTAAAATTAATAATACCATTTAATTTCATATAATATGTTTGCTGATTATTTAAGAGCATAAAACAATGTTACAGTTATTTCAAATATTACTCGAACGCAGTAATAAATATAAACACAACGTAGAGGAAATTGTCGTTTAATTATATCGTTAATATCTAGAACAGATCTAGCGAAAGCTTTAGCAATTCAGCGACGAACAATTTCTTCTCTCGTCTTATTATTAATTTTAATGATTCTCTTCTAACATAATATTTGCTTCTTTTTCACAATTTCTTATTTAATGGAAAACGTCCGTTATTAAACAGATTAAAAAACATCTTGTTGGTATTATGTTCATTATATGGATATTAATTCTGTATAAGATTTACAGTGAGATAACATTCTGCATAGATTGTTCTGTACGGAGATTAATTTTCAAGATTTCCTTGTAGACTTTTTCGAGTAATTATAATCGGAATATCGCAATATATATTATATATTGTACATATATATATATATATATATATATATATATATATATATATATATATATATATGTAATTTGAGTACAAGTTGATCATTATTAAAATATATATTTTCAATTCATTTTCAGCGTACATCTGGTTTAATTGCAGTTCTTTAATATTTTTATGTTTCAAAATAATTTTATAAAAAAACCAAGAGAAAAATATTAATTTATAATGAAATTGATTTCAATTACAGGACACTATCATAATTAAAATTATTTATTGTTGGCGTATTTTTAATCCTATTATAAAATATTCCATTTTGTTTTAAATTGAAAAATGAAATGAGATTGAAATGATTTTAATAATTGAATGTCAATTATTTTTTTGCATTTGGTAAAATTTATAATTTATTTTAATTATTAAGAAGAAATTATGTTTAACGTTTTTGGTATAATAATTTTTTAATAGAAATATATATATATATATATATATATATATATATATATATATATATATATATATATATATATGAATTTAATAAATTAATTTCTTTTGTAAGTTTTGTAATAGATCTAAATTATTCACAATTTGAATAGTTTTTGTAGCATCCTAAGATGAAAATAATGATAAAAAATTTTTGTTACTTAATTATTTTTACACATACCACAAAAATGTTTTGGATCGAATATGTTCAATTAATTACTGTTAAACACTACAAAAAATATTCTTGTTTATAGAATGAGAAAACAATATCTGAAATTGAATTCAGCCATAATTCCCCACTACTTGTACCTTAGCACTCCAATATTAATGACATTACTATCGAAGTGCAGATAAAGAACAACAAAAATGATTAATAATCATTTTTTGAATATTTTTGAATCGATTTTTTTATAATATAGGTTATTCAACCTAGACTTCCACACGAAACAAAATCTGTTTACTAAAAACATAAAAAATAACCGAAAACAGCGATAAATTGAAAATAAATGGTTAAAATCACTATATATTTTCTAAAACTGTCACTAATTTATTGTTCATAAATATGTATTTGATCTTTCTACAAAATACAATTTTTTTTCTGATAAAAAATATTCAAGAATTGAATATTCATTCTTTTTAGTGTCAATGCCAGTATCTTTAGAAGAATAAAGTATAGAAGAATATTATTTTTTTTAAGATGATAAGCGTTTCGAAAATATAATTATTTAAAAATTAATATTTAATTTTCATCATTACAATTAATATTTTTTCTGTTTCAGGTAAGCAACAATTTTATGTTAAAAGATGAACATTTGTAAGTATTATATTAATTATTGATCTTGTGATTTTTTTAATAATCTTTATTTTAATAACAGTGGTATTTACTATATATATATATATATATATATATATATATATATATATATATATATATATATAAAGAGAGAGAGAGAAGAAGCTTTTAAACTAACAGTAGCAAATTTAAATGAAAATTCATTTCAGTTCTCATTATGTCAATACGACCTTACGAAATAAATCAAAGAAAGAGATAAATCTATCAGACAGATTTCCGTACGAAACGAGACAGGAGTTATATTAAATTTTCATGTAGACAGTCGGTGTCATCTCTGGTGGGTCGTTTGCCTAAATGCAAATACTCCACGAGGACGTTCTGATTAAATTTGTTACTTGTACCTTTTGCTTCTATTTGTCAGCTCCAGCATGTCAAATTCACGTGTTACCGTTAAACGTTTAGTTGTCTAATCTATCACGATATTATTTTCGTGACAACGTTCAACAATCTTTGATGATGATCTATTTACGGACGACTTGTTTTTCTTAATCCTATTAGCATTCAACATTTTATTTTATACTGGAAATATATATCACTTGACAGGGTTTATAATGATTTTGATGTGTTTAAAATATATGTTTGTGCAGATGTTGGTTTTGATGAATATTAATTTAATGATGATCTTCTTTATATAAACAATATATTATGAAAATAATAATAAAAAAATTTAACACTGTACATAAAGATATAAATATATATAAATATATATATATATATAAATATTCATTAGTGGTTTAAAAAAACTCATTTTCAAGCATCAAACTAATATCGACATAAATGTCATTCCACTCAAAAGGAATGCATTTTTAATTAATTATTAAAATTGTTAAAAATAGATTTTTCTTTATCTTTATTTACATTTATATTATTATTTTTATATTTTTATATATATTTTCCAAAAAAAAATAGTATATATATATATAGTAATAGTATATATATATATATATAGTAATAGTATATATATATATAGTATATATAATAAATAAAAATATTTCTTTATGGAAAATTCTTCCTTTTTAAGACATATTTGCATATATTTTTTATCTGAGATAAAAATATGAATTGAAAAGTATTATTTTTTTTTAGAATATTCTTACAGATTTACAGAACAAATTAACTGAGAATTAAATTCTATACCTTAGCACTCTAAGAATAATGTAATTGCAATTGAAATTCACATAATCAACTATAAAAAAATTATCAATAATTATCAAATGAACATTTTTGATTAGAAAGAAATTCTGTGGTCTGTGGGATGACATAATTCATTTATAAAAATTAACCCATTCGAGACGAAAGATTTCTTATTAGATGATCCCTAGGAGCAAAATTTTTTTTTGTTTATGTTGAAAATTTAGAAAAAAGAAAATGTTTGTAAGGTGAGAAATTAATATTGTAGACATTTTCGTATAAATCAGATGACACACCGTGTGTGTCATTGGCCCTTCAGCAGTTTTATATTACAATGAATCGATGGCACACCATGTGCCGTACACATAAAAAAGAATAAAAAAACAAAGTGCAAAACAGCATTTATTTCCAAAATACTGAATAAAAATTTGCTTCTAAATCACTGTCATATGCCAGTCGCTCAATATCTTCAATAGAATTCAAAGATTCAACTGTATTTCGAATTTCAAATCCATCTTTTGCAGTCCTGACTGTCCTGATCATGGGTTACTCATTTTCGGGTCTTAGCGTAAAACCAATACACATTTTAATTTTTACAGACCTGTAACTGTTACTTTATTTAAAACCGAACTTATTTATACAGTTTATTCTTTACTACTAACTGATAATATTAATTCATGATCATGACACACAATGTCATTCGTCTTTTTGGCTAGGTACTGCATTACACACCTGGTGTGTAATTTGTCTCGAACAGGTTAATATAGAAGTAGTGCTAGAACTATTATATATTGACTTATGGTACTATAACTGTGTTGTAAAAAATAAAAATGTTTGAAAATACTATTATAAGTCTGTTTTTATTGCTATGACTCCATTTATTGTGTATTCTAGGGGCAAGAATAGACATTTAGTTGATCTAAAAGGACAAAGATCAACTGGAAAACGTTTCAAAAGACACTTCAAAAAAGTACCATAGAAATGAAATACGTATGAAGAAAAAACTATCAATAATACTTCCATAAATATCTTGTAATATTAATAATTTAATTTAATAATATATTAATACAAACAATTTTTATACCAAAATCTACTAAGTCTATCAAATCAATAATTAAATAATCATCCGACTATTTGTAAATAAAATTTTATTTTATCAGTATTTCATTTAACTATAAAATTATATTATAATCTAAAAACTCATCTCACATAAAAATCCCTTCAACCTTTTTTATATCCCGAGGAATATCTAACAATTTAAATCTGTAAAACTAACTCTCTATGACAATTATACTACTGAAAAATTGGCACAAGTAGATATAAATTAATATTAATATAAGAGATTTAAAATGTATTTATTTATTAGTAAATTACTCATATATGTATTATTAAATAATTATTATTTCTTTATAGCCAGTTAGTAAATAAACAAATCACTTAATTAGCATGAGTAGATCGCATGTTATTATATGTTGCTATTATTTTTAATTGTGCATTGTTCAATATGTCATTAAAATGTATAATGCTTGTATCAGATTTAAATTTCATGTTGATAATTAATTGTAATAATATATTTTGTAGCATAATTTTTTTATTGGAAAACTTGTAATAAATTAATTATTCCTATTTGTCATATATATATATATATATATATATATATATATATATATAGATAGATAGATAGATAGATATATGACCTAAATATTTATTCGTTTATCTAGTCATAAAAAACATTTTCTGGACATTAAAATTTCTCAAAACTGTTACCGTTTTAAAAACGAACCACATTTCCTTTAAAAAAATATATGCGACAAAAATACATAACGAGTGAAAAAATATAGTAATTTAGAGTGAAGTTGCCGCTACCACAACCCTAAAATGAACGCAATAAGTAGATACCGCATAAACATAACTTTCACGCTCGTTGAACAGAAACAAACACGAATGGGTGTACAATGGCGTCGAGTATTTGTCTCTTTCATTTAACCGATACAGTTGTGATTGTTGAACGCGCGAAGAAAACAGAATGTGGGGCGGCATTACATTGAAGTCGCTTTAAAAGTTTAATGTCCATAGCTCCACCATTTCTTATCTCGACGTTGAAACATTTTTGGTATCTTTTTTTACGGCAATAAATGATTTATCTTAAATATTCTTTCCTTAGAACGTTCCACGCACAAAGTGATTTACTTTAAGCTAGTTTTACACGACCAAAAATTTATCTCCGAGCGATACTAACATAACGACCTTCATACGAACGGCCAAAGTTCGAATTTCCTCTCGATATATTTTATCGAATAAAATAATGTTGTTGTCTTGATGTTTTTCAAACATTATAATTAATTTAACTCTTAGTCAAATAGTATACCACGGATATTTGACACGTCCGGTTTTATTTTATTATTCGAGGAATGATGTTTTCAGAAATACACCCGGACAATAAATGTAAAATTTAATAGAAATTTTTCAAATACTCGAGATTTAACAAAGTTTCTCTGCATCAAGAACATTAGTTATTTAACAGTTTTACGATTTAATTAAAAAGTTTCGAGAGACAAAATCTCTGTATAATGCTCTCAGATCTGAAAGACTTCCTATTTTATAATATGGAATATTTGCACTAATAACTTCTGTTTCTCTTGATAATTTTTCTTTGATAATAAATAATTAATTTTATTTCATAAAACGACTTCAAATTATATCACAAGCATTATTTTTTTAAAAAAACATATTTATTATTACTGGTTTTAAAAATTAGATTTATTTTCATGCACAAACTATTGAAATAAAAAATCAGTAATCCATTTATTTAGATTGGTAGAAAAATAATTACGGTTTTTGTTTTCTGAATTCTAACCTTAATTTTTTAATGAAAGTGTCATTTCATCATATTCATGTTAATATCATTTTAAAGTGGATTTTTCGTTCTGTATTTTAGTAATATCGATTTTGGTTTTATTATTAATTTTGCTTCAAATTGAGCTATTGAATTAAAGATGGAAAAGAAGTAGATAAGAGCAATTTTTTGTACAAGTTCAAAACTGGTGTTAAAGCAGCAGAAACTGGTTATAAACTAAACCATCTTTTGATGTGAATTGTGTTAAGGAACTACGGTGCAATGATAGTTCCAAAAATTTCATGTGGGGGACAGAAGCTTTGAAGATGAAGAAGGTCGCGGGAATCAAAACCATGCACAACAATTCAAGAACTTGCACAAAAATTAGACATTAGTCATTCAACAGTTTTAGACCAGTTAAATCCACTTAAATTAAAAAAAACTATATGAATTTGAAGATCATTAACCGCAATTATTTTTCTACCAACCTAATATAACTAAAAAAAAACTAATTAAAAATTAATAGACTTATTATTTATAATTAAATTATTGATTGTAAAATATTAATATTATTCAGTTTTTTTTCGATATTAAACTCTGTTTCAATTCAATGAATATTTAATAAACACAAATGTACGAGTATGAATTTAAAAAAACAAACCACAATTAACACCTCATTATCTTTATGGTCTTCATCTTTTGAATCACCTGAGTGTTCTACCCACTATTAGTAGGCTTCAGCATATATGCAATCTTCAGGTCGATATCAAAGTCGATAATATCTACCTGGAGATGACACACGTAGAGAAACTAGTAGTGGAGAGCAGAAACTTATGTGATTCATAAGGATGTAAACCATCAGTACAATAAGAAACAGGATCACAGATGAAAAAAACATACGAGATATTATAATTTCATCGTACAATTATAATTTCATTTATCAATATTTCATTTATTCAAATCATTCATGAAATATCAATCAAGATTAGTTATTCAATTTATAAAAGTTTGAACTACTGCAACAAAAAAAAAAGGTAAAATTTAATCAAGCCTTTCTAAATTCAATTATAATTTAAATGTGAAATTTATAACTATATTATTAATTTCTGTATTGATCATTTAACTGCTAACAGAACAGCCGGAAGATATATAAATATATTAATTGAATGACTGAGAATATTAATATGAGAATAATAATTTCATGAAATGTTTAAAAGTATTCTGAGTAATACCAGTTATTGAATATTGATTTAGTTTTATTTTTATTGAAAAAAAAAACATCATGACATATATTTAAATATTAGTATATCAGTATGACCAATAAAAATAAGCTAAATTTATTAAAAACGTTATTCACTAATAAAGTAGTTAATGAAAACAATAATTCACTAATTAAATCTCACAATTACTGTATGAATACAACCTTAAGTCAGGAAAAGTTCAAGATTTGCTTGTTTTCGTAAAAATATTATTGAAATCTTACTAAAATATAATAATTTATTAACACAGGAGTTTGAATCATAATAATGTTGTCTTGCAATTTAGATTTGGTACATTCTTCTATTTTTAGAAGGTTGCAAAAATATAATATGATCTATATCGTCAATCTTAAATCAAAAATACTTATTTTTTACTATAAAAATAATTTTAGAAAGACAAAATATGTTTATAATGATGCATTACTAATGTATACACTTTTTAAGACTGATTAGTAGAAATTAATAATTTAAATTTATTGAAAACCATTGCTGATTGAAAGAAAATTGTTTCAAAAACAAATAATGATATTTAAATAAAACATTATTAAACATAAGTTTCATAGAATCTGACTGATAAATATTCAAATTTATATTATACATAAATAATAAGTAAATATGAATGAAACGAAACTGTCATAGAATATGTTTAAATAAAAATCCATTAGTGTTCATAATTTTTTCATAAACTTCTATTCATTTACTTTATGTCTTTAATATTTTATTTGAACGAGGACGATATTTAATTGAAATTTACATAAAAAAACTGATACTGAAATATCACAGGATATTTCACAAATTATTCAAGATTAAAATATAATTTTACTGAGATCTTTGCAACCATTTCGAATTATCAAAGTTTATTTTCTAATTAGATTATATTTTTAGTCATACATTATTTATTTATTTCTGTACCCGTGTGAATTTCGAACATTTTCTAAAATTTTCTTCCAGACACGTGTAATTAAATATATTTATGTATTTAAAATGAAAATCAACAACTTTTATGATGATGAAATTCAGTATTCATTCCATATAATGTGTATAAAATTTATATGAACTTAATATACCTAGAAAGTTTACGGATTTATTTATGGAAAAGTTTCATATAAAATGAATGGTTTAATTATCAAAATCTGTATTTAAAACATATTTTATTATTAAATTATTTGTATGGTTATGAGACGGAATGTTCTCTTTAATTCTCTATTTGATTTTAATTTTAATATTTAACATAACATACTTGCAGTAAGCTGCCCAACTCCGAATAATTTCAAACTGATTATATTCATTGAAATCATCCTATTCCAAATCTATTGTTAATAATTTGACGTAAATATCTATTGAATTAGAACTGCCTTATTGTATTAGTTATAATTCCGATAATAGATTAATATAAACTTGGATTTAGATTTTCAAAGTTCAATTATTCACTTCTCAAATATACATTTTAATACTGAGTTCGAATTAGCCCATAAATAATAGTTTTAAATAAACAATCAAATATCATACATGTTCTATTTTCATAAAAAAAACAAAGAATGTAAAAAAATGAAACAATTATTTTTTTAAAAGAAATATTACAAAATCACGAAGGACATGATCTTCTGTTAAATATTTTGAAGAGAAATATTATTATGTAATGAAAAAAAATGTGATAGTTTTCCTCTTTTAATAGATAAGTATATAAAAAAATAAAAACACTACATAAAATAGTTATAAAACTGTGAATAAAATCTTTATAACTGATTTTTTCATTCACAGAAAAACTTTTTTCAGACCAAACATGTTCAGTAAATGATAATGAATCTTTTTGACTGTTTCTTTTGTGTATTTCGATTGTGATGTCATTATTCTAACAATTCTGAGGTACAGAATTTCTTTTCCGTGTCTTATATCTCTAAAAATGAGTATAAATAACAATCAAATATAATTGATAATTAATCACTGAACGTTTTTGATCAAACAAAATGTGCTTCGTAGGGCGTGTGAAAAACATTTTATAAAAATGAATTCAGCTACACTGCAAGCCTTATATATATATATATATATGTATATGTATATGTATGTATATATATATATATATCTGTGTGTATATATAATTTGTTGTTTTTTTTTTTTTGATAAGTATACAGAACTAACATATGATGACTCAAGAAGTGAAAGTTGTCCTAACCAATATGTTAAATAATTGTCCTATAAATATATACAATTAATTGATAAGAACAAAGTACTGGTATACCTCGAAGAGTTAAAAATATTTAACACCGAACGCCTTAATAATACAATAGTTGAGTGCAAAATGATTAAAAAAATACTGAAAATAACCATACACTGAAAAGAAAGTACAATAAAATTTTCCTATGACTATTTTAGCAGAAGTCAGAGTGTGCACCGTTAGAATTAAAGATAATTCACTATTTGAGTACTTGTTTAAAAAAAAACTAAAACAAAAAGTCAAGAACATAGACTACTGTTGAAATGTTGCAAAAAATATACAACACAATTATAAAGTTTCGCTTGAAACAAAATCGTGAAAGCTTGAAAAGTTCATGAATTTTTAAAAAAGATCATATAATATATATATATATATATATATATATATATATTGTTTAAATATGAGAGAAGGACACTAAAGATAAATAAATAAATACATTAACTTATAAAATATAAATGTATTAATTCATAAAAAATGTCTACTCTTCTATTTTGTTTCGGATCGATATGAATATTAAAATTGTTTCTGATTTAGTTTTAAATACTAAAAAACTACACAAATTATGTAAATTTGTGAAAAATTTAATTCTCCGCAAAAATATTTCTTTCAAGTTTTATATCATTTTTAGTCAAAACAATATAAAAAAAGAATGTGATAGGAGGGTTAAGAGAATTACTGATAATGCACAAAATTTCTCAAACGTTAAAAAATATTACATTATCATTACATAATACTTTTATTAAAATATTTGATTTTATATTTATGACTATTACTTTATAGCAGGCAAAGGAAAAAATTAAAATAATTCATATCGAAAAAAAGAATATACAGTAAACATTATTAAAGTAAAAATGCGTAAATTAAATGCAAAATAGTATCATGATTCTATTGAAGACTTTCTATCGTGTGTAACCAACTTCAAGAAATAAATTCTGTGATGGTTGTTGATGACGATTGCGATGTAGAAACAAAAGGAATTCTAAATGTATTATTTCTTTTTCAACGGCAATATGCTGTTTGCTTATATCATTGTAGCTCTCCGGTAGACTATTTTTTTTAATTAAATGCGTCCACATTGTTGTTTTACCGACAAGGATTCTATATTTGCGAGGAAATGAGTTTTGAATAGACTTACCATATTTTATAGGTTCAACGATGGCGCTTCACGGAATAACGGTCCATAGACAGAGAATGAGGACGGAACAGCAAACATCTAGAAATAAAAATTAAATAAGACGTAATAAATAAAAGACTTCATTAGTGAAACATTTTAGTGGTCTGTTGTGGAACTTTTCAGTTTGTGTATACAACATTTGAACAAAACGACCATATTTCAAATTTTTTTATATAGAAATCTATATAATTGAATTCTGTTCTTCGAATACAGTCGATTTTAATTCCTTTAAACCCCTTTTTTAAAGAAATTAATTGTTTTATTCAACGTACAATACAAGAGAAAGAAGTTAATTGAATTGTAATTGCAGTGCATTTAAAAGGGATGTGAAATACAATCACAGTTCGATTGAAATGCATCCCATGAGAAACATTGCAATCATGCACACAGCACGATTGTAAAATTATGAATATTGAATTTGTTCCGTATTGAAAAAATTAATGAACGTGTTTTTCAATAATATTTTTGATTAGTACAACATTTTATTCATTAATTATAAAAAAAATAGTCTTAATTTTAGAAAATCTAAATTTAATATATAATAAATATAATTTAAATTTAATGTATCATACATTATATATAATCTTAATTTTAGAAAATCTATATTTAATATATAAAATATTAAATTTAATCTTACTTTAATACCTAAAATACCATTATAGTATCAAATAAAAAAAAATCAAATGACTGATAAAACATATTATTAAAGAGAAAAATCCTATAACAATATTCATAATTAAAAGAAATTTAATTATCATTGAAACTGAACTGTTATTATTTCTCAAACAGTTTATTTCACATGATATTTGTAATATAATTATGGAGACATATTAAAAAGTAATTTATGTAAATCACAACAATTCCATTAAAATTATTCAGTGGTTTCATTTTTCTGTATTATACAATAAAGTTTATATCTAACACTAATGTATACATACATGATAAAATTAACTAATTAGTATGAATCTTCTGTGCTTAGTGCTCTTGCACAATAATTAGAGTATAAACTCTTTGTGTTTATCAATAGTTAGGTTAGATAGGAATGAAAATAAATGCAGAGTATCAAAAAAAAAGTTGGCTAAACTCAATCAATATTTATGGAAATAATTTTATATCAATTGAATTATTGTTGTATTTTTCTCTTTTCTATTAGTTTGGTAGGAAAATAATTGCAGTTTTTTTCAATGAAAGTGTCATTTCATCTTGTTCATGTTAATATCATTTTAAAACGCATTTTTCGGTCTAGTTTTTGGTAATATCGACTTTGGTTTTATTATTAATTTCATTTAAAATTGGGGCTATTGATTTAAAAGTGGAAAAGTAGTAAGATCATTTTTTGTATGAGTTCAAAACGGGTGGTAAAGCATCAGAAACTGTTTGTTGCTAAAAGAGCCTTTTAGTGTGGGTACTGTCAAGGAACTAGGGTACAGTGGTGGTTCCAAAAATTTTGTATCAGGAACAAGAGCCTTGAAGATGAAGAAAGACGCGGGTGTCCTTCTTCAGTTCTTAATGACCAACTGAAGGAGTTAGTTGAATCAAAACCACACACAACAATTCGAGATCTTACACAAAAGTTATGCATCAGTCATCCAACAGTTCTGGATCACTTAAAACTATTTAAATTAATAAATTTATATGAATTTGGAGGTCATAAATCGCAAGTATTTTTCTACCAACCTAAGACATATATTGCAAAGACAAAATAATACACTTTAATACTAATAAAAAAATTATTATACATATTTTCTTTCATTTTGTTATATAAAACATCAGTTTAAAACCACTCGTATAACCCTTACTGAAACATAAAAACTGTATACGGTTATTTAACCACATAAACCTAATTGTATTCTTTTGAAACAAATTAATTTGTTTCGATAATAAATACGAATAACACAAGTGACTTGAATTTAAAAATTGAAGAAAAAAACAGCCAATAAAAGAATAATGTATCTTTTAACTTACCGATATAATATATCATTTCTTTTTCAGGTCTACTGTGTATGTAACTTGTATATGCATGCACTTATTCACAGAACTTCACTTATTAAAACATAAATAGTTTTAAATAAAACGAAAAATTGTTCAATTGTAATCAAAAAATTGATATATTAAATGCAAAGTCTATTTTAATACAATGAAAAGTCTGAGTCTATTTTAATAAAAGTCTATTTGATCAAATCTATCCGAAACAGTTCAAAAACCGAAAAATTGTAAGAATAAATAATTACAGTATATTATTCTGCATAATAGAAAATAAATTTGATTCACTCATAAATTTATATGACACAAAATATGGATTAAAAACACAAATTAAATCTCAACGCATAAAAATAAATGATTGATAAAATTTAATTAGAATAACATTAAGAAAATCATATTTATAAATATAACACTTGTTCAGCTTGTTTCAATACCAATAAATAATACTAACAGCAATGACGATTCTAATACAAGTGGACAATAGACCAGTAACCAGTATTACACAATCGTTTCAAGTACACCGTATGTAATTCGTTCGTTTCAATGAAATATTCGTTTCACTGATATACATTTTTCTCTCAATAATTTATTATCAACTTTTTATAACATATTTTGTCTTAGAACGAATTTAACATTATTTCAATTCAATAATATACCTTTTAAATGGTGTTTTATTTTATAATTTTATGTATATATATATATATATATATATATATATATATTTAATATTATTTTTTTTATGTCATAGATTAATTTGAGTTATTTACATAGTTACGGTATTTAACTATTAAATGAAATATTTGAAAATAAAAAATATTTTTTTAAAATTTTAATACGAGGTTTTCATTATTTAAAATTTTTAATTGGTAATAAAATTCTATATTCTGGTATGCATAATATGAATTTATTCTAAATTAGTGTGTAATATTACTAAACTGATCAAAAGGTAAAATAAATCGAAGAGAAATTCTGTACTCATAATATATAAAGCAAATTCTCATTGTTAAACTATCAACTCTATTATTTGAAACAGTTTGCACAACTGCCTCAAGGTCTTATTCAACTTGTATCTTGTGAGATTGAACAAGTTCCTGAATATTACAGCTTATTTGTGTTAACAAATTGACTTCCTGGATGCAATTTATAGATTATATTTAAATTTGTTATTAAGTGACTGGTATCAAACACTTGTAGTTTTTAAACAGTTATTAAGATATGTATGAAATTAACAGATTTGTTTTAATTATCGTTTAATACTCATAAATATATTAGAATGGCAGTATTTTTTACAATGATATAAAAAACATTAAATATATCATATTTTAATTTACTCTCTATTTTTTTATTTATTGTTGTTAATTCTACAACATAAAATTTACTGATAATAATGAAATGTATATAAATTTAAAACGAATGAATAATTTTTTCATTTCACAAGCAACAAGAAAAGTTTTCTATTCCAAAATGTTTAATAAATGATTATTGATCATGACAAAAAATATTTAATTTGTAAAACACACTAGTACTTCAGAGTATTTAATCAAAATGAAAAGATAATAATGGAAAAGAATGAATATTAAATTCTTAAAATTCAAAACTTTTTGATCAAAAATGTTTCTATAGTTTGTGGAGTGAAAAAAATTGTACTATTTAATTTACGTTTCTTGCTTTTTTGTGTTGTATATTATTTTGTAAATGATATTTTTCTGTAAGACCACATTTAAATATCACTATTAATAATTTAAATGAGTATAATTTTATTTACTTATAGGTTTAATTAAAAATAACAAAAATGTTCTATTTTAAAAAATGTGCCTTTTTACAAATGATTTTTTACTTTCGTCCACAAACTAAAAATTATTATTTATCAAAAATGTATAGTTAAATTAATTATTTTTTATCGAAAATGTATAATTTCCTTAACAGTATCCACACTAGTTTTTTTATCAGGAGGCAGTTTCTAATACTTTACCACCCGTTTAGAACTCATACAAAAAAATGCTCTTACTAATTTTTCCATTTTTAAATCAACAGCTCAATTTGAAGTGAAATTAATAATAAAATCAAAATCGATATTACCAAAATATAGACCGATAATAATAATTAGATATTATTTCTTTCCTTTACTTAAACATCATACATAGACTGGTAATACTCAGAAAATCTGATTTTTGATATTTTTCTGTATCTTTACGTCCTGAGTGATAAAGTCATTTTCTAATGAATGACAATAAAAATCAGATGACATAAACACTGTATTTATACAAAAAAGTACTGACTGATTCACTTTCAAAAATTATTAATTTTTTAGACGAATGAAATATTTTTCAGATTTTTCTACGCAGTAAAGCTCTGTAAATGATACAATTTCATCTAAATTCACATAATAAACAATAAAAAAATGACTAATAATTACTTATTGAATCTTTTTTAATTGAAAAAAAATTTTAAGATTGAAAAAATAATTCATTTGTGAAAATGCATTTGTGATATTCACTAAAACCTTCGATATTCCTTTCAAAATATTCATAACCCATTTATTGACCTCCGACTCATCCATATGATAATAATTGATTATTGTTATCAGTTAATAGGTTTTTTATAATTTTCTTCAGTTTAAAAATACATGCTAATTTAACCAATAAAATTGAAGAAAAGATAAAATTGTAACATTTGACATTTAATGGAACTAGTAAAGAATATTCTTGATATTAGAAAAGTTTTGATATATGTTTTGTACGGTGTCTATAAAAATCCTTACATTAGAATAATCTATGATATAAACGAGTACGTAGTATATTTTGACTCTGACTATATTACATCAGTTCTTCATTTCTGACACGTTCCCTCGTCAATTGGAACGGTTAGTTATCATCTGACTCATTATTGCATAATATGTAAATCAGTTAGTTGTAGTTTCTCGACTGATTACGAAATCTACATAGGTTCTAAAAGGAACTGCGTGAAATACGACTGTCTCATTTATACAAGGTCAAACAGAGTACTCAATACAGGGACTAGAATGGAAATGAATATTGAACGAACTGTTTTTGAACATTCTTTAAAGAGATATATTTTATAAATATTCATTTCATATTTAATTAAATATTAATTTAAAATTGAAAAATAGTTTCTCTATTTTTAAATATTTATTCAAGTTAAATAGAAATATTATTTATATGTATTTAGTGAACAAACAAGTAACAAAATATATTGAAAGAAGATTTATTCATTGTATTATTTGAAATAGTTTTTTATTGATTACATCTTATAACTTTTTTTTATTAATTTCGACTTTTTTTTAAATATAAAAAGTACATTACGGATTGTCTTTTCATATTACAACCAAATTTATATCCTTACAATAAACTAAACAAATTTGAATTCATTCCATACATTTTTAAATTGACTGAAATTTATAAAAAAAAGTTTAAAAATGTTCAAAACAGATTACGTTGAAGAATAAATTCATACTTTGTTGAAGTTTCAAAAGCATAATTTATAATTAAATTTTTGTATTGTAATAGGACGACTTGGTGATATTCAAAATATGTTTCATGTACAACTTATATATATATATATATATATATATGTAACACTAATCAAAACATTTCGCGAATTTCCACTTTAAAAGAATCGTGCAAACCCAAGATTATTATTTTTAATCTGATAATGTCGACAATTCTTTCATTATAAGCAATCTATATATAAAAAAATCCGTAAAATTTTAAAAGTAGACAAAAAAATGGACAATTAAAAAAAACATGTAGAGATTTTATATTAAATTATTATTGACGATGACACCCGAGGTTACACAAAATTTTCACGAAAAATTATGA
The DNA here is from genome assembly GCA_034766995.1 of Acanthacorydalis orientalis. Taxonomy (NCBI): domain Eukaryota; kingdom Metazoa; phylum Arthropoda; class Insecta; order Megaloptera; family Corydalidae; genus Acanthacorydalis; species Acanthacorydalis orientalis. The sequence goes on along the minus strand of CM068318.1, from coordinate 12,103,290 downwards.
TGTCATTATCATAACCACTACTATTTTTTTCAGCGAATTTTAAGAAAGCGTGAATTATGAATATATTGTAGGTGTCATCTTATCTCCGGTCGTTTCTCGGGGATGATTTTTCCCCGAAACCAACCGTTGTCTTTTTATTACGTTCTGTCTATGTATGAATGCGTAGTAGGCTTGACTCGTAGAATATGTGAGAAAACTTTACAACTAAAATAAAATGTGCGACTTTATAAAACAACTATGTTGCAATATGTCTGCGAGAACATGTTAGTTTGTTCTCTACAAGAACTCATTAACATTCAACAATGCAATATATCTACAAAAATGATTATATAGATATAATAACATATATATATATATATATATATATATATATATATATATATATACATATATATATATATATATATATATATAACGATATTGAGCGAATATATGCGATACGAGCAAAGCGAGTCGAGGGAGTGAGCAAAGCGAGTGGGGTGGATCCCCCAAGATTTGCAAGTGTAGGGAGTAGAGGGCAGAGCTCCGTCGTCTATACTAAAATTATTTCGATTTCTCAAACCATTCGTGAATAACTGATGTTTCTGTGAAGTAATGTTTTGGTTTGTTCGATGAATTTTACATTGTCTAAATTTAGCGAGCAATTCAGACAATTGGTGTTTTATTTTAACATTAATTCCTCACACCCAAGTCTCGTCTCTTGTTATGTGGCGTTTCACGGAAGTGGGCTCCTGCTTCAATGCTTCAGTTGCTGTAGATATTATCTCAGCAATAACGTATTTGCAAACGCTATTTTTGCTTGAAATTTAGCGTTCCTAGAACAAGTCTCGCTGCGACACGTTTCAAGTACAAAGTATCTGTCAAGATGCTTTGGCAACATCCATACTATATACCTACTTCATTAGTAATCTCTGGCACAGTCAGTCAACGATCATTCAAATCGGTTCTTGGTCAATCGATTCTTCATCGGTTAATATCGACAATTGTCCTAAACAAGACTCATCTTCTTCTGATTATCGACTCTCTTTAAACAAACTGTACTACTGGTATACCCACGTTTTCAATTACTCATCTCCAAATGGTTTATCTAATATTTGAAACGTGTCAGCCCAAGAAATTTCGTTTTTGACACAAAAGTTAATACTAACTCGTTGCCCGATAAATTTAGACATAGTAAAACTCGACAAACACACCAAACACTATTTTACAAAAACATCAGCTGTTTACAAACTGTCTGAAAAATCGCAATAATTTTTGATATAGATTAGAGTGGAAGGATTACCGATATTATCTTTTTTTTAAAAAAAAACGAGTATGTGTGCTCATGTACACATGACAGAAGTGAAACTTCAGAGCAGTATTCCATCAGCGCAGTATCTCTGCGTACAGTATCGCCCTGTTCTCTCTCTCTCGTACTCATGCAGTCATATTCGCTCCATCTCTCTCGTTTGCGGCTATGTACATGGTAACGGTTTTCGTGACACGCCGTATGATTTTACCCCTCGCTAACGGGTCCATAGAAGTTTCACTTCAAAATAAAGTTGAGTTTGCGCGGTTCTTTTAAATTAGAAATTCCCAAAAAGTTTTGAATAGGGTAGTGTATATATATATATATATATATATATATTTGTGTGGGTGTATGTATATATATATATATGTGTGTGTGTATGTATATATATATATATATATATATATATATAATGTTATGAAATACATTTCAAAGAGATTTCTGGAAATCCACTCAAAATCATTTCAATCAATTCGTATAAAACACGAAAATAACCAATCGTGTAAATGTTTCGTTCCGATTTCAATGCACTCACGCGTATTGGTACACAGACACATGTGCCCAAATACATATCTATATAGATACAAATATAAACATTTGTATACGAGCGAAAATAGACACCCACACGCGCGCACACGCGTCTCAAATAAATAATAAATCAAACGTCGTAAACGCATTTACCGAGTGTTAAACCGCAACATAAATACAAATAAACTAAATTAAATACATTTTCAACAGAATCTTAATAAAATGTATTCGATAAAGTGACTTGAGAACACACATTTCATTAATGCGAATAAACAATACTCACTTCGAATCCAATATGAGGAATACTAACGTAAACGTTGTTATGTAAACATAACCTCAATATTCAAATTGATAGGTGGCAGCGAGCATATATCGTGCAAATGTTTGGTTTATTCCACCTTCGTCGTTTTGCATACAGAACAATCTTATATGTTTTGCTAGCTGTTGTTTTATAATGAATTCGATTATAACGACTGAGTCGATTCTTATAATTACTCGATCTAATAGTCGTACCTCATCGACATACCTCATTAATTCAATCGAATGTTTTTAGTGTCTAAAATAATTGTATCCCCTATGTTTGATCACGTTTTAAGAAAATATTAGTATTCTGTATCTATGTATACAAAAAGTGTTTAGACAGTTTTAGAAACAGAATATTAATTAGTTTCGTTTAACGCTGCGTACATTCATGCAACAAAGAAACGATCGATCCGGTTGATTTTTTAACTAAAAATCCTCTTTCGACGGTTTGAATAATAAACTCGTGTTTGACAGTTCGTCATTTTGTCATAAAATCGATGAATGAAACGTTTTGAGAATTCTAAAAATATTGACAGGCACTTGACTGAAATAAAGTATAATGTTTACATTCATAAAAATAAATGTTTATTTATTCGATCTGATTATATTTTTAATATTTTCATCAAATAATGTATATAAATCGCATGATAACTCTTAAGTCTTAATAACTACAAGAATTGAATACAAGATGAACTATTTTTTTTAATAGATACTTTTGAAGTCTAATTTTCAATTCAAATTGAACTCCAAAAGATAGTTATTGGGGTTGGTGCAAAAAATAATTGCGGTTCTTATCATTTTAAGTTTGGTGCCGATTTTTCTAGGCATCTTTATCTTTCGTTACAGTCATGTGATACATCATTGTTAACAATGAAATTAGCACTACAGATTTCAGCTTATGTCTATTGTTTTTCCTTTTTAGTATTGTTAGACATAATCTCTTAAATTAGTTATGGAAAAAATCAAATTCGCGCGATTTTTTGTATGAGTTTAAACTGAAACGTAATGCAACAGAAACTGCTCGAAATATCACATTTGTTTTTGGAGAAGAGTCAATTAGAGAACGAACAGCTGAACACAGGTTCCAAAAATTTAGTAATGGAAACGGAGGTCTTAATGATGAGGAGAGAGTAGTGGCCGTTCTTCATCTATAGACAATAATGATTTAAGAATCATTATTGAAGCGGACTCATGTAAAACAACTCGAGAGGTGACAGGAGAACTCAATGTTAATCAATCAACAGTTATTAGACATTTGAGCCTAATTGGAAAAACAAAAAAGAAGGATAAATGGGTGCCGAATGAACTAAACGAACATCAATCAATTCGGCGATACGAAGTCTGCTCTGCACTTCTTTTGCGTAACAAAAATGATCCTTTTCTTATCACATGTGATGATAAGTTGATTCTTTACAACAATCGGAAAAGTTTATCACAGTGGCTAAACCGAGGGGAAGCATCAAAACAGGTTCCTAAACAGAAACCTTATGAAACAAAGATTATGGTCATTGTTTGGTGGTCGGCAAGTGGTATCATTCACTACAACTTCTTAAATTCTGATGAAAGAATAACAGCAGAATAGATTTGTTAGGAAATTGAAAAAAAGTATGAGAAGTTGCATCGTTTACAGACAGCATTAGTCAATCGGACAAGCCCAATTTTTCCTCATGACAACACCCGACCACACGTCTTACAAACAACTTTAAAAAAATTAAATGAAATGGATTATAAAATTTCTTCTCGACAACCTCCGAACCTGTCTCCGACAGATTATCTTTTTAAGCATTTGAGAAGGTTTTCAAAGATCAAGCATCAATTCAAAGCGCTTTCAATGAATTCGTTAATTCCAGGACTCCAGGATTTTATCTTGTAGGAATAAACAAACTTATTTCCCGTTGGGAGAAATATGTCCAGGCCAATTACCTTTATTTTGATTAATAAATATAATTTTTAATTGATATAAGCGTCTTTATACTCGTTATGCAAAAACCGCAGTTATTTTTGCACCTACCTAATATTTAGATACATATAAAAATACATGTATATATATATATTATAGTAAACTTTACTAATAAGCAAACATAAGCACATCTGACCGTTTATTTGATAAAAATGATAGAAAAGCTGATTGTGAGCTTTATGGTCTTTATTTTGACTAATAAATATAATTTTTAACTGTTATACACGGCTTTATACTCGATACATAAAAACCGCAATTATTTTTGTACTAACCTAAAATATTTACAACTATTAAGGTATTATATCGAGAAAATCAAAAATGTTAATCTTAGATATGTTGAACATAATAACAAGTTTTATTAAAGTAAAGAATATAATTTTTTTTAAAAAAAACAATATCTGAATAAAATATTGAAAAGTGAGTAAAAAGTACATAATATTTAATATATTTTAGATATATGTAACATGTATATATATATATATATATAATATAGAATTATTTTTGAGACTTCAACACATCCGAACTATTTTATTGAAAAAATGAAAGAGAATATTTAATACTACACAATAAATTAATTAAATACGAAATATTAAATTATTATTTAACAAACATATGTATAACAATTTAATGACAAATACAAAAGGCACATATTTGTATAGAGGTACGTTGGAAAATGTTATACAATAATTTGAATTTGTATCGTATTTTGTAAACCAATAATAAAATTGTTACCAACAAACGACTTTCAATACACATTAAATACGTGAAACTTTATATGAAAATTTCCATCGGAAATTTTACGAACTGTTGAATAGAATATTGTCAAAATATATAAAGCCTTAAAGGGACTTTCTAATGACTACATGAGTAGAGTACCTGCGAATAAGTAGAAACAAACAGAAGGGTAAAATTGTGATAGGAAAAGGGTAAGAAGATTAACGTAAAAGATAAGAACGGTCAGTATGCAATAGGAATGAATTTTCAAATCGAGGGTCTTTCCCAAACACTGGCAAATATTTATTAAACATGTACACTCGTTCATACGTATACATATTCAAACATATATATATATATATATATATATATATATATATATATATATATATATATATATATATATATAAAACATATAAATGTACAATATTCATTATATTTAGAGATAGCTTGCAAATAGAAATAAGGGATATGTCTGTAGCCATAGTTAAAATAAGAGAGAGTACACAGATGTAACAAATCTATTATTATTTGTATTTCATAATTAAAGCGTTGAAGTGTTCAGTTTCACCTTTCATTTAATTTATATTTACAGAGTAGTAACTTACTAATAAATGAATCATATCAAGGAATTAGTTAAAAATATAGACGGACGAAACATGACAACGAAAAAGCCATTCGAAATGATTTATTGTGACGTGTTGGGATTTTTTAAATGTTTCCATTTGTTTTATTTCGAATGTTTGCTTTGATATTATAAAAAAAATATAAGCTTTATATAATATAATATTTGGAAGAGATGTTTTTTATATAAATATATCAGGTGAACAGTAAAGAATTCATAAAAAAAAACATCTAAATATTCGATTGCAAACAAAAATATATTTTGTAATGTTTTTATAACAAACATATATATATATATATATAAATGTATATATTTATATATATATATATATGTATACATATATATATATATATAGAGAGAGAGAGAGAGAGATAGAGAGAGATGTTTTATATAAATATACCAGGTAAACAATAAATAATTCATAAAAAAGTCTAAATATTTATTTGCAAACAAAAATTAATTTTGTAATATTTTTACAACAAACATATATATATATATATATATATATATATATATATATATATATATATATACACACATACATACATATATATATATATAAATGTATATATATATATATATACATACATATGTATACATATATATATATATATATATATAGAGAGAGAGAGAGAGAGATGTTTTATATAAATATACCAGGTAAACAATAAATAATTCATAAAAAAGTCTAAATATTCATTTGCAAACAAAAATTAATTTTGTAATATTTTTATAACAAACATATATATATATATATATATATAGATATATAAATATATATGTAGATATATAAAATATATATATATATATATATATATATTATTTAAAATTTTATTATAAAGAAGATTTTTCTCCAAACATTTATCTGACATCATTTCCGAGAAACGAATCGAAATGCTAATGCTGGAAAATTCATCAAGCTAAAATACAGCAATCGAATACTTATAGTAATATGTAATCACAAGGGAGATAAACAATAGAGAAATAAACAATGTGGTAATAAGTTGATAAATATTTGAATATAGTAGACTCCCTCCCATTAATATATTTATATTTTAATGTTTATAAAATAAACACAAGTTGTGTTAAATAAAATAAAAAAATAGACATTCTGTTTATTTAAAATTTTGTATATAATATTTTTAAATATGTATAAATATTCATTTTTATATTTTTTATCATAAAGGTAGCGTTTTTAGATTAAGGAACAAGTCATATTTAAATATAATTGCTTGATATTTAAGAGAGTTTTACAAAAAATGTTTACTAATCTATTAAAGCGGTTAAGTATCACAATTTTTTTTAGTAATTGTGACTAAATTCACTTCAATAAGTGATTTTTTTCCTTGTATATGTCTTCTACTGTCATAGATGAATTATCCAATCTTAAGAATGTGTATGTAAATGCAGTGAGAAATCATAATTATATTTTTTCGATCTTTGAACAGTATGTAACAAATAGTAAAGAAAATATAAAAAAAAAACAGTACTTAATTTAAGAATCTTTTTTTGTTGATAATAAATTATAACAATATTAAAAATTTTTAAATTCTTAAAATATTACTGAAAAACGAACAGAAATATTAATTCTTATTCACTTCTATCATTTTATTCAAATCCTCACATACTTTTATCTAACTTATTTGCGAGGCATATTTGCACACTAATCTCTAATATTAATTTCAGATTTAACGGTGTTTTTTCCTGTAAAAAATATATATTTTAAAGCGGTCCTGTATTCATATCGTGCAAAATATCAAACGAATTATGAATATGACCGCACGGCATTGTGCCAAAATCGAAAATGTGACAATGAAAGAAGCGGTTAACACAATACGGTTAGTGGTGAAGGCTCGTCTGTATAATAGCCGAGCAATGATGAAAAGAGTGTTCCCGTGGACGCGCTCGTGTGTGACATACATTCTCACTCGCTTACACGCACACACGCGCGTACACACACACGCACACGCACACACACCATGGTGGCAGAACGAATTGTCGTCGTTCGGATGCGACGATATTAAAATTAACGCATCGTTTGCCACGCATCGCGCGCTTAAGTAATATGATCCTGACCGCGGGGATTGATTCTAGTCCTCCCTTATACGCATCTCGACTTGTTCAACAGCCTCAATGAAATGCCTGCGTGATTTTCGTATAATTAAGACAATTATAATATTCGTATGTTCGCCGGAGCGTCGTAATCATTTGAATGTTAGTTCGGGCTGAACTATTAATGAGTCTTGTTCGCGTTTATATTATAATGAGGTCGTGAAGATTATGGTTTTTAGCTTTTACGTCGTGGCGAGTTTCGCAGATTCTATAAGAGATTGTTATTACATGAATTGAAATGTGTTCGCGACAGTGATTTCGTTATTAACGTTGAATTTTTTCGACACGATAATTATTTTCATTTGATTGTTGTTTCGTTCCCTTATTTAATTTTCATTTTTATTACATATACATAACTACATACTTATACACACACATGTATATATATACATATATATAAATATATATATATATATATATATATATATATATATATATATAAACTCGGAATAAAGTAAACTTGTATATATTTAAAAATAAAATGAAAAATAAATTAACAGATATACTGCTTAAAAATAGGTTCTAAATTCGAGACTTCATAATAAAAATTAAAAAATTAAAATTTTAGTACAACATATTAAGTTGGTGCAAAATAATTGCAGTTTTTATCATTTTAAGTTCGGGGCCGATCTTTTTAGTCATCTTTATCTTTTGTTCCAGTCATGTGATACATCATTGTTAACAATGAAATTAGCCCTATTGATTTCAGCTTATGTCTATTATTTTCCCTCTTTAGTATTGTTCGATGTAATCTCTTAAATTAGTCACGGAAAAAATCAAATTCTCGCGATTTTGTTGTATGAGTTTAAATTGGAACATAAAGCTACAGAAACTACTCGAAATATCAATTTTTTTTGAGAAGAGTCAACTAGTGAACGTATAGCTCAACACTGGCTCCAAAAATTTCGTAATGGAAACGAAATCCTTGATGATAAAGAGGGTTGTGGACGTCTTTCATCTATAGACAATAATGATTTAAGAACCATTACTGAAGCGGACCCACGTAAAACAACTCGAGAGATGGCAGAAGAACTGAATGTTGATCGTTCAACAGTTGTTCGACATTTGAGCTTAATTAGAAAAACAAAACAGCTGGATAAATGGGTTCCGTATGAACTAAACGAACAACAAGCAATTCGGCGATACGAAGTATGCCCTGTGCTTCTTTTATGAATTCTCTACAACAATCGGAAAAGTTCATCACAATGGCTACATCGAGAAGAAGCACCAAAACAGTTTCCTAAATCGAAGCTTTATCAAAAAAGATTATGGTCACTGTTTGGTGATCGGCAAGTGGAATCATTCACTATTACTTCTTAAATCCTAGTGAAACAATAATAGCAGAAAAATATTATCAGGAAACTGAAAAAATGCATGAGAAGTTCCATCGTTTACATCCAGCATTACTTAATTGAAGAGAACCAATTCTACTTCCTGTCTACGCCCGACCACATGTCCCATAAATGACTTTAAAAAAATTAAATGAACTGGGTTATGAAATCTTACCTTATTCTCTGGCTCTATCCCAATAGATTATCATTTTTTTAAATATTTGATTAATTTCCTACGAGAGATGGTTTTTCAAAGATCGAGCATCAGTTCAAAGCGCTTTCGATGAATTCGTTAATTCCAGGATTCCAGAATTCTATCTTGTAGGAATAAACAAACTTGTTTCCCATCGAGAGAAATGTTTATAGGCCAATGGTCTTTATTTTGATTAATGAATATAATTTTTAACTGATATAGGCATCTTTATACTCGATACTTCAAAGCTGCAATTATTTTTGCATCAATCTAATAACTGATTCATATGTAATATTAATTTAATTTATTTATCAGTTAACAGTTCCTATATTTCATAATGATATCATATACACAGGTTCATTTTCTGCTATTAAAGTTTATTGATTAAAATCTTTTTTGAATTCTCAATTTATATAATCTTATAATTTATGTTATCAATATAAAAAAAATAATAAACTAATAACTATCTTATAATATGAAAGTTTCCTAGTTACATGTCACTTTTAACGGAGGGTATTCTCTTTAATCACCGAAATTTGTTTAAAAAATATGTTCATTGTTTCATTCGGTTAATGTACAGGCTTATATAATTGACAAGTGGGCGAGCCAATCAAACAGAGGGAAAGGCTCCCTTTTATATATATATATACACACATACACACACACATATATATATATATATATATATGTGTGTGTTTGAGTAAATCATTTTAATTCAGTTACTAATAATTACTAAAATATCAGAAAAAAAATTAATACATGTTTATAAGACAAGTTTAATTTATAAATATTTTTAAATAAATTTTAATTCTGTATAAAATGTAATTAAATAATACTGTTTAATAAGTACGCTGACCGCGTCAAAGTGAATCAAAAGAGTCAACAGAGTATTGAAAAACGAAGTGAATTTTCTATTTCCCATCATTGTAACAAACGTACGTACATTTAACATTAAATGAGAACTGAAAGCTTCAGACATCATTTATTTAAAATTTTTGTGGGACTGCAAGTACCACAAAGTGGCAAGTTAGTGGTCTACTTAATTAGTTACTGAAGCGTCATCCATTTATAATAAGTGGTGCAATTAATATTTCGGTACCTTGACGTGATGGTATCGTGTGGATTAGTTGAGACGGATTCTTCAGAATGTCAAAAGCACATTAACAGTATTTCAAACTCGGATAAACACTTGAAAAGATTCAAATAACTTACATTCTATTTAATATTTTTAATATTGGATAACTGTATTTTTTCTCTGGAGATTTTCGAAATATGTCGATTTTTTTTCAAATAAAAGTCGATTCCTTAATTATTATTGGACAGAATTGTTGGACAGATATTGAAATTAAGTGGACGGGATTGAAATAACAATGTACTTGTCATGATAAATGACATGTACAAAAAAACATATGCATTGCTTAACTTATTTTGACATAACAAAATTTGTAATCAAATGTACAGTACGGATTCATGCGAATGGAAATTTAAAATTCTGCATCGATAAACTCCATTATACTTGTTTTAAATGATGTGTTTGCATATGCGTAAACATATATCATTCGAAAATACACGAAAAAACATTTTACGTTTATTTATGTCAATAATTGTTATTGATTGTTGTATTCATTATTCATGAACGTAGGTTTAGTATTCTTTTAAAGTAGTACGCGTATGATTGAAAATGTACATTTTTGTTTATATTTTATTGTTTTGTTTAACCACGGGTTTGATCTACATTATCTCTTGTTAGTTAAATGTCGATTTTTTGCGAATTACAGTTCTGTAAATAATCGAGGAGGTTAATTGAACGAGTATTTTTTTATTAATGTTTTTCTTTTGTGTGCAATGGATTCGAAAATATGTACACAGATATGAAATATATAAAATGGAATAATAATTTATTTGCAAATTTCTATTTTTTAATAAAAAATTATATAAATTATTACACATTTTTGTAATCTTCATTAGAAATTCTCTAAACAATAAATTATCACATAAGCAGTAATAAGAAAATATTTAGAAGAAAATAGTAAATGTTAGAGATGCATTAAAGAAAAATATTTAAATAAAAGATTTAGTAGCGTGTAAAGATGATTCAATTTTTGTACCTAAGAGCTCTGAGGATAATATCGACATCGAATTTCACAAAAGCAACAATCAAAAATAGTCAATTATTATTTATTGAACGGTTTCGATCAGAATTTATTTGTGATTTGTAGGGTGAGGAAATAATTGATCTGTTAAATCGAAAGTTTCTAATTATTATTTTTATTTAAGATTAACACTCAATTATATTTCAAATCTGATAAAAACTGTTGAAAATAAATGTTTCAAAATATTTAATAAATTACCTAATTAATTACCTAACACAAATAATCAGAAAAAAATATTTTAACAATTTACTAAATATTTAATAACTTACTGAAAAAGGGTGTAAATATTTATTAAAAACGCAATTGCATAAATTTTTCTGTTTGATTACATTTTTGTCGTGTATATATATGTTATATATATATATATATATACATATATATGTCAACCAAAGTTTAATATTCAGTTATCTAAAAAACACATTTCACGAACCGTTTCAGTTGAACATTTGAAATGAAAACGAAATATAAACGAAGGAAAAACTGTAACTTGACAAAAGGAATGCTTAAATTCATCAACAATGTAAGGACTGTGTACGTACTATCTTTATAATTAGTAACAAGAAGGACAAAGTCGTATTTTTTACATTGTTTTTAATCTCACATCCTGTAAGTGACATATCAGACAATTTATATTTTCAGTTTTTAGTATCTCACTTTTTAATTTTCCATGACCATTCCGCTTCGTAATTTTTTGTCTCGTTTTCTTTATGAATGTTCGGTATTGTTCCTTACAATCACAAAAAAAGATTTCGTTTCTGTCGTCAATGTGTATTTGATTTTTCTACAATTCTATAACTGTTACAGATTTGTATACAGTCTTTTACTATATATATATATATATATATATATATATATATATATATATATATACATATATATATGAAAATAGAGATAGCTTGATAGAATAGCAGAAAATTACTTTTTACAATAAATTATGGTTTTAATTAACATTTCAATAGTATTTATGTGTTTGCGAATTGAAGAATATATTTTTATCATAGTATAGTTTTGACACTGGCTAAATTTACTTTCACAAATGAATTCGGTTTTCATCCCTCAAACCACATTTTTTTTCTAATCAAAAGTGTTCAGTAAATCATTAATTATAATTTTTCATTATTTCCTATGCGCATTTCGATGACGACGTCATCATCCTTACAGCACCGAAATTCAGAAACATCTGTACTTTGTCGGCAAAAAAGAATACATTTGTGAAAAGAAATTCGTTATACAAGTTAAAATGTTTTTCAACAAAAAATATTTTAAGAACGTAACTTATTCTTAAATATATAATTACTCTAGGTTTTCCTCTTCTTTCATTTTTTCTCAAAATCTTTATTATAAACATTATAAACGTGTCAAAATTCTTTGATTATTATTATTAATTTCAAATCATATCACTCTCTGAGTTGAGTTATCCATAATGTAAAGTACAACAAATTATTCCTGATCATCTTGAATGTTAAAGTGAATGTTAAAGATGTTACATGTCTTCATTCTTTGAACCACCCAGATGAAGAACCTTCCTAATTTCTATGTGCTTAGTCTAACCCTTAATAAGCCACTAGACACTGACCTAGAAAAAACTTTTTGCTCTTTGCGCAGACAATTTTGCATTTTAATATGACTTTCTAATTAGCAAGTAATATTCTTCATTCAAATTATTCTTTAGTAGCTCAAAAAGCTGGAAATTACACAGTGATAAATCGAAACTATATGATGAGAGATCCAGAAGATTAAAATCTAGATCTTATATACAGTGTGATGAATACGGTTCAAGAGTGGTTACACAAGAGATGAGGACAAAATCCAAAAGCTCATTAAATATTCACTCATCATATATTTAATGAGCTTTTGGATACACCTAACCCTACTCGAGTTACACTGTTTCGATTTAACACGATTAAAGGAATCCGGAAAAACTTCCATTTACACTGCACCATTTCAGTTTAACACGGTTAGAGAATTACAAAAATAAATGATTTAAAACACTTTCACGTGCATTTAAAAAAGCTCTCCATTTACACTGCTGTGAAAAATAACAAGCACACACTAGCACCACTGTAAAGTGTTTCTTGGTTCCTTGTATCCTAACGATAACAGAAACTCTTAACTTCTCATTTTTTCTTCTGAACTGAAGTAACGCTATTAATTCGAGACAACAACAGCACAAATAATGTCGACTTTAGAAAAAATAATAATTTAAAAGAATGTGCTCTATAAATATCAGTACGGATTTCTACTTGAAAGAGTCAGCTTTGAATAACATTACATAAAGTGTTGTGTAATAAATAATATTGTTTCATTGCGGATATGTAAAACATATCCTTTATTTTTAATATGAGATGTGGACTCGAATTGCACGATTTCGATTTACACGGTATTTTTGGTGAACCAATCTAACGTGTAAATCGACGGTTAGGTGTATATATAAATCAGGAGCAATTGTGTAGAAAAATGACTATCTAGAATAAGAGTATTTTTTTATTTTTAAACGTCTCTCTACCTTTTATGTTATCTTCATTTGTTTTAATGTACATATTCAAATTTATATATTAGATAAACGTTTATTATATTTATTTTCTTTCATAAAGAGCTATTAAAATACATAAATTCTACATAAAATAAAATATACACTGTTATAAATAGACATTAATATATATATATATATATATATATATATATATATATATATATATATATAAATTCATATGTGTATGTTTTCCTTTATGTGTGTATGTGGCTGAAACAAAATGAATGGTTCATTCGATGGAAGAAAATAAATCTTTATTAAACAAAGAGCCATACGGACGAACATTTCAATTTTTCCATTCAAGAACTCACCTGTAATTTGTACGACAATCAACGCACAAAGAAACAAGTTCAACAAGATCGTCAACTTTAAACAAAATGACAATTATTTCCGTAGCCCGTTTGTCGCTTGTTCGTTGCCGGACGCAGTCATTTGTCAGCAACGTTGCCGCATTGCTCTAGACACACACACACACATACATTCACACACTTATGAATGTGTGCGTTGTACCACAAGAGAGACTCGAGCTATGGACAAAACGTTATGTACATAGTGGTGAGGTATGTAATAGTTAAACATTAGACATTGTTTGCAACAAAACGAGAATATTATGTTTTGGCGTTTTGCACTGTTTTGTCACGACCGTTGTCATAGCGATAAAAATGAACACATTTGTGATTTTTATTAAGTGACTTGACATTTTCGTGCCGTGGTTTTCTGTTGTGACGTGTACAATAGTCGGTGGACAGTAAATATAATATATTTAAGCAGAATTTCATTGTGTATTCAGTATAATTTGCGAGGACATGTTTATTAGATGAAATAATCTTGACACGTGTACGTCCTGTTACATCTATTCAATTATATTTTCGTTATAAAGCATTTCTGTTTTTATTATAATATTTTGTTTCATTACGCACGAATTTAAATTATTTATAAAAATGAGATTTTTTTTCTTTTTACAATCAAAGTTAATATGAAATTGGATTTATTTTAATTATTAATTTGTCTATTTTGAAATGAAAATACGATTATTTTTCGCATTGCAAGTTAAATCAAGAAATATTTTTCAGTGTTTATCGATAATGAAAATTAATTTATAAAACTAAAAATACAATTCTTAATTTTCTTATAAATAATTTTATTCTTAACGACATTATTTTATATTTCATATTTAGATGATCAACGAGGATATACATACATATATATATATATATATAGGGATGTAAATGTCCGGGGAGTACCTAGGGGGTAATTGTCCTAGAAGCATTTGAGTATTCAGCCAATCACGAAAAACTAAGTTTGAAATGTATTATTTTAATATATATATATATATATATATATATATATATACATATATATATATATATATATACATATATATATATATATGTATATGTATATATATATATAGAGAGAGAGACTATTCAACTTAGGTTTTTACACTAAAGTATTAAAAAAACTTAAAAAAATAAAAAAGACATGTTTTCCCCCATTTAGTATTTTAATTCAATTGTATTTTAGTACTGAATAGAACTAAAATATTAAATAAAAAATAACAATAATTTTATGAACCCCTTTACCCCCTTTTAAATAGTTCCATGTAATCATAAATTGAATCACTCTCTCTCTGTTTCTCTCTCTCTCTCTCTCTCTATATATATATATATATATTAGGTTGATAGAAAAATAATTGCAGTTTATGACCTTCAAATTCATACACAATTTTCTATTTGTGGTCCAAAAATGTCGGATTACTAACGTCTAACTTTTGTGCAAGCTCTCGAATTGCTGTGCGTAGTTTTAATTTCACTAACACTTTCAGTTAGTTGTTATGAACTTAAAAAGGACACCCACGACCTTTTTCAAGGCTCTCGTCCCCAGTACGAAATTTCTAGAACCACCATTGCACCGTACACGTTCCTTAACAGAACCCACACCATCACAAGCATCGTTTAGTTTACAAGCAGTTTCTTCTGCTTTACTACCCGTTTTGAATTCATACAAAATATTGCACTTATTTACTTCTTTTCCATCTTTAATTCAATAGCTCAATTTGAAGCAAAATTAATAATAAAACCAAAGTCGATGTTACCATTATACAGACCGAAAAATGCACTTTAAAATGATGTTTACATGAACACGATGAAACAACACGTTTATTGAAAAAAAAATAAGATTAGAATTCAGAAAACAAAAATCGCAATTATTTTCCTACCAACCTAATAATTATATCTTTTAATCTTTAGAGCGTAGTAAGGAGATAGCGTATACGTACTATTTAAAATAAACCTTTCTGTCTTCTATCTAATGTTACACTAACAACCAACCAGAGTTATGGTAATTATCACAGTGGATGGCGAGGTCACCATTACTTTCACTGTTACACTAGCAGTTAGGATTCTAGCCTCGCGCTTCCAAATGGCGTGTACAAAATTGTTATTAGGGGTAACTAGTGTAGCTACTATGCGGAAATTTTCGTCGATTTATCGACATACGACAGAGACGACGCTCGATAGTTGAAATTTCCCACTTGCTTTGACATAAGATCTAAACCCTTTATGAAGTCGATAACAGCTACTGCAATACTATATGTACGTCTTACAGTTTTCGAGCTATGTTGATGGGGAACTCTGATAAAATTTATATATGAATACATGTATATATATACATATATATATATATATATATATATATATATATATATATATATATATATATATATATATATATACATATATACATGTTTAATTATATATTTGTATAGGTATACAACGAAGAGGAACGACAGAGTTTATAGATTAAATTATTTAAAACAATTCTATTAGTAAGGAAACTTTATTCGTAGAATAAACGTAACTAGCTTTTCTCATGTTTACATTTCATATTTGGTATCTGGATGTGAATTACGATATGTAAATTATTTATTATAATCATATATATATATATATATATATACACGCATATGAGTAAGTGTATAGAGGGAAGAGAAAATAAAAAGAAAGTAATCTTAATATTTGTAATTAATTAACATAAGTTCGGTTGTACTATATCAGTTCTCTTGAGTAAATAATTATTCAAATATACAATAATTTTCTTATCGTTAAATGAATAAACACTGTAGTTGCGATAATTTTAATCTTTGGTTGTTTCAAGTAGTAATTTGGATAAATAATAAATATTATAACTACAAATGCTTTAACATTTTTATTTCTTAATTTAACTTTTATCGAATGTTTTAAATCTTCTGAATGCTGATGATCAAAAAAGAGATTCATTCAATTTCCTATAACTCTATTCACTAGTTTTTTTATAATATAACAAAATCGAGTTGAAGATATTTATGTTTGCAAGAAAGATAAAGCTTTTTCATAAAAAATTACTGACTGTAAGAGAGTTTTCTGTGTTTATACTCTTTGATTGATGATAATCGTATTGCTGTCCAAATACATATGAACAATAATTAAAAATGATAAATAAATCAATTATTGAACATAATCATTTTCATAAATCCTGATTTGTGATGAAGTGAAAAATTCATGTATGGAAATTATTTTAGATACTAAAAATTCATTTTTTTCAGATTTTTTAAATTAATGATATGTTTAAATTCTTTTTTGATATTTTTACAAACATAATAGACAAATTCCAGTTATGAATAAAAATAATCATCAAATTGAAAGTCTTATTTATAAAGTATAATAATTTGATTCGTCATTTAAGTACGTAATAGATTAACCCTCCGTCAATAACCCTCTGGACATTAACCCTCGGATAAAAAAAACCGAACATAACCCCACCGTGCAAAACTTTCCCGGACATTAACCCTCCGTATAAAAATAAAAAACATACCCATCAGAAAACGCAGCTCGATATACACACAGCCTTTCCATAAGTTTTAATTTTTGTATCCATCGTTTGTTGTGCCCAGAAAATTTTATTTAATCTATTAAACGCCATTACTCAAAATCGTAGAAATTTTCGAAAACGCTTAACTTGATTTGGTTTTAGGTCACTTCTTATTAGTTTGGAGTTAGAAAGAAAAAAATTAAAAATTTTCGTTTTCCATAGTGAGATATTTTGTATACAAAATAGCGGCAACTAATGTTAGTATTATCAAAAAAAAATATTTCAAAAGTGAAAAAGCTAGTCCGTTTAAAATTTTAAATTTGTTTATTTCATTAAAATCTCAATCAAATGCTGTGATAGTTGCTAAAAAAAAACTTCGAGTGAAGAGAAATTTTGCACTTTTTACACACACACACACACACACACACACACATATATATATATATATATATATATATATATATATATATATATATATATGGTCCAGCTCTTGAAAAATCTGCATCTATTCCGTTTTTTATCATTCTCGCAAAAATCGAAAAAAATAATAATGTAGTTCTGTTGCTATTGAATCAGTGTTCACTGTTACATAAAAAAAGTTTTGAAAAAATTATTTTTAGCAGAGAAAAAAATTTCCAAAATTAATGTTGCGTATATGCAACAGCGGCGCTTAATGGGTTAAAGAGTTATTTTTATATGGTGGATTAATGTCCGGTTTTTTTTACACGGGGGCTAATGTCCAGTGGGTTATTGACGGGAGGTTATTAACGAGGGGTTAATGTTCTGCAGGTTATTGACGAGGGGTTCATGTCCGGGGGGGTGTCTAGGGGATAATTGTCCTAGAACCATTTGAGTGCGCAGCCAATCGCGAAAAACTAAGTCTGAAATGTGTTATTTTAATATATATATATATATATATATATATATATTTATATATATATATATATATTTATATATATATTTATTTATATATATATATATATATATATATATATTTATATAAATATGATGATTATTCAACTTAGGCTTCTACATGAAAGGATTAAAAAAACGTAAAAATTAAAAAAAAAACATGTTATCCCCCATTTAGTATTTTAGTTCAATTGTATTTTAGTATTGAATTGATCTAAAATACTAAATAAAATATAACATGAATTTTCTGAACCTCTGCGCCCCCTTTTAAATACTTTTATGTGGAAGCATAAATTGAATCACCCTATGTATATTGTATATTATATATATATATATATATATATATGTGTGTGTGTGTGTATGTCTTGAGCTTGTATATGTGATTTTACAACTATTCAAATATTGTATATGGACTATTATTACGAAATCTTTAATCAAACAACCGCTCGACCTGACAGACCGGCAAAAACTTTGCTTCTAATAATTATTACATCAGTTTCCCTCTATTGTGGAATATAGGTAGATGTGTTCGAACATTCATGTACAAACATACATACATTCACTATACATTGTAATCTGCATGACTATCCCCGCAATGTGACACCACCTCCACCCGTACGTTCAATCATCCCTCTCTTTCTGCATACAACGTTCAGGAGTACTAGCTGACGTCCATTTCGTGCATTAATTTTCTCGTCCCTGTTTTCCATAATTAGTAATTTGATTTGCTACACACGTATGCAGGCGAACGTTTGTCTCAACTAACTGTCAGTGTAAAATTATACATATCTATATGACCTGACTATAATCATTTGTTCTTTGTTCGTCAGTCATTATTTGTATATCTAATCACCATATATATTTTTATGTAGATATGCATTTGATATTATTAAACCTCTACAATGTCATATTGTTTTTATACATTGTACTATAGTGTTTTATCATCATCTTTTTTACATAAAAATAATATCATGTTATGCGGAAATGTATTTAATGTACAATATAATTCAATTCCATTTGTAGTCAATATTGGAAAGTATCCATATATTAAATATTCTTTTTGAATTTTCAAGTCTATACCTTATTTTTTTCTACACTTAGTACTTTGAAGACGAATGGATTTCCATAAAAATAATCAACAACCAATAAAAGAATTAAATAAATCGGTTTTATTATTGATTGATGAACTCTTCTACTTCTATAAGAAGAAAATGAAATATTTAGAGTACGAAAATCTTATTTGTTGCATTAAACATTCTCTTTAATGTTTTTACACAAAATATAGAACAAATAGATATGAAAAACGACTTAATGATACTGATTTTTGTATAGTTAGAATGTAACAGTATTTATATAAAAAAATATTTAAATAAAAGTAATATTCTTCGATACAAACAGACAATAAAATTAAATTCGACAATTATAAAAAAAAAACAGGTGAGTGAATTTTTAAAAAATTTTTAGACTTCTTGGAATAAATTATATTCTGTATATTAAATCTATCATATTTATCAGGATACATTTTTAAACGTAGACTGAAGATAGAAATTTGTAAGAACAAAAGCGTTGGTTTAGGTCTGCAATCGTGTACAATAAATTAATATTTTTTTTACTGTGCTTCTAATTTATTAAATTGTATGTAAGGAGTAGATGTATGTTAAAAATGTAATAGCGTTTATATTATTTTCAGATTAGAGAAACAAGTCAATTAATTTAAATGTAAGATTGATAAAATGAATAAGATCATATTTATATGTCCGTTAAATTAAAATCTCTTGAATTTTTTATATAAACAACACCCCATAATTTTACTATACGAAGATCTTAAAAAAATAATTCATAATCAGTACTAAGCTACCTCAAGTTTCAAAATCAGTAATAATGACTTAGAAAGTGATTCAATGAAAAATTTCAAGAAAAGTTGAAAGAGTTTATGCATCATTAAATTTTTGTTCTTAAATTCTAAATGAACTTTATTTTAGCTAAGATGAACAATAATTGGAATAAAAATTATTGTAGTTTTTTTAATGGATTATTATATAATTATTATATTTAGAATTTATTATTCCGATTTGTCATTTTTATTTTTTTTTGTATCGATTCAGAAAAACAATTTATAATCATGTTCTATAAAAAGTAATCGATATGAAATTCAAATAAGAGTGTAATACATTATATATTAGGTGTAAAAATTAATTCCGTGCCTTTAAATTGAATCAATCATAACTCTGTTTTAAATTAAAATATTTTCTCGTCGTTTTAGAATTTTGAAGTGCCAACATTTACATTTAAAAACATTATATATCTTGGCCAAGCAATTGGTATAACCTCACAGAATAGTAATTAACACGATGGCATCATATTAAGCATTGCATACTTTTCGCATTCCAGTTGAAAAAAATGCTGCCGAAACCGCGGGAATGATTTGTTTAGCTTCAGGGGAAGGTGTTTGGCGCATAAAACATACATAAAATGTTAAAACAGTGGAAGAGATCTCAAAATACATTTCGACTTCATCGACTCAAGGTTGTCATCTTTTTCTCGATAAAGGATTCGTCAGTTATCTGATAAATAGAGCAAGATTATACAAAGGAATGGCGGTTATTTTGAGGATTACAATGTTTCATTTATCTGTAAGTTTTTTTTTCTATAAAAATGGCACCGAATTAATTTGTACACCTAATATATACATATATATATATATATATATATATATATATATATATATATATGTACAATATATATATATGCGCAATATATATATATACATATATATATATATATATATATATATATATATATATATATATATATATATATATATATAACAAATCAGAGTACTGCAGATGACATGGAATTTTTCTGTAATATAACCAAACTTTTCTTTCATATATCTGAATCATATCTAAAATATATTCTAGTTGTCGACTGAACATCAATAATTTGTAAAATAATTTTATATAAATTAATTTCCATTGTCCTCTTCATTTTAATTGTACACACTTTGAAATATTTCTATGTTTTATAAACAAATTGTTTCCTTGTACAAAAACTATAAATATTTTTTCTGAAAATATTTAATAAATTATGATTGATCATTCTTGATTGTTATTTTTATTTATGTCAATAGAGGAGGATGGAATCGCCATTTATATGTTCATAAGCAGCAATCAAAAATGATCAATAATCATATAATGAATACTTTTGATCAGAAACATTTTTTGTGACGTATGGATTGAAAAAATAATTGATTTGTGACCACAAATTGAATCACAGTGCTAAAAATGTATTATCTGATTGTATTTTTTCATTTTTAGGTTTGTAACATTGAATGTATGAAACATGTGCGAGTATTATTGATTAAAATTTTAAACAAACACTTCGAGCAAATCCATAAAAGAAATGAACCGTCGATTCACATCTCGATTACCGTTCTATTCGTAATGTAATCTCGTTTTAAGCTAAAATTATAAAACCGGTAGTGATTTTAACCCTTCGAAACAATAAATTGCCGCTGCGCTGCATCAGATAAAATACACCTGGTTATAATGCCAGAACACAGAATGGCTTTACAGTGACCCCAAGTTCACTCTTAGACCATATCTCATTACACAGGTCTAAATTTAACTGCAAACAATGTGTGTATGTGTGTATGTATAGAACAGTTTGTTCAAATATAACTGAAGAGATTATTTTACTACGTATTCGCCTTACATGCCATTTTACTCACCTACATAATATGCTGTGCATACAATCTGGATAATTTATGAGGGTGTACGTCAAGTATATAACGAGAAAAGTGGAACAGGATCGACTTGTTTTGAAAAGTACACTTATTTTTGTCATTTTGGAAAATATAATTATGTTCTTCAGGAACAATGGACGTTCTTAAATGAAAGAATGTCGTATACATCTTATAAAAGGTTTCAAAAACTTAATCTTTTTTATATACACACACACACATATATGTATATATATATATATATATATAATTTCTCATTAAAATTTCTATCTCATTATGCAGATATTTATTTTCAATTTTAAGATATTGAAGCAAATACTTAATCTTTAGCTATTTTATATTTAACAAGCGGTACAAGAAATGAAATAATAAAATTTAATATAAAAAAATAATATATCAAATATATTTTTGTCTCTTAAGACGTTACATGTCTTCTTATTTATTATAATTTCAACAAACAATACTTTTCTTTAAGAAATTCTTACAAAAATTAAATTTTTAGTTATAGATACTTTTTTCAAATAATAATACTTCATTATTTAAAATTGTGAATTACAAGTAAAAAAATATTTATTAAAGTGATAAAAATAGATGTCTATAAAAATAACAACTATTTATTATAAAATGTATAAATGAGGTAGTTGTGTAAAAATTATGAAATCGTTTCAAAAAGAATATTAAATTTTACTAAAATATTTCACAAGCAAACAATGAAACAAGTTTAAAAAACTACTTTATGTTAATGTATGATGTTTAACATTAAAACATTACTCAAGGACTTTTTTGTACATCAAGCCGACCTTTTTTAATTTAGTTTTATTAATATTTTATGTTATTTATTAATAGTTTTTCTCTCTTTTAATATAAAATGATAGCTGGTAAAAACTTAATCGTTAAATCAAATGATTTATTTAAAAAAACATGAAATTAATATTTTACCAAGCATTTGAATATTTTTTCATATTAAATAATATCAAAAAAGTGTTTTAAATGAATTAGTAAGAGAATAATTTATAACTAGAGTGATATAATAATTAATTTGTGAAAGTGAATTTAGTCATGGTGCTAGAACTGTATTGTCACAAAATAAATTTTTATTATCATTAATATACGAGGGTCGTTCGATAAGTATGATAAAAAAGCAAGTTAAATATCGTTTTTTTGGAAAATTTTGACTTTATTTCTCAGTTTTCGGTTTTTAAATCTGAACATTGTATATATTTCAAAATTTAAATATTTGAAAACAGTTTGTATCTTTTTGATATTTATTTTTAATCTGTTTTCTATATTTAAATTTTTAATTATGTACACATTTAATATTTTTTTAAATACAAATAAATGTTTAATAATATTTTTTTTTCATAACGAATTTGAAATAACCGTTAATTTGGTATCAAGTCCAATCAAGTGCGTTTATCTGATTGAATAATTGAAGTATGTTCTAACTCAATTTTTAGAATGATACCTTCTTGTATTATTTTAATGACTATTAAATATAAATAATATTCGATACTATTTTTTTTTTAATTAAAAAAATAAATAACAAAAAATTGTCAAAACATCTTAATTTTAAATATATTCGACGAATCCATTCAACCTCTTTCTATTCGCAACAAAATCATTTTTTTCAGACTCAGAAAATAATCATACGAATATTATAAAATGTATGTAAAATAAATTTTAATCCTATAAAGATTTATCGTACCGTTCGCAGAGAAAATCTTAATCCCTTCAGAGGAAATACCTTCATTGAATACATAAAACAGATCAACCGTACTCCAACGACATATATATAAATTCGTGGCAATGAAAAGGTTGATGGCTATTATTAAAGAGCATTCCACGGTTTTCTGTGCGGGGGATATTTAAATACGAAACGATTCGCACGTCTTTCTCATCTAACAAAGTGATCCCGTTGTGGAAGAGTGTAATGTTCGTATCGTAACAATATATATATATATATATATATATATATATATATATATATATATATATATATATATATATATATATATATCTGTGTAAAACACTGAACGCTAGCATTTTCATTCTGAGTGTTTCGGAATTTTGAGATATAACGAGACAGATAAGGGATGTAATTTCGTAATGAAGGGTTGTTGAAAGGTGGTTGATTGTATGCGCTCGTTTGTCATAAATAATTGAGGGCGGCGAATGGCTGTGGGTGGTGACTTTCAAACACGTTTTGCGCCAAACGGTTCGCTTTTATTATCAGGCATGCTTTCGTGTTTTACAGACAAGGTGAGTTGTCGAAATTTTATGGTCGAGATAAGTTTGTTTTGCACTCGTTTAGATTGATTTGTGGCAACGGACCATAATTGAACGAAAAATTCTGTTGTGTATAATTATAAGATGTGTATCTGCTTTTTTCTGTATATTCGTAACTGCTGTTTTGTGTGAGCTTAATCGTGATTTATATCATTAACAACGACCTGAAAATAAAATTGAATTTGACATTTAATGATTATGTTACGTTTATTAAACACATCACGAGTTTATTAAAACATAAATATGCACGTTCATTAAATTCTTTTATATCCACACTTCATAAAATTCCAACGTTAATTTTTATTCATATTTTAACACTTTCAGTCACAAAATATGTTAGCACGATATAGAAAACGGAAAAAGCCGGAATGGTGTTAAAAGCTACAAAAGTTTTTATTCATGATCATACAATGTAAAAAATGATTCATAATTTATTAATGATTTTTTTCTCTTTTAATATAAAATGACAACTGGTAAAAAGGTTCGTTAAATCAAATGATTTATTTAAAAATAAATCATCGACATCAACATTTCAATTCAAATAAAACATATAATTGTTTACCTCAAATTATTCATTGATCCCTTATTTTATAATTCACTTATTGGTGCTACAATTTTATACAAATATATTCAAAATTTGAAACTTACGAATATTCACTCTGTAAAAATATGAGGCTGTAAGCAATATGAATGAGAGTCGAAGAATTAAACATGGATTTATAAATAAATTTATTCTTTTTTGACTTTTTAATATTTTAATTCTTTAATAATAATAATTTTTTTTAGAAAGATATAGAAATGAAATATATAAAAACTATATATATATATATATATATATATATATATATATATATATACTTTCACATTTATTAAGCACAAAAAAGATGATCAAAAATATTTAGTAATTGATAATTAATCACTATAATTATAGCAATAACGATATGTAAAAAAGAAATATATAGAAGGAATAAAGTGTTAAAAATCAGTTTTATTCATCCTTTAGTGCACTTGGTATAAATATAGAATATCATCGAAACAGTCGTGGGAAACATTAAATCAATAATCTATTATTGAACATGTTTAATTAACAGAAAATACTGTTTGTGAAAGATAAAAAAATTCAACTGTAAAAGTGAATTTGTCCACAAAGCCAAAACATAGAATTTTATATACATTTCATTACTATGTTTTTGTTTTGCTTTTTTTGATTATTTTAAAGATTTGTAAGTAATTATTTTATTCTAAATTTCAAAACATCACATTCATTAACGTCAAAAAAAATTTCAAATACAAGGTGTAATACATTAAAAATCTACAACTTTGTATTACTCGAAATCATCAATTTATTTAAATGTTTAACAGAAAACTAGATCTAACAATTATCATTCCAAGTTTTCAATAAAACTTTTATTTAAAGTGAAAGCATGCATGGGAAACTATGAAACGATATTATAAGAAGTAAATTACGTTTGAACTGATTAAACCACAATATTAACAACCGTCAAAGGAAATTTCAAACTAATTTATAACATTTGCATTAAAGTAATAATTCATTGTAATACACTATAAATTCTCTATTTACGAAACTACTTAACTAATTAAACTGAACATTTCAAAGTTAAATAGAAATGTATATATATATATAAACATATATATATATATATATATATATATATGTATATATATATATATATATATATATATATATATGTATGTATGTATGTATGAAGTATGCTTCGTTTAAGTGAAATGCTAATTGTTAATGCTGTTTTAATTGCATCTTTTACTAAATAATTGTGTATCTGCAAAGTGCTTATATATGTATATATATATATATATATATATATATATACATATACATATATACATAACAAAGAGGAACACTAAAGATGATAATAGTTTAAGTGCTTTGTATTATTTCAAAATATTACTTATTCATAATATGGATTTTAATTTTGTATTAATTAAAAATTAGTAAATTACGTATATATATATATATATATATATATATATATATGTATATATATATATATATATATATATATATATATATATCAAATAAACACATGTAATTTTTATTCCTTTAAAGAAAAAAAATAAAATATTATTTTTATGCCGATTTCTTATGGGTTTATGGTAAGATAAATTCAGGAGCAATTGAGTTCTGTGACTAAATTCAATTATTCCATTGAGTTGTCATCCTAAGAGCACATTTTTTATTACAATATAGTAAGAGATTTTTATTCACAAACAAATTATTTCTCTGTGAACTACAAACACATTCAACAATTGATTATTGATTACTTTTATGGCAGTACTATCATCTTCAGAGCATTAAGATAGAAACAAATCTGATTTTTCAGTACGTCAGGAATATTTCAGTCACATTGTACATTATAAATAATCAAAATGACCAATAATCAATTATTAAACAATTTTGAATAGAAAATGTTTGTTTAATTTATGTCAGAATGTGGGAGTAAAAACTTATTTTATTATTTTTTTGTGAACAAAAATAAATCATTGTATCATTGTATAAATCATTGTTTTTTTTTTATACAACTGTATGTATTAAAATCATACTACAACTAAATCATTGTTTTTGTTTCAAAAATATAATATTTTAATTATTATATTCGACCATATGACATTTTCGGATAAAGATACATGAATAAATTGACATTTTATTATAATAATTTATTTTTCAATATCTCTCTATTTATCTCTATTTTTTTAACTACAAATAAAATAAATATTTTTCCACAACCATTATATGATCTACTTATTTTTTTCTGCATTAAAAACTCAAAATGTTGATAAAAATGATGCACTAGCTTAGAGGAAATAAAATAAAAATACAGAAAGTAAAAAACAGAAAAATGTATGCACGAACACAACTATAATAAGATTTTTCATAAAGTATTCAATAAGCATTGATAAGTGAATTTTGGTAGTGGGATTAGTTTGGAATTGGTTTCTATATATATATATATATATATGTATGTATGTATAATGAATGTATAGTATGCAGTGTTTTTCGATCCAATACTGAATAAAGAATTTTTTGAAATTATTTGAATTCTAATAATGTAATTCCTTTTTTTTACAAGTTTACAATAAGTCTTATGATTTATTTTTCGCGAACTAATAGTCTTTTTCTAGTTTATTTTACATTTATTGATTCATATGAGTATATATATATATATAGATTGACAGATATAGATAGATAGATAGATATGCATGTGTGTGTGTATATCATTTTAGTAAGAGTTTGTATTTAAGCCCATTTATAAAACAGACGGGACGAACGAATAATTAAAAAATAGTAATTTCCTAGAAATGTATGTCACGTTCTGTAAATAATTATTTATCGATTTATCGTTGATGTATGCAAGTGATGTGAAACCAATAAAAGACTAATTAACTTGCACGACCGCTGCTGAAACGTTCGTATGCACAATAAAATAGTTCAGGATGTGGTAGTTAATTTTGAATTTAACACGACACCAACACAACCATTCAGATGCTTTAGTTAACCGATTTTATTGCAATGAATGGTAAAGTTCAATGTGAATATTCAGTGAATGCATAAAACGAACCGATGCAGGACACAGAGTTATCGTGGAACTAGACTTCCATTTCCGCTATTTCTGTATAACATGTTCTATTCCAGTAATTTACTGATATTATGTAAGAGGTCTAATCGGTGAATGAAAGTTAATATTTATTCAAATCAGGATCTTTTCATTATATTTCCGACTTTCTTAAAGTTATTATTATATAGTAGATACCAGATATATCCTGATAGAGAGAGGACACGAACACTTTTTAATATAATAAAATGTGATTTATATTCTTTATCATCAAAGATATATATTATAAAGATATATATATAGAGAGAGAGACAAAGAGAGAGAGAGATTTATATTCTTTATCACCAAAGGTTCTATACAATAGAAAATAAAGGTACATAAATGAAGGAAACGAAAAACAATAACACAGAACAAGTATACTTGTTCCAAGATAATTCTCATATCATTAGCTTCTCCTTGAAGATTCATTGATAGACAAATACATTTTTCAAAATTTTTAAATTTTTTACTATCCAGTGCGTCCTCTTTGAACACTATATACATACATATATATATATATATATATATATATATATATATATATATATATATATATCAAAAAAAGTTAATATTTCAGGAAATAATATTTCTAAAGATTCAAATTTGAAAGTTTAAATAATTTTTAAACATATTTAGTTAAAGTTCATGTTAACTGTTTATAAAGAATAATTATAATCGTATTAAAACAAATATTTTTTAAACTTACAACAAATTTAACTGATATTATGTTTGTGCAGTGAGTTAATTATTTCCAATTTTAAACTCCAATATAAAAAAGCAAAAACAATAACAATTTTAATCATATAAAATCAAAAAAAGACACTGTATGTATTCGACAATTAAAAAAAGATTAGATATTTTAAAAAACAATTAGATTGTCAGATTAAACTTTAGACAATACACCTGACATCCTGAAAACTACTTGAGTTTTCTATATAAATTTATTATAAGTAAAAAATATTGTCAGGTAAATAAATTTTATATGTAAAAAGTAATTCAAATATTAATTGGGTGAGGTAAAAAATATTCACCGTATATGTTCAAAAGTTAAGGAAAGATTCGATATTTTATATTAGATTGTCAGATTAAATTTTAGACATAACAGTTGATATCGTGAAAAATTCTCGAAGCTTGTATATAAATTTAATATAAATGGAAGAAACTATCCAGGTACATAAAATGTATATAGAAAACGCAGAAGAAGACACAGAATCGAAAGCATGAATGCTTATAACGTCGATAGAATGTTATTATATTCAAGAGAGTAAATTTACTTATACTGAAATCCGATTTGACATATTTTCAAGGAACTTATTTCGAAGTTTAATCAAAAGAAAACTTATATAACAACATGTTCACGGCAAAATATGTGTAGTAAAGTATGCACTGGCACCTGGCTGATACTGCTAACCACGAGGAGACAAATTGCTCGACCATTACAGACACTTGCCGCCTCTAACCGTAACCGTTGTCTTACGTACGAGCAGCTACCACTACACATCTACACCGGATGCCCGTGTTCACGCCGTAATAACACTAAACACCATTTCCGTCGTTTCCGGCAACAGTGGGGCGCACATGCACAGCCTGTATAAACCCCCCATCCAGTGGTCTTCACTGACGACTGGAATGGCGGCGACGCCGCGAGCTTTTCGTTACACCGTGACGTTGAAATGAGTAATTACCACAAGGTCATACGGCGTATACATTATACCGTGTTTGAAATTTGAATTCGTATTGTGTTTTAAAAGACGATCCGTTCATGTATACGTGAGTCTATTGTGTCGTTCAGCTGAGGTATTGTAACGGATACGAAATGTACAAATGTGTTACTGCAATTTAATTTATATTAGTTATTGTTTCAATTTAATAAATAACATTCATACAATTATTTACATTTCTGATATACCTAAACTTTTTATTTACTAATCAATATATATATATATATATATACATATATGTATATATATATATATATGTGTATATATATATATATATATATATATATATGTGTATATATATATATATATATGTATATATGTATATATATATATATATATATATAAGCTCCAGCTTTAAATGATTAACGACTGAGTAAATGTATTTTTAAAATTTTACCAATATGAGTGGATCAGTGAACGTTTTTCAATAAAATTTCTGATTTCCAACTTATTTTTTAAACATCAGATCGTATTGAAATTAAAATCAAAGTATATTTCACTGAAATCACTTTTAAGTACGCTATACATGATACCTACAGAATTAATCCTGCACCTATGTCACACGGCGTTTAATCTGGGAGTAGATAGAAAAGTTCTGTATATGTATGTAGGATTATACGATTTATGGTTGTGCTTTTTTTGTTTCATTTATTGACCTTAATCTGAGTATTGTTGTAAAATAAGTAAAAATAAGTGTTTGTTTTCTTTGTAAAAAATACGTTGTGAAAAATAAGTTAATTTAGTGTTTGTTTTCTTTTCTTCTACTTTTCACTCATTTAATTGATTTATTTAATACAATAAACACTTATAATATTATATATATATATATATATGTATATATATATATGTACATATATATATATATATATATGAAAATTTCAGTTTCACTGAAGTTCCACTGATGTATGAAATTCAGTCTTAAAGCTTCTACTACACAATATACATAATTTTGAAGATACTAAACAGAATGTTTGTTGAAATGTGAAACGGCAGTATAAACAATAGATATTCTAAGATATAGTGACGCCGTAGGCATTTACATAACAATTTAAACATATTATATATGTACACACACACACATATATACACATATATATATATATATATATATATATATATATATATATTCATATTATTATATAAAATAAACAAACCAAAAATTCTGAGAAAATGTGAAATGTTACTCTTATATGTATCTATATGATAATAATACTTATATAGTAAATATGATGATTACAAAAACTTACCAAAATATCATCTTCAGTGTAGAATCCAGAACGAAACTGAAATTTAAAGAATTAATTAGTGTCAAAAAGTTTGACTTAAAGATTAGTCTTAAGTAGATAAAAGTTTACTTGATGAATTTAATCGTTATTTATGTATCATATTGTAATTTATTTCATAAGTGTAGATTCAAAAATATTTTTAATTAAATGATTATTTGGAACTACAATTTTACTAATAAAAAAATAAGACTTCCTACAAGTTGTCGAGACAAAGGCAATTTCAAATTTTGCATTGAATAATCAAAGAAAATCATTGATCTATTAATAAAATCATTTTATTACAACTTTTGAAAAATTATTGTTACAAAGCAGATTGAATATGAGAAACAAATTTTGACAAACTAGAAAAAAATAATATTTCTATATATACTTTCATATTTTTACTATTAAGTACAAACAAATATTTTCGAAAATATATTTTTGTATTTTATATCAGATTATTTTCATTTTTAATAATCAATAAATAATTAATTTTTTTCTAATAAATTTTGAACATGATGTTTTCAAAGACATGAGAAGTTCACATCATTGAAAATACAATTAGCTTAAATATAATTGAAATTTTCGCAAACAATATATATATATATATATATATATATATATATATATCTACTATATATAAATTTGTTAGTATATGGATATTTCTAAATATTAAATAATACCATAATTGGAACCAAATACAAAATCATGAACATTTATTTTCAATATACAAAACACTTCATATAATGGAATAAAAAAGAATACTATATGAAAATTGTAATTATGAGTTTCAAATTACAATGAATAATAAATTAAAAAAAAAATCAAAATATTGGATAACAAGAATCCATACTACTTTTTGTTAATAAATGATGAATAATTATAAATGCATCGTATTTCATTCAAGTATTTAACTGAATTTACTGTTAATCCACTTTTGAAAAAGTACACATCAACTTGTAGGATGTAATTCATATTCATGGATATTTTTTAATTATATATATATATACATATATATATATATATATATATATATACATATATATATATATATATATATATATATATATATATTATACGAGTATATATAATTCTTATTCGATTTCCAACCATTGTACATATAAAATTTAGTTTTATGTGCTAGAAATGCAGAACACATACATGCTTTGTTAGTAATCTAACAGAATCGAAATCAGGAATTGATCGTTCGAATTTTAGAACGAAATTTAATCTGTGCTAATTATAAAAAGCTCCCGTTTTCACAATTAGCGTTTAAAAGGTTAATGTGCAACGTAGTTACTAGTGCAATTGTACTAAATGATACTATGAGTTGCTTTGACAGATTTAATTCGAAGTTTTTTGTACTCGATGGAAATTTTTATATCACATGTTCTAAAACAGAGTTAATCTGATTTTCTGTCGTACAAAACTAATTACTTTGTCAGGTTCGTTTTATTTAACATAAATATACTTTAAGAACATTATACGGAGGTGTTGAACAGAATACACGAATTGATTAATTTATAAAATAAAAACTTATAACTAGTAATTGGATCCATTTGACTGGACAGTAATCGTTGAACAGGGGCAAATATTTCAATTAAATCTCTTACAGTGTTTTTATGAAATGTGTTTAGTACAGAAATAATGTTTTCCAATTTTCAAAAATGAGTTATTGTTTTATCCCACAAACCAGTTGTATTTTTCGAATCAAAAATATTCAATAAATTATTATTTACTATTTTCGATTGTGCCTTCTGATATATGTTAAAACTTTTGCTATTAATGAAGTCTCTAATATATACTTAAAAATGACACACTTGCCAAAGTTAGTAGTAGAGAACAGACACTCAGAGGTTCTAAAATATCAAAGATTACAAAAAAAAGAACGTATCAATGAGTTATAAAAAGTAAAAACTTATATGATTACATTAAAAGTAAGCAAATTCAAAAATATATAAACTTAAAGATAAGAATTGCTAGAAGTAAATGTGATCTTAATTTACAACCCTTTTCCTTAAATTATATATTAGTTATAACAAAAAATAAAAGTGAATCAAATAGTAAATTCAGCAAAATTAAATAATGTAGTAAGTCTTATTTAAATGCCATTTATGTTAAACATAGTGATTTTATATATATATATATATATATATATATATATATATATATATATATATATATATATATATATATACATATATTGGAATTTTCAGTAGTTTTTTTAATGCTTACTATTTTCTTTTTTATTGTTACACGAGTTCTATTCACACACACACACACACATATATATATATATATATATATATATATATATATATATATATATATATATATATATATAAAGAGAGAGAGAGAGAGAATGAGCATGGACATAATGAGATGTCAGCGATTCTGAGTAAATATTCACGTTGTTCTCACATCTTTCCAAATAAACACTTATTTAACAAGTTCGTTTAATGGATACATTGAATACATTTGGTTCTTACTAAGAACTTAATTATCCATTTAATTAGTGATAAACTATATTTTTAAAAATAGGTACAAAGTAGATCTCTTCCATATTCAAAATTGTGTATACTTCTGTCTATACAATAACTTATTAAAAATAATAATCTGTTCATAAATTATATTTATATTTAGAATAAAGCTAATAATATGTTTATATTATTTCAAAGAACGTACATTATATTATTTGAATTGTACGTTTATTTGTTTTTTAATATATGTATTATTTGTATCTGTATGTGAAAAATAATATTTTTCTAGTCGTATTGAAAATTAACAAAGTTCACTTTACTATTTGTTCATTATAGTTAAATACAAACCATACTTTTTATTCATTCGTTTAAAAGATTTCTAATTTTATTTCGAACCGATAAAGTGAAAACCATGCAACCTCATGAAACTATAAATAACTCTTCGAATACACAGAACGTCCCATTTTGTCTTCGTCCACGTTCAACTTTTATATTCCCAATTCCCAAATCGCCAAAGCACACACTCGATAATCCCGTTTCGTACACTAATGTGAAAAGACACGAGGATCTAAAATCACTGACACCGTCGCCGTTACGTGTATTTTTTGATTCTGAAATGAACATATCCGTAGGAGTGAACGCATTAGTTGTAGATAGAACCATACAGAAGTGTACGAATAACATATATCATTTATTATTTTTTTCATATATTATTTGTTGATTTAATGATCCTCTAATTAATATACACAATAGAGTGATTGAAGAATATTTAAAGTTGTAACACGAGTTTCAATACAAAAAATATCATAAAATGTGCAAAAATATAATATTTTTATTTTACTGTAGCCTTGCAATAATTTTATTTTGAATAATCTTTGTAATTATATGGATTGTTATTTTTATTTTTAATCTGTACATTGAATTTGATGTTTTCCTTTCAGGTAATTTTTCATAATATTCATTGATGTAGAAACCAAATGGTTTTATTTACTTTCTCATATATTTTATTTAACATCATAAGTAACGTAAAATAAATGAAGGGTATATGATAACGATAGAAAGATCAAAATTGACTGTAAAAACGGTCTACACGAACAAAAATATGTAAATGTTTCGTTCTCTCAACCTCTCATTCTCTCTCTCTCTCTCTCTCTATATATATATATATATATATATATATATATATATATATATATATATATACTTTTAGTATTCACAATTTAAAAATAATTTATCTATTATAAAATATTTGATTATTGTAAATTAATGAGTCATAAGTTTATCAAAAATATATTAACTTATTTGAATCTTTTCGTGTAAAAATATATTTGCTAAAATACTAATACTAAATGTAAAATTATGTTTCCTGTATGCACATCATTTAAGTTTATTTAGTAACAATCCAAATATTCAATATAGTTCTTGTATGTACTGTAGAAAAATTCACTTTCAAGGATGAATTTACACAATTGTTTTTCAGGTCAAAAAGTTAACTGATTGTTCATAATTTCGATTTGTTTTTTATACTCATTTTGATAGAAATGCCTTCATCATCAGTGCTTTAAGGTACGGAAAATACCGTAACGCTTTGAGTATGATCATATCTTTTCTGTGAAAATTCTTTTTATTCGTGTTCTGTATGGTTGATTGCGATCGCGTGGTCTCTGTTCTGATTGGTTGACTTCAGTCACATTGTATGTAGCTCTCTCACGTATGATGAAAGAAGGTATACGAATTCAGTGTAAAACTGATAAGAAATTTATTTAAAATATTGTTAATTTTTATAAATTTTTCCAATAAAAAATTTACGACTTACATTTTACTCAGATTATTTGTGTGTATAATTTGTTAATTTCTGTCATTTGATAGAACAAAGCGAGTATCATCGAGTGAGGGGCGAAGCCTCTCGGGGGTAGTCCAATTCAGGAACACTTATTTCGGTTTGTGGGATAAATTTTGTTATCTATAAGAATCTGGTAACAAATTGAAATAAGAGTTTACTGGACCAGAATCAACATTTTTAAATGAATAAGAGATATAGACGATAAAATAATTAATTTTTAATATTGATCAAATATTTGTTATAAAAAAATACATTACAACTAACATGTTACCTCATGAAAATCTACCACGAATAAGATAGTTTAATTGTTATAAAAATAAACACAAAATGATTACATTTCTGAATCACTTAGATATAAAAATATATTTAGAATAATAACATATTTTTTATTTAGATTGAATTGTATGAAAATATATTACAACTCTAAAAAATATTAATAGAATCTATCGGTTTTCATTTAAAAAAAATAAGTTATTTGTCGTTTCAAAAAATACATATTAAATATGATATCCAGATATATCCAGACACAATTTATACAAAACTTAACAGAGAGAACTGTCAATTATTATTTAAAGCAGAGATATCAACAAACGGAACACTTGAGCCGTATGTTTGAATCGACGTCGAATCCGATTCGAATAAAATTACCATATAACCTGCGGAAAAGTATTAAACTTACAACAAACTTTTTTATCAAATCCCATTGTCGTAAATTTTGTCTTTAAATTGAACGAAATGTTATAATGCGATTTTTGTACACTTTTTCATTTTTATGTTCATTAAAGTATTATTATTATAAGTGTTTATAAGTCGATTATTTAAGATTTTTACTATTATTATTTTAATCGTTATTATTTCATAATAGTTGATTTATATTAAAATAATTTATATCATTTTAAATGAAAAATTATTTTTACAAATGATTTATTCTCTCATCTTAGACTCCATATTTCCATATACTCCATATTTTTTTCTATTCAAAAACGTTCAATAAATGTTTATTGATCCTTTTCGATTGTTACCTATGCGCATTTCGATGGAAATGCTATCATAACGATGATGATAACCATATAAATGAACATAACAACAGTCGAAATTGATCAATAATCATTTATAAAATATTTTTTATCAGAAAAATTTATTTTTGTTTGTGATATAAGAGAATAATTCATTTGTAAAAGCGAATTTAGCCATTGTGCTAAACTGTTTTATTATTTAATTTATTTTATGATCAAAATATTCAAAATAATTGTTTCTAGATATTTCTAATTATTATCTACACACATTTTGATATATATTCTATCATTCTAATGTGTAATAGGGAGATTATATTTTAGCATTTTTTTTTCAAAATATCTAAATTTTCTATGGTTTCTGTATTGAGAGAATAATTTATTTGTGAAAGTCAATTTAGCTCGTGCCTAAACTGCATTGAAATATTTTATTTATTGGAAAAATCATTAAGAGTATTGTTTTATATTTTTAAACATCAAACTCGAATACAATATTTTTTGTTTAAACAGACTAAATGTCATAGTTTTCCTAGATAAATTAAAATAGCTGTTTATAATTAAAAATAAAAGAAATATAAATTCGTAAATAATTATATTACATTTAAATTGAATTGAACAATAAAGAATAATCTATTTTATTTAAGTTAACTTAGTTACAGAAATAAACTGTAATGCCTAGGCATAATTCCAGACAAAAAATAGATTTGCTTTTCCATCTAGAAACATTTTATATATAATTAATTGTTTTATAAGATATATATTATTTTTTTAATATATAATCAATATTTAATATCTCAGAACAGTGATTAAGTTTTAAGCAAATTATTTAATTTTCGACCTCTTTTTTTCAATAAAAGATTTTAAGCATAAATTAAAGAATATAATAAAAAAATCAGATTTTTTCCTTTTTGAAGTTTCTATCATATTATTTGTTCTTTATTGTTCTAATAAGTAATTTTGTGATATTGAAATAAACGATATTGTTTATATTTATTAAATAAAAGCATTTATAACTTAATTAAATGATGATGTTTATTAAAATAAAATATTCCAATTGAATTTTGAAAGTTTACATTTTCTTTAAATAAATTAAAAGAAAAATCACATGTTTTTAACACATTGTCTACCCAGTTATTTGCAAGTGTTCACCAAGTGGCCGACATATTTTTTATAATTTGTTTTTTCAACATAAAACTATATACGTAATAGATTTCATTTTTGTTAGCCATGGCTTGAGGGGTAAAAATACATGGGTATCATATTTAATAGCCATATCCCCTAGGGAAACATCACTAGCTATCAGAAATAATAGCCATGACAGTCAATGTGTTAACGTATATTCATCAATCCATCTCACTATCAAACTAAACCACGCCTTGTTGGATTTATTAACTTTGAAAATATTGTATATATATATATATATATATGTACATAAGAAAAAATTGAAAAATACAGCCAAAAAAAACAGATTTATCCGGCAATAAAATAATGCTTTTAATAGAAAAATGTTTTAAAAAAGTGAACAGAAAAATGATGAGTTAATATTGAAATTTGATTCTATGATAAAACAAATATAATATAATCTCATATTGTAAATTGTATTTTTAATTCTATAAAATTATTTTATTTTATTATTTTGTTAGCTACATTATAGTTTATTATTTAAAATGTGTATATACTTTTTCCAGAAACCAAACAACTCGTTTATACATTTCTCATATAATACAGTAAATTGAATCAAACGATTTATCAATACTTTAATAGAAACGACAAACATAAATATTATTTCTCGGTCGAATATACCTGTAGTACCTTCATATCCTCTTTCGGTACAGTAGATATAAAAATAATTTTGAGGCAACCTGACCGAGTGGAACAATCAAATTATCGGGGTCGAAACTCTACACAAGCTATAATACTTCTTTCACGTTAAGTGGAAAGATAAAATTTGCACGTGCATAAAAATAAGATTTTCTTTATTTGACTACCCTGTAGAGATACACGTGCACATACGCACACGAACACACACACATACATACGTATATACGCACACACACACACGCCAGCAATCTTTTACTCTAACAGTCTGTTGCTGAGCGGATCCTGAAGCAGCCAGAAATATTTCCCGGAGGAACTCCGTGCCCGGCAACGCATTACAACTCCCCAAGGTCATTAAGTGGCGCGCACGCACCGATCCTCATCCCGTCTTGCACTGCTTTTATCCCCACCCAGAAACCATTACTTTATATGTAGCGTGTATTCTTTTTACGAACACTGGATGTAGTTTTATCGCGAGGTGTATTTAAGAAACGCAGGAAATTCGGTTTTGAAATCGCTGCTTTGAAATATTATTGAGAAATATAACCGAATTATAATTCATTATCTTAGAAAATCTTGAATAATGGTGTGTTTTTATAAAAATACTAGGTCAAAATCATATATATATATATTTAATACTAAGCCTTTCAGATCCATGCATATGTCTCTTTTAAAAACAAGTCTTCTGAATGATCTAATATCTCTCTATACTAATCTCCAATACACTTATTCATATTTTTATTTAGATTCTAAATATTTTTTAATAAATAATTAATATAAACAGTTCTGCTTTTATTATATTTTCTTACAAAAATATGTCTCTCTATTTCCATTTTTAAAGTCTTAACTATTCCTAAAACTTCCATTTGATTCAATGACCATTCTAATCTACTTTTACCTCTTTATTATTCTCAACGTACATCTTTTAATTCTTTAAAGTGAATTAACAAAACGAAATTAAAAGTCATATATAAACAGTTATTTTTAATTTTCTTAAGAATAAATGCAAACCTAGTATGTCGATTTGGTGTTAACAAATGCTAATTATAAAAATAAATAATACATATATATATATATATATATATATATATATATATATATATATATATATATATATATGTGTGTGTGTGTGTGTGTGTGTATATTAAATTAAATTAAGATAAAATTATAGTAAAAAACATTTAATGTGAAATTATCTATCAAATTACAAACACTCATTCAGTAATTAAATTATTTATTTATATATATAAAAAAATGTTTTTTATATTGATTTTAATTTTTAAATACATGATTTAATTATAAATGCACAATAAAACATGTAAACTTGAGTATATTTTACAAATTAACCTGGTCAGAAATTGTTATCAATTGATAACAATTTTTAAAATAGAAAATATATATATATATATATATATTTATACTAATATATATATATATATATATTAAATTAAAGAAAGATAAAATTATAGTAAAAAAATTTAATGTAAAATTAACTATCAAATTACAAACACTCATAATTAAAAGTATAGGTCAGACGTTTAGATTTGTAAAAGAACAATGTGTATATATTACAAAAAATGATTATAATCTCATTTTAATGTGTACTTTATTTACAAATATAATTCAAGTAAATCGAAATAATAAATAAATAAAAGAAAAAAAATAGTAAAGGTATTTATTAAAGAATCAGCAGAATATTATTTGAAAACAAACTTTTTTAAAAAATTTGAATTAAACATAATTGAACAACTGATACGGTGTTATAATGCGTTCACCAGCAACCTGAAGGCATGTTTCTGAAGTATCAGGAATGATATCTGTTTATAATGCATCTTCTGATAAAGCACATGTACGCATACGACGTCTTTGTCTATATAGTGTCTTCAGTTATATCGGAAACAACTAATAATACGAAAAGTGTGGTTAAGGCTCCCAGCGGACATACAGGCTATTTTCAGTAAATGTTAGGAATAAACTTTATAGGTCACACTACAGATTCCACGTGATTTGATTATTGATTTTATATGCATTGTCTATTTTTTTAACATTTTGCGTATTCAATATTACTCTGTTATTAGATGAATTATTATTATTTTTCTGTTTTAATATTTTTGAATTAATTATTTATTTCGTATCGTATTTTGAATTGAAATATCTTTTATATATACTTATTTAAATACATTTTTATGTTATATATTATATTAACTTCTTTATAGTTTCTTAAAATGTAGGAAATTAAAATTAATTTATTTATAAATATGGCACATATGCTTTAATACTATTTAAATTATCAAACTTAACATGAAACTGTACTGTACGACTTGTTAATCTCGGTGTTATTTATTGATTTGAAACTATCAAAATACAGAACTATCATAATATGAACCGAACTGTACGAGAAAATTATTCTAACATTTACTATTTTGTTTTCAAGCTCTTCGAGAACGATGTGATAAACAGATCCTTCGTGTGTGCCAAAATTCTTGTTGAATTATTCAAGCTTACTTAGAAGTAGCTTGTTATAGTAACGTTCTGCTTTTAAACAAAAACAAGTAATTGGCGAATACCGAACATCCATTACTTCGAAAGTTTACTCATATATTTTACAAAGAGTCGGAATGTATTATTTTAAAGTTGAGTCAAATGATAAATTGAATTGAAAATAAAATCGAGTCGTATAAAATATCTACAGTAAAATTTATTACAGTTTTCTTTTTAATATTTTCATTTAAATTTATCGAAAGAAATAAAGAGTTTTTGATTTTATTTCTTGACGATAGAAGCATTTTTAAAATGTGTTCGAGTTTAGTTTGAAAAATGTTACAGTTTCTAATCATTCTTTGAATTTCATAAATATTTATCGATATTTTGTTTATTTTTGGATATTATATTAAATATTATTTTGTTTATTATACTTAAATTTAAATTTACATTAACACAGTGGAATGAATAAAAAATATACGAAACAAACATTTGAGTTAAAGATAGTCATTCAAAATTTGCTTACTTAAAATGTTCATACCCTTTTTTCAATTAATATAAGTTTTAAACGAATTGGAATTTAATCTATATCTATCTATCTATATATATATATATATATATATATATATATATATATATATATATATAAGATAATTAATCTCAATAAATAGGAATATAATCAGTCGAGTGCTATAAGATAATAAACGAGGCACTTAAAATTAATTATTGTTTTATCGCTCTATAAAAAATTCTAAATTAAATTAATTTGACATTTTTCTGGATAATATATATATATATATATATATATATATATATATATATATTAGTATATAGCCCGTCAAAATTGACGGGAAAATAAAAAGAAACATAGAAATAAAAAACTATTTATTGGTTTTTACAACAAAATATTTTTAAATTTTCTTATACACCACATTGGCTAGATGATAGCAAACGTTCACGTTACGGACAAAGTGGCGAGAAATGTGTGTTTTTATTATTAAGATGTGTGTATGTATAAAAATTCAAGAAAATTTTACATATGTAAAATCGAACAACAATAACTAAAGAGTTACAATGTTTTAAGTTCACCTCTGTTAAGAGCTGAATACTTTTCTATACCTTAGTACTCGGATGATGATGGTATCGCTCTCAAAATGCTTATTAGTAGCAATAAAAATAGATCACAAATCATTTACTGAACATTTTTAGCGAAAAAATTTATTTTAGATTTGTGAAGTGAAAAAATAATTCAGTGAAAATAAATAAAACCCCAGTGTCAGAACTACACTGTTCATTTCTATACTTACATTATCGAATCTGTGTTGTTAATCAGTAACTGAAATAAAAAGAGCCAAATGGATAACCCATTAAAATTCAGATACTAGTTGCTGTGAGTGACGTAAACGATTCTGTTTCACATTTTCGTTATCAAACGATTTTACTTCCGTTCAAACAATGTAACAGGTGCCGGTTGCTTTAGTAAATGTAAAGGATATTTTCACATTAAAATGAATACAAAGAAGATTGACAAAGCAACATAAACTGTACAGATAGAGAGATAATACACAAAAAATTAAAGGATATCATACATGAAAAAAGATAATAGATTAAAAAGAAATTACAAATTTAAAAGCAGAAAAGACCTAGAACTCCTTAAGGCGAGATAAAAATAGTACAAGTTTTCAACAAGAAAAATTTTCTAGTTCATGAAGTTACAAGGACAATTTAGTAAACCAAACGACCTAAAAATTACAATTTATTTGTTAGATTTAACGATAGAAAACTTTTACAAAAAAAACGAAAAATTTATAAATAAATAACGCACGTTTTTGAAACTAATCTGAATGTATAGATATATTTATAAATAATTATATGTATTCATAAGTCAACAATAAAAAGATTGAAATTACAAACTATTACGTTGGTAGTAAAATAATTACAGTTTTTGTTTTCTGAATTCTAACCTTATTTTTTTTTCAATAAAAGTGTTATTTCATCGTATTCATGCCAATATCATTTTGAAGTGCATTTTTTAATATGTGTTTTGATAACATTGTTTGGGTTTTATTTTTAATTTTGCTTCAAATGGGTCTAAAATGATCTAATCAAAAATATTCAATACATCATTATTGATCATTTTTTGATTGTTGATTATGCGCAATTTTTATGGCGATGCAGTCATCTTTAGGGCGTCAAGATAAAGAAGAATCTCTGTTGATACTTTTGTACCTTGAGGCTTTAAATATGATGCCATTGCCAACGAAATGCAAGAAAGTGACAATCAAAATTATCAATCATTGAATTATCAATTATTGAACGTTTTTATTCTTCAAACCGTCTTTGTACAGAAAAATAATTTAAAAAAAATGTTTGTTGGTGGAGTGAAAAATGCAATTATTTGTGATCATTTTTTTGTATTTGATTTTTTTCATAGACAATTAATAAATAATTTTTAATAGCATATTTCATTAAAATATCGTTCTGAAACTGTAAACAAGTTCTCTTTAACAAATGAATCTTTCATTCACTTCACAAACCATAAACAATTCTAACTATAATTATTCAATAATTTATTACTGATCATATTTTATAATTAATTATCTGCATTTCGATGGAAATTACATCATCCTAAGTTAACTTTTACCTTAGTAGCCTTGCACGTTAATGGTTTAACGATGATGGTAATGCAATCGCAATTGAAAATGCATATTAGCAATAAATAAACACGACCAATAAATAATTATTACACATTTATGATCATAAAATTATAATTAATGGTAATGAAGCAAATGGAAGATTTGTTTTTGAATTTATCTATACTACTGTAACTATTGCGAATTGAATAAAAATTTCTTAATTGTGTTTATATTCGGTTGGTAAAAAAATAATTGCGCTGTTTTTTTCTGAATTCTAACCTTCATTTTTTTCAATGAATGTCATTCCATCGTGTTCATGTTAATATAATTTATAAGTACATTTTCGGTCTGTATTTTAGTAACATCGACTTTGGCTTTATTATTAATTTTGCTTCAAACTGGGCTATTGAATTAAAAATTGAAAAGAAGCAAATAAGAGAATTTTTTTGTATGAGTTCAAAACAGGTGGTAAAGTAACAGAAACTGCTCATAAACTAAATGGTGTGGGTACTATACGGTGAATGGTGGTTCCAAAAATTTCGTGCTGGATACGAGAGACTTAAAGATGAAGAAAGTCACGGGCGTCCTTCAGTTGAGCAACTGAAAGTGTTAGTTGAATCAGAACCTGGCACAGCAACTTTAGAGCTTGCACAAAAGTAAGGCGTTAGTCAATCAACAGTTCTAGACCACTTAAAACAGCTCGGAAAATCAAAAAGCTGTGAATGTATATAAATTTTAAGGTCATAAACCGCAATTATTTTTCTACCAAACTTAAAGTTGAATAAAAATATTTGTTTCAAAAAAATACTTATTATAATATTGAATAGTAGGTTGTATATAAAAAGTATATTTTTACTATATATATATATATATATATATATATACACATATATATGTATATATATATATATATATATATATATACATACATACACGTTCATATGTGGATGTTGTTCCAATAATAATGTAGAAATGCGGTTAAATTTGAGTAGCTGACGTATTTATTTCAAAAGAGATGTGTTCAGCCGCAAAGCAAAACAAATTTGACGGAAAACTATGGCAAACACGTTCCGGTAGGCGTTCTGTAATTTGAACCTGCATTTTTTATG
This sequence comes from Acanthacorydalis orientalis, assembly GCA_034766995.1. Classification (NCBI taxonomy): domain Eukaryota; kingdom Metazoa; phylum Arthropoda; class Insecta; order Megaloptera; family Corydalidae; genus Acanthacorydalis; species Acanthacorydalis orientalis. The sequence continues at coordinate 12,058,763 of CM068318.1, read as the reverse complement.
AAGCAATTACATGTGTAGTGAGTATGTTTTGAGCGGTGTTACGTATCAAATAAACGTTCTCTTTAAGAGCCGTTCAGTGCTCTCAGCGAATGGGCGTGCATGTTTGTTCTCTTTGTGTGTCGACAACGCTTTCATTCAACGACTGCACCGTTTGAAACGGTCGCTGTTCAAGTCATTACAATGATTTGTTTTTGAATACACTTCACCTGCATTCGCCGTGACGAATTTTAATTATACAACTAAATCGGGTACGTTTTAATTGTAAGGTATAAATATTATTTATTTCTTCATGCATCGCTGTTTGTTTTAATCGAAAATGTATTTGAAAATATACATTACTTACTTATCTGGTCAAAAAAAAACTCGCTTTTATTGTACAGTTTATTAATATTTTATATCTATATTAAGCGGAGTTTATTACTCAACATTGTAAAAAGATTTCCATTAATAAAAATGTTCATGTATAAGAGACTCGAACTCGGATCCACAAGTTATGAGCTTAATGTATTGATTACTAATAATTTTCATATCACATTTAATCTCTCTCTCTCTCTCTATATATATATCTTATATATATATATATATAGAGAGAGAGAGAGAGAGATTGAATGTGACAAGAAAATTATTAGTAATCAATACATTAAGATTTTCTCTCTCTCTATATATATATATATATATCTTATATATATATATATATATATATATGTATAGAGAGAGAGAGAGAGAAAAGATAAATAAATAAAATAAAAAAAACATCAACATTATGAAAAAGCACAAATGTCGACGTCATACCAGCAAAAAAATATAAACAAATTGAAATATATTCTCCAGTATATGAAAATAACTACACGACTAATACTCATTTGTGTGAAAACAGTGTTTGGTTAACGCAGAAGAAAAAGAAAAAAAAAATTAAACCGATTGCTGTGATACCAGCGACTGACATAGTTTCTCAGTATTTCGTAAAGATTTCCACAGCTATTTTTATTTCCTCGCCATGTCCGATGTTTTCTTTACTTGTTCTTTAAGATTTATTTTTCATTCTTTGCAATGTTTATGCTCGTGTGGTCGACCACTAAGTCTTTAATATTTACATTTGTCTCGTGACAAGCCGTGTTTTTTTCCGCGTGTTCGCTCGTTTTTCTTTTTCTCGCATCGCCCTCGGTGGGTTTGTTTATCAGATACGTTTGTATGCGTGGATAAAGACTGTCGAAGAATGAACAGGAAAAAAAGCCGAGATTTTAGTCGAGCATGATTTAAGAATCGTTCCGGTGGATTCGGTTTTTTTAAAAAATATATATATTTTTCATATTTCTGATAGTTCAGCTTGCTTTAAATTTTTTTTAAGAAATTATTATTGTGGGGTCATATCAAACTATAAATATTATTTATATTGTTATTTATAAAAATAAAACAAACTTATTAATTTGATGAATCAAGTTATAAAAATGTAATAAGATTTTATAAATTTTATATAATTTATAATAAAAGATCTCTCGGATAAAAATTAAATTTTGTGTTATGATAGAGCCTTTTATATTATATTTTTATATTTTAATCGCAACATAAAGTTAACTTCTAAAATAAACTTGTACTTTTTCTAGATTTCTGTACAAACCGACAGTGTTCCATTTATGAAAAACATACGTGACTGAGACACGAACTAAACTTCTTGCTTTTAAAAGATTATCTCGTAGATGCATTAAAATAGATGATAAAAATAATATTATTTTTTCATCTATTTTAGAGCATATCTTGTCTTATATATAAAAAAGTTATTTTTATTTAAAAAATACACATACGTGTATTATATAAATTTTTAAATAAATTCTCTTTCAAATATTTATACCTTTAATTTAAAAAAATATTTTTCTATAAAATAATCATTTTGGATTTTTTCAAAAATATCTAGTCTGAGATAATTTCTAAAAATTGAAAACGTACACTTTTATTCAATAATGTAGTTTTCTTATAAATGAAAATATTATTAGGTTGGTAGAAGAATAATTGCGATTTTTATTGTCTGAATTCTAACCTTAATTTTATTCATTGAAAGTGTCATTTCATCGTGTTCGTGTTAATATTATTTTAAAGTGGATTTTTTTGTCTGTATTTTGGGAATATTAACGTTGACTTTATTATTAATTTTTCTTCAAATTGGGCCATTGAATTAAAAATCGAAAAAAGCAAGTAAAACCATTTTTGGTATGAGTTCAAAAAGGGTGGTAAAGCAATTGAAATTGCTAGTAAACTAAAATATACTTTTGGTGTGAGTACTGTTAAGAAAGGTTAAATAGTGGTTCCAAACATTTCGTACTGGGGACGAGAACCTTGAAGATAAAGAAGGTCGCGGACGTCCTTCTTCAGTTCATAACAACCAACTGACGGCGTTAGCTGGATCAAAACCACGCACAATAATTCGAGAGCTTGCACAAAAGCTAGGCTTTAGTCATCCAACAGTTCTGGACCGATTAAGATAGCTAGGATAATAAAAAAAACCTTAAAGTGTATATTAATTTGACAATCATATGCCACAATTATTTTTCTAACAACCTATGTCTAGCCATAAGTATTTTTCTATTTTCCTAATATTACATATTTTTATATTTTTTTTAAAAAAAATATAAATTTATGGTTAAAAATAGAAACTTAACCGTAATCAGGTAAAAAAATGTAATAATTTCAGAATATAGTTTTTGGTACTGTAACTATTTCAATAAATTATCATTTTTGGATATTTTTGATCAGTATTTGAACAATTTTGATGGTTTGTCGAGTGAAAAAATAATTCATGTGTGTATATGAATTTAGACAAAGTATCAGGAATATATTTTAACAATCAAATAATTTTAATAACCCATTAAGTCAACAAATACCAATTAATGAAAAAAATACATATTTTATTTGCTGTTCAATTAAAAATCCTTTTTTCAGAATATATACAGAATCTTAATAAACGTTACACTCTTATAGTGCTAACAAACTAAGGGATCAAATAAAAAAATGACATTCAAGTCAATTTTCTAATTATTTTTAAAAATGCTTTCCAGATAATTCAGTTTAATCCTCATATATTTATTGAGATAATCTTTTTATTTCATGTAACATTCAAAATTTTAAAATTTAGAATTCTTCAACTATTTAAATGTTAAATTACTTTCTCAACCTTCTTTAGCATTTTTTTCGAGAAGAATTTAAATTATTAGTAACAATATTACATGTTAGATGACTTTATTAAACATTAAAGAACATTTACGTAAAACTTGTACTATTTTATACGAAAATATTTATAATTTAGCTAGACTGGATATGAATATATGTGTGTATATATATATATATATATATATATATATATATATATATATATATATCAAATTAGACGTATAACATACATAAACTTGACTAATAATTTATAGTTACAAGAAGTTTATTGATTAGACTTCATCAAGTTTTGTGGTAAATCTAAACACAAATTTTGGTGGTAAAACATTAAGTCAGTATTAACAATTGTGGGTTTGATCCGACTTGTTTGACATAAGTTAATATGTCATATTCAGTAATAAATTTCACTGATATATTGAAATTTGAATTTCAAACAAACCTAAAATATATTTCTGGAAAACAACAGTAAATTGATTTGAAATTTATTATACTGAAATTAATCAAAATTCTCTCCATACTTGTATTATATAACACAGCTTGTGTTTATTAAATAATCATTCAAAAACGCTTCAAACAAAATCTATTGTCTTAAAACATTTGACCTTCCTTTTTCATATTATTTGTCTTTATTCTATGTACATAAAACTAAAATGGGTGATATATATATATATATATAATTAGTTTAAAAAGCAATTTTATAAAAATAAGTCTGAGAATGAGTAAAAAAGAAAACTTATAAGTATATTCTGTTTTTATAAACTAGAAAGCGCCTACAGACATTATCCCATTACTCAAGAAAAAGTGTATACTAAAAAACTATAATAACTTTTCTCAGCAATATTAAATCTGAAATTAAAATTCCGAACAATGATTCAGTCTGGTGCAGACAAATTTGACACTGACTGCTTGTATTTTGACATATTTTCAATATAGCCGAGTTTTGCATTTAATGAATACATAAATATATTACAGAGTGAGAGAGCAAGCAGGAAAGTTGACGTATTCTCCGGATTACAATTTCAAAAACACTGTTAAGTCTGCACTGATGAGATTTTATTAATATCTGATTAAGGAATATATAAACAGAATTTCAATTTTGTGATTAAAACTTTTGTTATTATAATTTCATTATCATACTTGAAGTGTGTTTGTTTTATTATTTAGCCTCATGATATTAATAATAATGTACACTTATATTACTCGATTTTATTAAGATTTATCATCTACTAAGATTTTCTTGCAAGTTCCATTTGTAAATAAATGAAATTTCAATGATTTCTCTTCATATTTAACGTTTACTACTTCCTTTTTTTTAAAAAAAAATCATGTATTTATTATCTAAAATAATGTTTACATTTTCATATTTTAACAACTATTTTGTATTTTTAAATCATTTATTTTACATATAAAAATAATAAATATTGTTATATATAGTGTATATATATAATAATGAAAATCCAAAAGAGTGATAACATTTTGATATTTGTACAAAACAGAATTTATTATTTAAATATAAATGATTTAAGTAAGAAAAGAATGCGTCTTTCTTGTAAGAAACTAGTTTAAATTTTAAATAAATTAGAAATAAATAAATGTCATAAATTTTATTCGTTTATAATCATTTATATATTATTATACATCAATGATTCTCAGATTTTTTGATTGGAAATAATAAATGACAAAAAATCAAAAAAGTGATCTAGAAAAATTTTCAAGCAAGTAAAAATAATATTTTATATGTAACAAGTACATATATATATATATATATATATATATATATATATATATATATATATATATATATAGTTATAAAGATATTTGCAAATAACATTGAAATCTTATGAAATAAAATTCTCAAAAATAGAGTAATAGAAATGCAGATTGACCCAAATACTCCCATTGTTTCTAGCAAAATATTAAAATCTTTATGCAGAATTTTTAAAACAGAAAATCAAATAAAAGAAAACTGTCTAGGTAGAGTTCAATATATTATTATAAGATATATCTGGTCAATTTCATCTCACCTCACCTACACGATGTTGTTTTAGTTGTTTTTCTTTTTTAAATACTCTTTATAAAGAATTTAAAGATTTACTAGGAACAGTATGACAATCTGGATCATCTTACTATAATATCTGGATCATCTTACTATCTTCACTATAATTTTATTTAACATTTTTTTAAGTTTATTTCGATTTATTTGACAAGAACAGATCATTTAAGTTCACTTTTATGATATAATCTTCTCTTATGACTAGTTTAAAATTTATAAATGAATTAATCATACACAACATATATTTTTTCATTTAGGTCTTTCAAGAAATCCCTCAATTTCATACCTTCTATAGTTTGTATTGAAATTATTAGATATATTATTCTATATGATATATATATATATATATATATATATATATATATATATATAGATAGATAGATAGATAGATAGATAAATTAAAAAAATATATATAAGGTAATATAATTTATAGCAAATATTTTGATTATAAGACTTTTCATCGAAATTTAGAAAACAAATATGACGTATTTTAAATAAAGATAAATCTGTCTTAAGACATGAAAAAGGTTTCCGATAAAATAATTAAGTAATATATATATATATATATATATATATATATATATATATATGTCATTTCTATAATAATTATCCTACATATCCATTTGAAATATGTAGAATCAAAGTTATCACAAATACGAACGATATTGAAAAGCTAAGCAATGTTTAAAAATAAAAAGGAAACATGTTCGCCTAGCAATGTGAAAATAAATTGGAAACATTGTCGAGCAAATCTTTTCTTACTTCATAGAGAAAATGAAGACACTGCTGGTTCTATAGGTGTCATATAACAGAATATGAAATATTATCTACTAGCTAAAAGAAGTAGTCGAATGATGGTTTGAAAATGTATTGAAATAGAAAATCTTTGATAAAGAGACGCTGTGTGTTTAAAGTCTATACAAGTCTCTTTATCGAAAGGTTATATTTCTATGTTAGCATTTCACTATATTTTATCTTTTATATTCGATAAAATAATGAAGACTCGAATAGATGAAAACGTAGGAAATATATGATGAAAGCTCGATAGTGAATTTTTAGAAAAGCTTTCATCTGCAGGTCAATATATAACACAGTATAATAACATTGTTTAGGAAAATAATGGAGATTTATATATACGTATATATATATATATATATATATATATATATATATATATATATATATAAAGTATATATATTTAAATAAAATTCTTTCTTTGGAAGGTAAGAGGCAAACGTACAAAATTAAAATATGAAAAATGCAAGCGGAAAAATATTCTAAACAACAATTTCCCTAACAGCAACGTATTCGTGAATATAACATGACAGCATACAATTTATTTTTGCATGACTAATTGGCTCGTGCTCACACAATCTGTCACGTGACATTGCCAGAACGCACTGTAGTCAGAAATGGTATGACAAACGCACAAAAAATCAACACGTTTCAAGTACTGTAAGACTATATACATATCTATATATATATATATATATATATATATATATATATATATATCTATTTATATATATATATATATATATATATATATATATATATATATATGTATATATATGTATGTATGTATGTATACAAAATATGAGACAGTGTCACGTTACAATACCCAGCTACTATTTCATATTAAATATAAAAACAAAAACAGTTTTTATAATTAATGTCATGATATATAATTCTTATTCTATGTAAATAATCGATAGAAACGTATAATCGTCTTATAAAAATAAAATAAAATTTACATAATCCGTATATGAAACAATATTTAACTAAAAGGGAATATTAGTCAAATATGTTAATGTATGAAATGTCTTTTGTGAAAGCACAGATTAATAAAACTTAAAAAAATACGACCACATGCTTAATAAAAGAGATGAATTTTTAATATTATAAGAAAATATAAAGTACATTCGTTTTTTCTTTTACTTTGTATTTAGATATATGAGGTTTTAGTTTTTTCATATAAAAAAAACTGATCTTGTCGATAATAAATATAATAATTATTCAATTTTATTGTATAGAATTATTTTTATAAGATTGAATTAATGAAATATGAAAATTGCACGTTATCCGGGTCGTCAATATGTCATTTGTAAATCGTCAAATACCATTCTATTTTACATTAAAGTTTTCCATTTTTTTATACAAATTTGTGTCATCGACAGATTCGCATCAGAAACGAGTGATTTTCTTAAACAAGTTAAAATAATTTAAAATAAATAAAGTAACTCGAAATATCAAAAGATAAATTCGATCGTACTGGATGCCCTTGATCGCTGTGACAATGGACACGTGATGGTACTGGGTGTCATATATAGAACCCACGACTCATATCTTGAGTATGATACCCTTACAGTTCAGTTGGAGCTCATATTTCAGAAATGTTATAGAAACGCATAGATTGGAGAGCTCCAGGTGTAACAGAAGGTTATGTCCTCTTATATGTATTTTATTATATAAATCTGTTCCTAAAAAAATTAAATATATTCTTTATTTAGTGACAATATTTTGGAAGAGAATGGCATGATTGAGAAATACTACAATTAATAAAAAAGCTTAACGTTCATCATAAAACTATCATTCAAAATGAAGGAGTAGAATAAATGAATTCTTCGAATGATAGCCAAATTAACTCAATTAAAAAAAATGAATTTAATCTCTTTTGTACTTTATCAAAACACAAGAAGTTTTCTAGACACTTCCTTGCTTATGAAGAAAAATTAGCTCTGCATGATAACTGAATACCTGATTATCATATAAAAACAATTTGAACCGGAAATCTAGTAATCAAAAACGATAAATCGAAAGCTCACGTTAGAATATCCTACAAAACTAATACAGTGTTGTGGATTATAACTGATGTAGTGAATTATTTTTTTTATCAAACTAGTATGACAATTAAGTCAAGAAGACTTGGCTGACAAACAAGGAAAATACCAAAAAAGGAATATATAATAATTAATGGAAATTAATTTAGAAAACACACACATTTATGGTTTTAAGAGAGTTTATTGTGATATTCTGTCATATCCTTATTTAATCACCTGTCTTTATTATTAATATTTTTTTTGTTTGCAATAATCACCGAGATAATTTAATGAAAAAGAATATCTCTGAAAATGACAAGACTGAAATTTCATTCCATTGAAGAAATGTATCTACTAATTATTAAGAGATTTTCAAAAATAGATTTCATTTACTTAAATAACTACTTGGAGAAATATTTACATGAGAGTGAAAATTATTTTAATTTATTCAATCATTTTTGGTCATCAAGTATAGCTTTTTAATATCACTCTACAAATCCAACATTTCATGCATTTCAACCTTATATATGTATGTATATATATAATATACATATATATATATATATATATATATATATATATATATATATATACATACACATGTATATAAGCATGGGATCGTGTAAATACATGTTGGTGTGCGTGAGTTTAGCAAGGGAAAATAATCAAATATATATTGAATCGCATTTTGTCTCCGAATTCCGTCTATTTGACTAAAATAAAACCCAACAGAAACTCATGTTTAGATAAGGAAAAACGGTAAATTAAGTTTCAAACCTTTTCGACTGTTTTTCTTGCCATAAATTTTTTATATATATCTTTTTGAAAGTAAATCTTATTTATAGTCCATTTCAGATCATTATATAAAAAAATAAAAGTACTGTGAAATTTATTTTCTTTTATAAAATACATACATATACATTTATATATATATATATATATATATATATATATATATGTATTTATATATATACATATATATATATATATATATATATATATATATACTATTTCACTGACAATAGATTATATCTAAATAACGATATATTTAGAGTACACTTATTATGTAAATAGGGTATCATTGAAAAGTCGTACATTATTTATTCCCCATTTTTATTTTCGAATACCTATTGAAGTCAATCTAATGATACATTGAAAAACATACTTGTAAACTTCATTCATTATTATATCATCAATCAATTCGTGTATGATGTCTTGGATCATCAAACAAACAACTTGTATAAAAGCAACCGACAAAAAAACTCAATTTCGCTACACGTCTTGTATACTTTTTAAACATCAATATATATATATATAAGTATATGTATACATATATATATATATATATATGTATATATGTATATATATATATATGTATATATATATAAGTATATGTATACATATATATATATATATATATGTATATATGTATATATATATATATGTATATATATATATATATTGCCGAACATATATTTATGTAGATATCTACAAATAAAGGTGTATGTTTGTGTATGTATAGAAAAACATCCAAACAACAACAAAACCCTATACAAATGACATGCTAATGACACGTTCTACATGTGTCACTCATGAGGGATACACAACACGCAATAACAAAATATTTTGTTATGGTTTTTGTTGGTAGAGACATATCTATACTCGATGTGTGGTCACAAACTCGTCGTTAGGAAAATGAAGCAAAAACAAACCGGACATTATGTATGTACCTCACATAAGTTACCACACATAAGCTATATATATATATATATATATATATATATATATATATATATATATATATATATATATATATAATGAATATTTGAATACAATCCGTATAAATGATATTTTCGGTTCTGTAATAGTTTTGAATTTATTTTCCTTAAAGAAACTGATTATTCAACTCATTCTATATTTTAAGGTTCAAACTATACTAGATAGCATTTATTTGCAAAAATTAACTTTTTTAAAAATTTAGTTCATTTTATTACTATTTATAACATAGTTTTTTCTATAAATGTCTAAGTTATCTGAAATCATTGTAGAATTATTGTAGAATTCAGTACCTTTGTTTCATTTCTATAGTTAAAAATAGGCAATATAAATATTTACTGGTTTAATTTTTCGTATGTAATTGTTATTTAAATAAAATTTATACAAAAGTCTAATATGATTTAATATATTATTCATATTTATTATTTTTTAATTTATGGATTAATTGTAAATCCTACGTTAAATTACTATATTTAAGTGGAGATAATACAAATGTTAGTGATATAATTTTCCAAGCATAAATATTGTTTCAAAAATCTATAAAAGAATATCAACTATGCTCTAATGCAGAGTTGAGTAAACTTTTCTGATCGCGGGCCACACGGATTTCTGTAGTCTCCAACGGGCCGCAAGTAAAAAAATGTTTTTACTTTCTGATACATAAAGTATTCAAAGTATTGTGATCATTCTGGAAACCGACTTTCTATTTTCAATAAATTTTCACATTCGCTCCCTATCACCACCATTGCCCTCAAATCTGTTATCTTCCAATAGGCTACATACTCAAAATAGTATCGAAAAGTCGACTGAGGTACACTCCAGATTTTTTTAGAGGAAGGGAGAGAGCTTTAGCGTACAAAATCTAAATTTAATAAAATAAAAACCACTATTTTCACACAAGAATACATTTATATTTATTAATATCACTGCACGATTTGATGAAAAAGGGTACTTGTTGCTTGTTTATATAATTTTACATTTTTGTGGTAAAATTTTAAAAAATCTTACTCTTGTGCACGAGCCCCACGAATCATCGTCGCGGGCCAGATGTGGCCCACGGCCCATAGTTTGCCCACACTTAATCTAATGATTTATTTTTTTTTAGTTATTAAATACATTTAATTTTCTATTTTCCATAATATTTGTTAAAACTTCTCTGCAAATTTTGAGCAAAGAAAAAAACAGAAATGTTGATCCTGAGATAACGATTAGATTTAATATAAGAAATATTATTTGTTTCTGCTGAGAAATAATTTTTCAATACTAAAAATTACTAAGAAAAATCGAATTTATCTCACTTATATTTACATTGAATTGAGAAACAACTTTTATATATTATAATTAAATATACATATTAAAGAAAAGAAAGTTATAAAAAAATGACATGTTTTCTTATTAAAGTATATTATATAAAATGACACTGAATCTACATTCAGGCACATAATTAAATCTATGGTTACTTTTTTTTCTAAGAATGTGTGTTAGTCTCTTCAATCAATGTCAAAATAATGTCAAGTCTATAGCTTTTTTACTAAGGATTATTTTAGAGTGTTTTATAAATTTGACAGTTTTGTAACATTGTAGGTAAACCGCTCATTCTTAAATGAAAGCGATTTAGATTGAGTAAGATTCGATTCTGCAATTAATCGTGTCAATTTTGTTGACATGATTTATGTATATACATTCATTTTTAAATATATACTTACATATATATATATATATATATATATATATATATATATATATATAATGTATACATTATATATAATCGAAAAATTATTTTCTACGATTTTTTCACTGTTTTAATTGTCTGAAATAAAAAACAGTTGAGCGTGAATGGATTTTTCGCTAATCCTGATGTAGACTTCAGGATACAAACATCCTATTTTTCAATAATAGAAAGAATAAAAACACAAATAATTTATATTATTATATATATATATATATATATATATGAGCAAGACTAAGTTATTTCGAGAATATATGAGAAAATAAACTCTTCCGTTAAAAGTGTGTTTAAAACTGCACAAGAAAAATGCTTGTGCATAGCCACTGTTATGGTATATAATATCCTAAAATAGACTGTGTCTATTAAAAATATAAATAATACATATTTTTTTAAAAAAAAAGTTTAATTTATGTACATAAAAAAATACAGACAATTATTCACTCTCTTTAAATAAAAGATAACTTCTTCAAAATAAAAAACATTTTTTTATTTTAATACTTATTTTTTTAAAAATCCAAACGGTCATATAACTAACATTTTATAAATAAAACTTTAATAAAATGTATTATATCTTTATTTAATAATAATATTTTCAATTCTTATGATTACATTCGTATGTTGTATAAAAGTCTGTAAATTAATTAAATTTCGAATTTAAAAACAGATCGATCATAAAGGGTTAAAAATATTTTTTAGTTAAAACTGTTAATAATCTCATTTAACGTCAAAACATATATCCCAGTTCAATTTGTAATTAAATCATAATCAGAGAATATCAGTGAGATGTATGTTGGTTATTTGATACATTAATAGTCCCATAAATCAAATATCTGTCACCAGTATTTCATCTCATATATTCATGAATCACTGTTTATTTATTAACCTTATATTCAGTAACAACATAAAAAATAAAAATCAATCAATTATTTTTATTTCTTATTAGAAGATAAACAAAGAGAATGAAATCAGAGAAGCTCTAAATATGTGCGATAACTGAAATATAAATGTGTATGAACTACTAATATGTTAAGTTATCGTTCACTATTATATCGATCTTCTATTTAGGAGTAATACTTCTTCGTAATGATGGATTAGTTGCTGATATAAATTTCATAATGAAAGATTTATTATCAGTTCGACTAAGTACAGAATCTTACTCTTTTTGGACGTAGATTGGATTTTGATTTCACCAATAGTTGTGATTGTTCCATAATATTTCTTCTCACCTTAATTGTTCCAGAATATCTTTGTCTTTACGTTACTGCAGAGACTGTTTGTTGTCGATTGTATTTTTTTATAAAAGTGGAGATTTATGATTAAGTTTGAAGAGATAATCAGAAGCGGAGATACAATATACCACTTTGTTGTTTGTCAATTTGTACATCACCTAAAGATCATATCAAGATACGTTGCCAAACTTCTTCAAATATACAACAATTAAATCTTTTCCTTTGTAGGTACCAATAAATCTGTTTAATAGACTAATATCGATAAATCAGAATTTATTCTAGTATTTCATTATTATCAATCTTAAAAAAAAAACACTTTCCTGGTAGTGGAACATTTTTCATAGAAAAATATCCGATGTAAAAATTTACATATCACTTTTAAACCATCTGAATATCAACAGCGATCCATGTTGAGAGTACACCTTTTTTTGAGTCTCTGTTACTTTTTATTTTTCCAGCAGAAACGTAATATAAAATGAAAACAATGCACATTATTTTCATTCGGCTTTAAAGTCAATTCCATTAGTTTAAATTAAACAAACTTAATGATTTTATACTTAAAAATGTGGTGAAGTGATGGTTCAAAAGCATACATATATATATATATATATATATATATATATATATATATTACAGTTTAAAATAAAATTAATCTTAGGCTGGTCTTTTAAAAACAATGAATGATATTTTTGACCAATCTGATATATTTGAATACTCTCTTCATGATAAATAAATAAATATCAAAAATTCTATGTGTTTTAACAAATTTTGAAACATTATTCTTTTTAAATATTATATTATATATATATATATATATATATATATATATACAGTTTAAAATAAAATTAAAAGCTATTAATATTAGATTGATCTTTTAAAAACAATGAAGGACATTTTTGACCAGTCTGATATATTTGAATACTCTCTTCATGATAAATAAATAAATATAAAAAATTCCATGTGTTTTAACAAATTTTTAAATATTATTCTTTTTAAATATTAGATTATATATATATATATATATATATATATATATATATATATACAGCTTAAAATAAAATTAAAAGCTATTAATATTAGATTGATCTTTTAAAAACAATGAACAACTATTTTGACCAGTCTGATATATCTGAATACTCTCTTCATGATAAATAAATATAAAAAATTCTATGTAGTTTTAACAAATTTTGAAATAGTATTTTTTTTTAAAAATATTAGATTATCTGAGAATTTGTTTATTTCTCTCTTGATAATATTCCATTTTTATATATTCAATTGACATGATTATTGCTTTAAATACGAAAATACAGATGATTATTGTTTTAAAATCCGAGATAATAAATTTAAAAAAATCTTAATTATTCGAAAGATAATATTTTTATTAACAACTGTTCTTTATTTTCATGTATGTTCATATCTTTTTCGGTTTAATTCATTACTCTTCAAGTTGGTAGCGAGTAATAAAATTGACTGTAAGTATTGACGTATTTTTCAAATAAATTAATTTTGTCGTAATTTCTATACTTGTTGCAGCATCATGAAAAAAACATTGATTTTTTTTGCAAAAATATACGCGAATTTGCGAAAATTACAGAACAAATAACAGCAATAATAAATAGATGTGTTCAGATCTACCTTTAGTACATTGTTCAAATCATAGCAGATTTTACAGAACACTTCCCACACATAAACATGGCTTTGTCATATAGACAATACAAATAAATTGCATCCAATAATACAGGTAGTACTACATGCGAGTACAGCCGACATGTAGAAAACGTAGCGTTGTTCGATTGATATTGAATGCGATATGGTTGTCTTTTTCGCACGGAATGCGTACAGCATTAAGCGAGTACGTGAAAGTGAGATCGTTGACATGAAACATATCACAAATGTACGATCGATTTAACTCCGGTTGCCAAGCGAACGGGAATCGGCAACAACGCTGCCAACACAATAAATTCATTGTCGTGTTCATTTAGATAAACTGACCGCCCGCCGTTTCACATGAATTCGGATTTTAATGCAGTCAGGTTGGCATTACTGTAACTCTAATGTACATCCAAGTACAACTATTGTACATACAGAATATTGTTTTCGGGCAAAAAAACACGTGTAAAACGTTTTAGTACTACTTTTTTAAATGTTATACTACAAACGCACGCACATACACTATATATATATATATATATATATATATATATATATATATATATATATATATATAGTATGACAATTAATTTTAATCTTCTTGAATTAAAATTAATCAAAAAAAATTAATTATACTTGGTTTAATATAAAAATTAGCATCATTTCTAAAATTAAAATTTACAGAAAGCTGCCTGGTAAGAAAATAAATATTTAACAAAATCACAAAAGTTCATTTATGAACTATATTTATACATTTTGAATTTTTAATTTTCTTTGGTAAAAGCTTTAAGTAATAAATTCTAAATGATAATTTATGGTATTTAAAACGTTCATCTTAAGAAGAAACTTCTCAATTATAATTTCCCCTCTAAATTTATACTCTACTCTCTGCAGTGTATTTGGAAGACCTTCCCCTTCGTGTGGAACGAGTTGTTGAGCACTAAGACCGATAACTTATGCAGATCAAATACCTTTGTTGTTTTGAAGATTGAGATTTATCTTTAAGAGTCCCTGTAAGGTACTCTCTGATGTGTGAAATTGAAAAGTTCACGGCATGGCATTTAGATGTCAATGGGATGTCTAAAAATTTTGCTACGTTGTATTGCTACGGCTGTCATGAATTTCAAGTCGATGTATTAATTAGCGTGTTATAAAAAGATGTGCAAATAAAACCGATTAACACTGATAAAACAGAACATCGGTCAGTGATAATTTTTGAAGTGAAACTTCTTTAACCGCGTTGGGAGTAAATATTCCTGGTCGAGACAAAAAAGTGTTACGGAATGGATGGGGGGGGTAGATAATCAAAACATTGAAAGCATCATGATTATTCGCTATTAAAAAAATCGAGTTCATTTGTCAGCGGGAAAGATGACAAAGAAATTTTAAATGGCTAACCATTTAAATTTTAAATGGTAGTTATTTAATTTTCTTAAAATAGCTACCATTTCTTTAGATAATAAAAAAAAATTACTGATTGTATATCTTTTCGAGAATAAAACAAGGAACAAGAAACAGGATAATACTATGTTCAACTTTTGGACTGACTGAACCACAAAATTTGAGAAGAAATATCGAGTTTATCGAAGAAAAAAGTCATTTTTCATCAGAACAGTGCATATTTCCATATAAGTATCCTTTCTAAGGAAAAAATCGCTGAACTGATGTCAAATTTGCTGCACCATCCATCAGATTTATCTTATTCAGTTTGAAGGTCATCTTTTACCAAATCCTAAAAAAGACCTTGATGGTAAACGATTTTTTTTTCAAATGATGGGCTGAAAGCGGCAGTAACAGCTATTTTGATGACAATGAGAAATTAAACATTTGGAATAAGATAAAAACATTGGAATACTACTGGAGAGAGTGTGTTGAACTTCGTTGAAATTATATAGAAAAATTATCAGATCGAGACATTTTCAAACCGTCTCGTATATATAAAACCCTAGAATCTACCCATTTATATTTCATTACATGTTCTTATTTCTAGAGTTTAGTCTATTCTAAACCTATTTTTATGCAAAACTTATACTTCGAACGAAATATTTAGAATAGAAATAAATTTATCAAATCAAGAAATATTTAGTTTTTATATTACACAAGTATACATTTTTTTCAAGTGTGTACATGTACATGAAACAAAAAATAAAAAAAACAAATACCAATATCGAAACAAATTTTAAAAATAAACCCAAAACAAATGAAAACATAATTTAAACATAGTATGTATAAATTTTTCAACAAATTCATATATGTCAATAAAAAAATGAATGAAATTGCATAAAGCACGTGCAAAATTTCAGCATTATTATGCTGTACAAACATGTTTTTTACAAACTGTTGGGGTAGATAATATGATCAGATAATATTTTGTTGCTAGCTGTTAGATGATGATGTCAGTAATTGTACAAAAAAAATGTTAACATAAAACTGAAACGATGTAGAGAATAAAAAATATATAAACATGTCTGCATACAAATACATGTTGAAGTTCATAAATGCGTGCATGAATAAATTCACTGAAATATATTTGAAAAATTAATAAATATCTAGGGAAAACAGGTAATTTGATACAAATATTTTTCGAATCTTTTAATTCAAATTCTAAACATGCATTTTTTATTAAAGGCTATTAACAGATAGAGAGAGAGAGAAAACAAGTGATTGAAAATGATATAAGAGACTTTTTCTATAATATAGTAAAACTCAATTTCCGCTTGTCAAAACTATATTCTAATTACCATCAGAAGCTTGACAATTTGACAAAGAAATTTACATTTACTCTTTTTTATAAGTGCTCATCTGCATTTTGACTACATGTCACTATGAAGTGTTTTTACTTTTTACTTTTTTCTTGTACTCAGTATTAAACCAAATTAAAACACTTGTTTTTAACATCAATGCATTCAAAATTGACATTTAACTTTATTTTTGGATTAATTTGTATTAAAAAACACTATTCATCACAGTTAATATATAATATTTTAAATAACATAGAATAATAAAATATCAGCAAATTATTTTCTCTCGCTTTACTCACATATACACATATTCTTTCTCTCCCTCTATTTCTTTCTTTTTCTCACTCTCTCTCTTCCCCCCCCACCTCCTCTATATATATAGAGAGAGAGAGAGAGAGAATACAATAAATATTTAATAGTTTAAGTTAATTAAATGTTTATTCTAATGATTGAATAATATAATAGCATTTATTAATGAATAGTCAAGGACAATAGAGTTTAATAATAAGAGATAAGGCTAAATTTAAAAAGACTTTTTTAAACAAAATATTTATTAAGATTTAAATGTTTATAGAATTCTTTTCATTTTTCGACATATTCCTTTTTTCGTTGATTTTAACATACTGGACCAAAACAAATCATTTGACGAACTGATTTGTTATAACGAAAGCAAACCATTTAGATTACAATAAATTCGGTTTTTTTTTGAAAATGATCTCAACTACCTGAATAAATTCTATGAATAATAACTAAAGTGTAAAATATGTAATTAAGAAAAATAAGGATAGTATTTTTTTAATTACTGATTCATTAATTTTACATAATACTACCAAGACAATAGTTATAGAAATGTTCATTGTATTTATTTATATACCTTTCTAATTGTATATATGTATACATATATATATATATATATATATATATATATATATATATATATATAGTTTATAAAATAAAACGATAAATTAACATTTTTACAATATCGAATATTTCATGGAAGCCTTTAGCAGACGAGCGTTTTTTTTAACAAATTCTGTTCATGATAAATTCGAACGGATATCCGGTATCGTGTATACGATCCAGATATGCTCTCAAACACAATTTTAAATATCATAAATTAACCACCGCGTGCACCACAATCGCTAAGCTCACAAACTTCCGCAAACTTTGCACTTTTTTCCAAGCCATCCTCGAATCTGATATATCGGTGGATGTACATGAATTACCACACATGTGGAACTCGTTCGTCGTACAAATAAGTGAATCGTTTGTATTTCAAACGAAATTTGCCTCTGTATCTATCTCTCTCTCATATATATATATATATATATATATATATATATATATATATATATATGTATATATGAAACTGTGACAAGACAATCGAACTTTTATACCAACGGTTCGGAAATAAAGGACGAGAACAGTCAAAAGTCACAGTACTGATTATGCTTTTAAAGATGTTAGTTGTATTATTTGCTAAATATATTACATTAATTAGATATGTTAAATATGCAAGGCGTCATTACAATCTTACAGAAGACATATACTAAATCATCCATACTTATTCATAAATAAAATATAAATTTTTAAATGTTCTACAAACAATTTAGAACTAAGATTTAATGATTTTACTTCTCTGATAGTAATTATAATATATATATATATATATATATATATATATATATATATATATGTATATATATATATGTGTGCGTGTATACACATACTAGGGTTGTTTGATAAGTTTGGTAAATTTCTATGATAAATCACCATCATTTTGTAATGTTAATGCTACCAAGTGTCACTTTTTAAACTAGAATATGCGAAATTTTAGCCAGAAGCGACGCATTGTTCACTTTCTAAAGATATTTGAAGTGAGAATTGTAGCAGTTGTCGCAAAAATGGAAAAAAACGAGCAGTTTGCGTTGATTCGTCACCGTGAATGAAACATAGATTCACCATTACACACCTCAGTCGAAGCAGTAGTCAAAACAGTGGAGAACGACTGGTAAAAGTACACTGAAGAAGGTGAAGACCATATTGTCGGCTAGAAAGGTGATGGGCACTGTTTTTTTTTTGGATTTTTAAATAATTATCTTGATCGAATATTTAACAAAGGAAGAAATGATGACAGGAACTTATTATGCAACATTATTGGACCGTTTGAAAGAAGAGCTGAAACAAAAACGTCCAAGATTTTTTTTCACCAGGACAACGCTTCGTCCCACAAATCAGCCGTCACAATGGAAAAATTGCATGAATTAGGCTTCGAATTGATTCCTTATCCATTCCATTGTCCAGATTTGGCCCCGTGTGACTTCTTCCTCATCCCAAACTTGAAAATTTGACTTAGTGAGAAGAAATTCTCATCGAATGAGGATGTCATCGCCGTCATCATTGCGTATTTTGCAGACTCGCTGGACCAAAAGCCCTCAATAGAAAATATTTTGAGAAATAAAATCGTTTTTTTTTTTCAAAAAAAAAAACGGTATTTAACTTGCTTTTTACCATACTTATCAAACGATTCTCGTATATACATTGCCATTATCAAATCATACCTCTTTTTAAATATTTAAAATATTTATTTTGAATTGTAGGTATAAGTTTTGTGATCTCAATAATTAAATTTTTTCGACTAGCAAAGTTTTCTCGTTCATAAACAAAATTTTACCATTTTTCCATCTACCAAAAAAATATCAGTTTTGATTTTTCGACCATATTTCTTATCAAAAAGTTTGTTAACAAAAATACAATTGATCTTTGAGAGATGATAAACCTCTAGAGAGTTTTAATGACATAAGATGTTTTTTTTCTATCAATATATCTTCTAGAACTAAATCTCTGTTTCACGGGACACTTTCTTACATACAGAAAGTGTTACGATATTTTTTTACATACTATTTTATCGTATACGTTGTACGAATAGTGGAAGAACGACTATTCCCTCAACGATCATTTACTCCAGACATATCATTAAAACGATTAATAGTCTAACATACAAGCAGTCTAGTCATTTCGAACGGTTGTAAGGTCTTAAAAATATCACTAGATTGCACATAAACACGGTGTAGAGCAATCATAGTAATTCGGTTTTCTTCATCATCCCATTTCATGTTTCTTGAACGAAATTTAATTCAAACAGTTGCTACATTCGACATGCATATACTTATGTAAGTACAAGTTAAATTTTATGATTTGAATTTTCCATATTCGTCTCGAAATGTTCCCCAATTTTATAACAGTGTTTATATCTAGTAGGTAGTAAGTATGAAATTAAACTTATTCACTTGCTCAACTAGAAACCTGCTATGGAAGTATTTGTTGATATTATCGTTTGAAATCAATTGTAAACTTAGTTTTTGTAAAAATTAAACAATTAAAAATTAAATAATAAACAACAAATAAAGCTTAATTTATCAAAAAATCCAGTATTAAATGTTTACAAGATTTTAAAATACACAGTTGCTATAGAAAATTTCCAGACTGGTTTAAAAAACTCCTTGAAAATTAAATAATTAAAATGTTCATAACATAATTTAAAATAGATTTCATCAACTATAATAGTTATTCCAATGATCATGACAATTTTCTGAAAAATATTTATGATTATTAAAAGTACTGACGAAAAAAGGTTTTATTAACATTAGTTTCCAAAAAATAAGTCACAGAATTTTTTAATGCCCTCAGTAAATTAAAACGCGGATTTTCACATTTTCTTCTACTGAATTTCCTGTCTGAGTATGATGGGACCACTATCTAACAGTACATAAATAACGATCAAAAATGATTAATTATTAACACAAATCCTGGAGTACATAAATAACGATAAAAATGATTAATAATCCATTTTAGACATTTTTGTCCACGAAAATATTAAAGTGAGAAGTCAGATTACTAAAGAAGTGAATAAGAACTTTAGAATTTTTAAATTTGCGATTCTTAATTGAATTATTTGTACTGACTCATCAGCAATAATGATTTTTTTATCGACAATACCGCCATGCAGAGATGAACTGCTTTACTTTTGATATGATGAGTGCATTTTTCAAATTCCTGTTATAAGGGATTTCACAACTTCTAGTTAATATTAGGTGTACAAATTAATTCGGTACCTTTTTTATAGAAAATGAATGTTTATGGAAAAATGGAATACATTTCAATCCTCAAAATATCCCCCGTTATTTTATATTACTTTGCTCCATCTATTTAATAAGCAACTGACAAATCCTCTGTCAAAAAAAGATGGTGACTTTGAGTAGATGAAATAGTAATGCATTTTCGGACTTATTATACTGTTTTAGCAGTTTTGCATGTTGTATGCATCACAACACCTTCTTCTAAAGCTCAAAAAATTATTTCCATAGCTTCTGCAGCAATTTTTTCAACTGAAATGCAAAAAGTATGCAATGCCTAATATGCTGCTTTTTGGACGCCATCGTCTTCAATACTATTTTGTGAGGTTATGCCAACAGCTTGGCCAAGATGTATAATGTTTTTAAATGTTAAAACGACGATATTTTTTTTTAATTTAAAACAGAGATGATTGATTCAATCAAAAGAACAGAATTAATTTTTACACCTAATAGATATTATTATTGTCAATGATACCCCCAAGATACCCTCATTATACCTCAAGAACAAATATTATTATTAATTTTATTTTTGGAAGTCAATTCGAAATATTTTGAGATTGTATATATATATATATATATATATATATATATATATATATATATATATATATATTAAAATGTTAAAATTATGAGCAGATACACAAAATATTTAATAAGTTATTATAAAAATATCTGAAGAATAAACATGAAAAGTGAATACTCAATTTTCAAAGAATAGTTTAGAAACCAACAATACAAAAATGAATAAACGAATAATTAATTTGAGACGTTCATTATCTATTGAGAATTTTTATGTTATTTTAATTAAATTTCATAATTAATATTTTATATAATAATATAAAACATACCAGAAATTTAATTAAAATTTCACTTATTCATAAATATTTACAAGTACTATTTGATAAATAAAAAAGTAAGTTTACAGTTCTTAATTAAAATCATTCCATCATGTTCAATATTCTATCCTGCTATGATATAAATTTCATAAGAAAATATTATTATGAAATTTATATCATTGAAACTAAGACCATATAAAAAATACAGAAAGTTTATTATGAAACTTCACTTTCTAGACTGTATCACTAGTAGAAAACAATTGTTTCGTTTGAAGTTTATAAGAAAACTTTTCATATATTTTCTTTTCAATAAAGCTTGTTTCTGAGCACTTCATAATATATAAAGTAGTCTTGAACTAAAAAAATTTTAATTATAAATGTTTATGAAAGAGTTAATATCTGATTTAAAACATAATGATAGATAAGTAAACACAGATATTTTTTTTAATTTTTTTATTTAGCAAATATGATTATTTTTTGATTAGAGAATCGTACATTCGAATTTCGTTTTGTTGTCGTCAACGAGTAGATATGTTTAGAGCATTAATGTGTTTTTAAGTACCTAACATGTAATGACTGCAAGAACAATCAATTTAACTGGTCATTAAATAATGTAACTCTTAAAAAAGTGATATTATATGTTCATATTATAAGTCATAATCTGATAGAGCTAAAAGCTCTTTCACAAATTCATTTTCACTCAGTACAAAAAACACACAAATATTCCCCGAATCTAAAATGCCCTATAATCGATTATTAATCATTTTTGATTTATCCTTTGCATATTTCGATGGTGATACAATCATCATCTAAAAATAAAAAAAAGTATTTTCATAAACAATTAAATATTATTAAAGTATAGAATTTTTTTTAAAAAAATCACTAATAGATTTTCTATAATTTGTGAATCGGGTAAAAAAATTATTTTTGAATTAAAATCATTCCATCATGTTCAACATTCTGTTCTGTTATGATTTAAATTTCATAAGAAAATATTATTATGAAATTCATATCATTGAAACTAAGACCATATAAAAAATACAGAAAGTTTATTATGAAATTTCTTTTTCTAGACTGTATCACTAGTACAAAACGATTGTTTATAAGTGAATTTAGCCACAGTACCAAAAACTTATTCTCTCTAGTGTTTCTATTATGGCTTGATGCTGGTCAGAAAAGTACTTATGTATGCTTGAAATTTTGTTTAGAAAAATAAAAATGTTTAAGAATATTGATATATATATATATATATATATATATATATATATACACACATACATATATACAATATATATAATATATATATATATATATATATATATAAGGTAAATATATATATATATAAGATATATATATATATATATGATATAAAAAAATGATAATTAAATTATAAAATAATTGTATAAATCAATTGGTGGTAGTAATCAGTCAGATAGCATAATTACCAGATAAATGTGTTTACTCTTTTAAGTTTAAATATTCAATAATTTATTTTCAATAATTTTCGATTCATTATTTTACGACTGAAAAGAGAAAGTAACTTGTCCATATGTTAAAAAATTTTTTTCTAGTTAAAAGATTAATATATTAGATTGGTAGAAAAATAATTGCGGTTTATTACTTTCAAATTCATAAATTTTTTTAATTAAAGTTGTTTCAAGTGATCCAGAAATGTTGGTTGACTAATGCCTAATTTTTGTGCAAGCTCTCGAATTGTTTTGTGTAGTTATGATTCAACTAACTCCTTCAGTTAGTCGTTATGAACTGAAGGACGCACGTGACCTTCACCTTCGAGTCTCTCGTCCTTAGCACGAAATTTTTGGAACCACCATTCACCATATGTTCCTTTACAGTACCCACACTAAAAGTATTGTTTAGTGTACGAGTAGTTTCTTTAAACTCATACAAAAAAAAATACTCTTATTTACTTTTTCCATGTTTAATTCAATACTCCAATTTGAAGCAAAATTAGTAACAAAACCAAAGTCGATATTACCGAAATACAAACTGAAAAATGCACTTTAAAATGATATTAACATGAACACGATAAAATAGTATTTTCATTGAAAAAGATTAGGATTAGAATTCAGAAAACAAAAACAGTAATTATTTTCCTACCAACCTAATATTTAAATATTCGTCGAATATACAAAATATTAACTATTTTTTTATTATAAAAAAATGCTAAGAAATAAAAATTAAAGGAGTTAAATCAAGTTTATTCAATCAACTTTAAAAATAGGTATATATTTATTTGCTAAATATCAAAAATATTAATAAATTTTGATAATAATTATTATAACGCCAAATATTTAAAAGCAAATAAAAACGCATCTACCCTTAAGAATATTTAACATTTCTCTTAATTTTGATAAGTGTTCATTACTTCACAGACACTATATATAGAGAGAGAAACAGAGAAAGATAAATCAAGTTGAATGTATGTTTTAGTATAAATAAAACGTTTTAATGTATGTATAGACATATATTTATATCTTTCTATTAATTATTTACACCAAAACACTTAAGATTTACACAATAAATAGAATTTTAATGTACTTAAACGTACAAGCCATTAAAGACGTGGCCGTTTTATAAATATAAATCGCGTTAAAAGACCACATCGGTTAATTTAAACTTACTAAACATTATATATGCATAAACCATCATCGTAAAATCAACAAAATTAACTTCATATAATATTTATTCAAATAGAAACAATTTTAAAGTTGATGAAAAGTCTTACGTTTACATAAACTTATACAATGTATATCTTAAAAAAGACATTCATGTGTTGTTTTCTTTCCTGGAAATATTCGCATTGTTTAAAATGATACCATGTATATATATATATATATATATATATATATATATATATATGTATGTATATATATATATATATGTATATTTAAATAAATATAGTGTTTATGTACTGAATTTACGAGAGAACCATTTCAGCAAACCGCTAATATTATAAAAAGCTCTGTACTACATCTAAAAAGCAAATACCATCAAGCAGAAATGAAAATTAATTTACATTTGAAATACTACAAAATCAAATATGTACATATACGAAATATAAAAACGACTTTCGTATATGAAAACATGAAACGTCAACTTTATAACATAATATGAGTACCGGCGATGATTTGATATCTTCTATGTATATTTTATTATTTTTTTTCCGTTGTAAACGAATCGCGGCTACATGTTGTATACGTCTCGTTTTTCGCTTTGATTTGAGTTTCGTATAGGATGCGATGGAACGTTCTTGGGTAAGAGTTGAATATGAACTTTTGGCAAAAATACAAAATTTAGTCGTTTGGCCGTCTGCCATCTATACAGAACTGTCTGAGCACCTACACTTTTTAATACGCGACATTACGAATTTTCTCCGTATTTAATGATCGTTTTCAGGTTTTATAATTATACATTACACACACACACACACACATATATATATATATATATATATATATATATATATATATATATATATATATATATATATATATATATGTCAGGTAACCAAGAAAGTTCTGTCGTTTTTGTATCGAGAAAAAAACAATTGTGTATTTTTACATAAAATAACTTGGTGTAGAATTTTATAAAAAATTAGTGTAAAAAAATATAATTATTTAATAAGTAGTATTTTTTGTTATTTTTAATGACTTCTTCTAAAAAATATTATGAGAAATACATTGTACTTATGTATAATGTAATCACATCTTTTTGCTTTTAGTTTTTCTCGCATATTTTTACCCTAGTTTGTTATAGAGGTTTGTGTTAAGTTAACTCTAAGATCTGAGACTTTTTTGTACCTTTATATTCACATCTGTGATCTAATTTCAACTTTTAACTAACACTGAATTTTATAAAACATATATATATATATATATATATATATATAATATTACTCAAATAAATTCACTACAACAAAAGAGACATTATAAGATGTTATTAAACATTTGTAGATATTCCCATTTTTATTAGAGATATTTTCTTTTTCCTTTATATATATATATATATATATATATATATATACATATTATAAATACAAAACTATTTGCAAAATAATACACTAACATTCTAGCCTTTGTAGCCAACAAAAGAGTATTTCTTTTCTATTTTCTGAAAATTCAAATATGATAAAGTTTTTAGAATGATACACATAATTGAAATACACGCTTGAACATAAAAGAAGATTTTGTAAGTAAAGCACCGTCAAAGGTAGAATTATCATAAAATAAACAATATACAAAACATCAGACATGCACAACCGAATGTTTGTCTTAAATTATTGAAGAAAAAAGTGTCGTAACTTGGTCTAGACAATCGAATATTTAATAAATTTGGTCGAAGGTTAGAAGTTTCTTGAGATAAAAAATATAGAATTATTTGTAAAGGAATAAATATATCATCTGAAAAAAATTATGTCATTTAGTAGTTGCATGAAATATTATTTTATATATATATATATATATATATATACAACACTTGATATATAATATAACATGTTAATATAAAATTCGTAATATGAATGAAAAATGTTATGATTAAAGATTCACAAATTACTAAAACTACTAAAGCGTGATTGGTTTACACTAATTGAACTATTTCAAAAGTTTCTATTAACATAAATTAATAAATGATAACTATTTTTATTTTATTCATAAATTTGCAAAAAAAATATTAATGAATATTTCACTATGTAATTTGTCTATTTAATGATATTTCTATGAATTTTAAAAACTTCATTAAATTATATATTATTCACAAATTAATAAATTAATAAATTTAACGTCAAATACAAATTTAACAATTCATTGTTCCCTGATATAAAAACAAAAATTACAGATTCAATATGTATACAGTTGTTAGTAAATTAAATTAAAGAATATCGATAATAGAAATATAAAATATAGTATAGAAGAAATAATAGTCAATACAAGAAATAATGCTGTATGAATAAAGTGTTCATAATGATTTCTTTATAGTTATGTCTTCGTTTTAAATATTTTAAATTTTTTTAACTGATTTTAATATTACAAAGCAGTGTTGATATATCATATAAAACAACTCTTTTTGTAAAGTTTTAACAAAATCAAATAACAATTTTTTATTTTTAAAACCCCTAAAAACATTTACTTTAATTTAATAATTTATTTTTAAATTGGTCGACGAAATCACTAGAAAACCTATTGTTTCATGCTATTTTAAGGCTTTTATTTCAGAATTCGCTTCAATGTATATATATATTCTTAATTAACATGGAAAAGAATACATAAAAATTAACAAAGACAAAAATATGTTTGCAATTGTAAATATTTAATAGCAAAACATAGTTTTACTCGTTATATCTAGCTATTTTTATTCTTCAAAAGATAAAGTTTACTATTATTCTTTTGCAAGACAAATGGAACATTCTAAATTTATTTCTTCTCTCTGATAAAGTCATAAAATATAGAATATAAAATTCTATTTGATTCATAATTTCAT
This sequence comes from Acanthacorydalis orientalis, assembly GCA_034766995.1. Taxonomy (NCBI): domain Eukaryota; kingdom Metazoa; phylum Arthropoda; class Insecta; order Megaloptera; family Corydalidae; genus Acanthacorydalis; species Acanthacorydalis orientalis. The sequence continues at coordinate 12,031,133 of CM068318.1, read as the reverse complement.
TTTTACAACATAAGTAACATTTCTTCATGAAGTACATTTTTCAATTTTTATTTTGCGTATAAAAATATTATTTATTATTTATATATCTGAATAAATGAATTTAGATATTCATTTATTATAACATAAAATTTTATATACATTTATAATTATATATTCTATTTTTGACCTGATAAAAATTGAATACGAATTTTATAACTGTGAATAATAGTGTATTGATATTCAGTAATTTCTTTTATATATTATTACTTTATATTATTACAGAAAAAAAACAAGTTGTAACAATATTACCAACTAAAAAATTCAAAGTTCAAGTTGAAATTAATAGAAAAGTCTATTACTTCCAAGGTAAACTTAATAAAGTTGATTACTTAGTTTTTATATATATATATATATATATATATATATATATATATATATATATTTCTACTAGTAAAAATTACATAAACCCCCCAAAAGTGCTTCTAAAGTCATAATTTAATTATCTTAAAATAGAATAAGTTTCGAAACTGGTTATAATGAAATACAACGTCATAGATCCAACAATAAAAATTCGAAGAAAAAATATCGGGCACTAATGATGTTACTTGTCGATGCATCCTTATAAGCTAAGTAACCAACGACCGAAAAAATACAGTGGAAAATATATAAATCATGAAGAAAATTGTAACCTTAATAACATGTTGCATAATATTTTTTTCTTAAAATCATTTTTTGTAAAACTGGATAGAAACAAATACTTTTATCGAGGGAAAATGTAGGAAAACAATAGTTTCTTGTCAAAAATCTTAAGTTTTAAACCAAAGAAAAGTATTTATTAAATCCAAATCAATGAAAAATATCTATAAATTACCAGTGCCGTCACGTTTTTTTTTCTTTATAGTGATAATTTGTTATTTAAAGTTAATATACAATGTATGGTTGAATCTACTGCTACAAATCATACTGCAACTCGTTGAATAAGAGAAGTTTGTTATAGAGCAGTTTGTTTTACAGAGGTTTCACTGTATATACTTGTATTAATTAAATGTAGTTGTTAACCTATGTTCTACAATAAAGTTTATCTATTTTCTTATTAAAAAATTATTTCGTTTGAAATATTTTATAAATTTTATTATAAAAATGTACGGTTGTCACATAAACGTACATATTTAATTATAAATAAATATTCAGGAGTATTCACGAGATTATCATGATCTACAATTTAATATTTTTAACAAATAACATAATATAATATAATATATAGTATTTGTTTTTATATCATTATATATTTATGCACTTTAATTCATGTCTCTGATTCTTTGTAACATGTATCACAGTATCCACAAAAACGGATATCAATTGTCTACTTTATATATTATACAACTATACAAATATTATTTATCTATTCTGTATATAATTGTGTACATGCAATAACAGATTAGAAATAATAATCTAAGTATAAATCTACACAAGTGTTTAAAAACATTCACTGGTAAATATGTTATAATATTTACTAGAAGTAAGGAATCGTAAATTTTATACTTTTATATATCAACGTTATAAATATCCCTAATATTTTATTTAATTTGCAAACGAAAACAATTTCAATTCTAGTTTTTATAACTTATTTGTATATTATTATGTAATTGAGGTATTAATTACTAATATCATAATTTTATATAGATATTTGAAGCTTTTTTAATTTATGAAAAGTATACTGTTATCTTATGAAATACGAAACTCGATCTGAAAAAAGTTTAAAACGTTCTAAAATCAGCATGATTAGATATAAAAAATTTAATTTTGTAGAGTATTTCTATTTACACAGTGCTTTTATAGATAAAAAAATAAATAAATCAGACTGTTTATTTGCGAAAAGACATGAAACAGACAAGATACATAAATCTTGATCTTATAATAAGCATTCCAATGACGATTCTGCAATTTAAAACGTCATGATATAATAGTAAAACTTAACAAAAGTTTCACATAGATACAAATGCCTACAAAATACTCTACATACAGTGTCACGACACTGTCTACTGATATACGAAGGTATATATGATAATACTACTAAAGTCATATAGATTCGCAACGGTCTGGTAGCTAAGTAAGCGTCATCTCCCCCTCCTATTCTCGTCTAGTAGTAAACTGGATGTCATTTTATCCATTATCCTTACGTATAAAAGCAAAAGAATATCAGTTTGGCACGATTACGCTTGTAATCTGTTCACAGTTTCATGTTCAGAAAGCAACAGCATGTATTTAAAGTGTAAGTTGTATGCATGAAAATTATCTTCTTTAAGAAAAAGGACTACGAAAAGAGTTTCGCAACATAACAGTATTTAGATAATACTGTCATATTAAACTTAATATCTGTCTCGTAAGAATATATTTTATTAAAAGCTAGAAGACAACAAGATTTTGGGAATTATCCATGCAAATACATTTATTTATATGCGTATATTTTTTTATAATTTAATTATTTAACTGAAAAAACCTATATTTATTGTTATATTTTTCCAATATTGAGATATAAATTCAAAAGTAATTAAAATGTAATATGCATCAACTAACTACAATTTCGGCTTTATTTATTTTGTTAAAAACACTTCATTATATGCTGGTATGAAAATTTTAATGAAATAAAAGCAACAATAGTAATTAAAAACGATAAATAATAACAACCACAAATCCGGAAAAGAAGACAACGACAAGGAACAGCTTGTTCCGTAATTGTGTCGTCAATGAGGGGTTAATCTAGAAATTGCTTTGTTTTCATTATCTTTCTCCTACAACAATACATTTATATACTCTTTGTGTACTTTGAAATAGACACAGAATATCCACAATATTATCATATAATTTTATACTCATTATCAAACTGTAGTGTAACAAGAAAGTTAAATAGTGTATAAATTTTAGAATAGATTTTATATATTTTTTAATAATTATATATTCCGGTTTGTTAACAAGTCAGTTTGTTTAATTTTAATCAATAGATTTTTTACTTCCATGTTTATAATTATAAAATATATTGATTGAAAATAACATTTTAATACATGAAATGAAATTTAGTAACGTGAAAATAACATTTTAATTCTCTTTATTAAGAAGCATCAGTCTAAATAAAAATTAATACTTATATAGTGTAACTATATAATGGACAGTAAAAAAAATTACATACAAGTCCATTTTTTGAGAGAAAACAACTTCTATCGAAATAAAAAATTATATAGAAACAAAAACTCTGAAATGTCTTATAAGCAATAGTCTTGTAAAAATCATCAAGAAATTAATTGCCTGAATACTTTGATGAAAAAGCAAACAAGCTTATGATTCATTATTGGATGCTATATCTGTAAATTAAATTTTATTAAAGAATTAGTTTTTAGATATTCAATTTCATAAATTTTTCAAATGAAAAAACTGTAGTTTTAGTAAAATATTCTTTTTTTATAAAATTCATTTAATCTTTTTAACAGTGTTAATTCTTAATAGAAAAATTATATTTTATATAGAACAATTTTAATTTTATCCTCTAATGTATAAATATATACGAAAATAAGTAATTTAATAAAAGCTCAAAATGATATTTATTGGTTTCTCAAAACGTTTATCAATACAACAACGAATGTATGTATGAATGTAACAACCGAGAAAATTACGGAGCAGGCAGTCGACAGAAACTATAATATTAACAAACTGTGTCGTCTGTTCTAGACTAGTAAAACTTTCATCGTTTATGTCTAAGTGACTATTCTGTCTGTGTTGTTGGGGTGAAGTACGAACAAAAGTTGTTTTTATATCATCAATGTTCTATTATACATGTGTAACCGTATGGACATCTGTAGTAATTCTATTTAAATATATATATATATATATATATATATATATATATATATATATATATATATATATATATATATATGTATATGTATATATATATATATATATATATATATACATTGTATACATACATTTGTTTCGAATGTTTTGTTGGAAACGTTTTTGATGTTTTCGGAAAAGTTTACAGTTCAGAATGATTTATACATGAAGCTTATGGAAAACTATCTATTTTTATAAGCATTAATTAAAGTTTGTCGTGTATGCATGGCTGTGAATCCCTTGAAAATAAAAATGATACTTTTATATTTTTTACATCATTAATCTATTTTATATGAAACATACTAAGTAAAATTTTGTCAAACAAAAAGTTTGACAAATCGAATAATCAGTCGTTTATACATATATATATATATATATATATATATATATATATATATATATATATTATATATATATATATATATATATTTCATGTATATATATATAGAGAGAGAGGGAAAGAAAGAATGGTATATTACTATATTAACTTTTAAACTCACTACTAATTGTAAGAAATAATACTTATTTCAAGTATTTAATTTTAATTTCTTTAAATAGAAATAAATTATGTACAAATTATGTATGATATTGATAATAAATATAATAGTTTGAAAAAAAATTTATAGATAAGTCAAGTAGATGTCAGTTAAATCTTTTTTTATTAATAAAATCATACAAAAAATGAATAATCTACTATCTTTATTATTTGTCAATTATTAAATTCAAGAAAAATAATGCAACACAACACAATTCTGACATTAAGACTGAATTTATTTTCGCAGAATATTATTTTTTCACTTCACAAGCAATAAAATATTTTCTGGTCAAAAATGCTCAATAAATGATCGTTTTTAATTGTTGCTTAACCTCATTTTAATGGCGATGCAATTATCCTCAATACGTCAAGGTACAGAAAAATCTTCTCTGTAAGTTTTCAATCTTTTTTACCATCACCATTGAAATCCTCATCATAATAATCAACAATTATCAATAACCATTTATTGAACTTTTCTGATTAGAATTTTTGTGATTTGATAGGTAAAAAAGGAATAATATGTGAAAAGGAATTGAATCTAAGAGTTAAAAAAATAAAATTAAATATTAGATTCTTGTTACTTCCACTATTCATGGCGATATTCGGGTTAAATTCATTTTGCAATATGATTTAATTTTTTAATTTAACTACATTTTTCAGAATGACTTTAGAATTAACTTTCAAATTTAATATATATATATATATATATATATATATATCAGGTTGGTAGAAAAATAATTGAGGTTTATGACCTTCAAATTTGTAACAGAAACCGCAATTACATTCCTACTCACCAAATATATATATATATATATATATATATTCTATAAATAAAAATTGGTCCTCCCCCTCCTTCGTGATTTTTATTCGTGTTCTGATTGACTGATGGAAATCATGTGGTCTTTGTTCTGATTGATTGATATCAGTCACTTGTTCAATGTTCTGTTTCACAGTGTACAACGAAAAAAGGTATACGATGTCAGTGTAAAACTGATAAGAAATTTATTCAAAATATTGTATTCACTGAAGCTTCAGAGTAAAAAAATTGCTATACATTTTAATATTGTATTTTATAGTTTTTTTCTTTATAAACTTTTCGAAAGTAAATTGAAAACTTACATTTCACGAGGATTATTTGTTTGTATAATTTGTTAATTTCTATTATTTGTTAAGAGAGAAGCGAGCTGGGGTGTATTCTCCCCAGCGGTTGACGAGCGGAGCTAGAAAGGAACAGAACCCTTTAGTCTATATAAAAATATTAATTCTTATTTCTTTCAAACATATTTATGGAGATATTTAAAAAAAGATTTTATTTGAAAAATAATATTTTATTGATATAAATATCTTGAAATGATATATATATATATATATATGAAACTCTATTAACATAAAATTATATCTGAACATGCTTACAGAAAAAATACATTTTTATTTCAATATTAAAAAAATCGTACCTCAACTTATTAAAATTAAAACATGAATAAAATATATTTTTACATTTTAAGATAATAACTTAGTATTTAATTAAATCTATGACCCACTATATCTTCATCCAGTTTGTTTATATATATATATATATATATATATATATATATATATATATATATATATATATAAATATATATACATATATATATATATATTGTACATTTACTAATTCATGTCACTTGCGTTAAACGCATGCACGCACAAACATATTTCCTGGCACACGTATGGAAACTGGGATTTTCCACAAGGATTAATCGTAATCGTTCGTGTTGAAGTTACATGGTCCGTTGTATGAACCGTGTCATGTTTGTTGAATTGTAACAATACATACGGTGTTTTAGCAGCCGCGTAAAATTAGACAATGCTTTAGATACATTTCGGTGGTCGCGTTATAAAATATGGAAAAATTACACATGAAACGAAGTAGAAATAACGGTCACCTCATATGTACACAAAAACAAATTCAAGTATATATATATATATATATACATATTAAAATAATTTTAAGTTAAATAAATAAAATTAAAGTAAGTATTTATTAACTTTAATTTTTAATTGAGAAAAATATTTGAACTAAAACAGAATCAAGCTATTAGAAAAAAATGTTATAAAAATATACTTTTAATAAAAAAAAAGAACGTGTTTGTAATATAAAATAATTTTATCGCATCAAACGAGTAGAAATAAATATCGGTGTTTATCTCTTCAAAAAATATTATTAATAAAACAGGTTTATTAAGTTAAGTATTTCTAAAAAGATGTCTTAATAAGAACCGACGATTCTTTATATTTAGTAGAAAATGATTAATGTCTGTCCTACATTTTTTTCATTTACAAATATACTAACCATTTCCATGAAAACACTTTCAAATTAATTAACGAAACGGAATTTTAATAGATTAAACTTGTGATCAATTCAGTAAATAATTTATTATTTCTGCAGGACATATAACTTTATTGCATTGTGTTATTAATTCAATACAGCTTTGCTCGAACCAAATCCGGTTGCATCTTCGTTACTACAGGTCAGTAACCTTTGTCTCCTATTCCGGTAGAGAAAGTTCATCGGATTGTATTATCCGAGGATCCTAACTATCGTATTCCACACTAATTACACTCTACCATACAAATCACAAGCTTATTCACGGATAAACTGTTCGATTACCGGAATCACAAATCTTTGCTCAGCACAGATTCTATATAAGTGATAATGGCCAGTATGTGTGTGTGTTTTTTTTAAAAAAGGAAACTCAAAAGTTTTTTAATCCGCATTGAATATTAAACAACAATAAAACTTTCACAACAGAAAGAATTATAATGAAAGTTTGGCTACCAAACTTTGTATATAAATTTGAACTTATAAACACTTTATTTTTAGAAAATATTTACAATTTTATTCGATATTTATCTAATTTTTATTCGATATTTATCAAAATATTGTATTCATTGACGCTTTAGTTTCAAACAAATGTTACACGTTTCAATATTGTATTTCGTTGTTAATTTTTATATAGTTTTCCAATAAAAATTTAACGACTTACATTTGACATAGATTATTTGTGCTTATAAATTGTTAATTTCTTTTATTTGATAGGGGAGAGCGAGTGCCATCGAGAGTAACAAGTAGAAGGTAGCACCTCCTAGTATATAAAAAAATATTTCAGAAAATTAAATTAGAAGCACTGTATTCTTTGATGTTATGAGGATGATATCATCATCGAAATCCGTATAAGGAAATAATCAGATATTTTCAATAATTATCGATTGTACTTTTTTAATTAAAAAAAGTTCTTAAGTTTGTGGAATGAGGGGAAAATTCATTTTTGAATATGAATTTAATACATTCAGATCCTGCAGGCATAATTATACACACTTATTTTGAAATTTCATAATATATAAATTAATTATTTAACACCAATTTACAATCTGTGTCACCGAAGACAAACTAATAATAATAAATAATAGTTCTTTAAGGAATCACGTTCACAACGGCTTAGACTCATTATAATCAATTATGTCCATGCTGGAAAGCTATATCATTAAAAAAATATAAAAAATATATTTTTATCTTAGTTAAACCCTTATCACCTCTACAATCAACACAAAAATATTTTTTTTTACAACATAATTAATTCAGGTCTGAATGGGTTAACTACAACATCAAAAATCTATATTTATTTTTTTTCCAGTTTCAGGATGATGTTGTTATCGAAATTCATATAAGCCACAATTAAAATGATCAAAATTCATTCATTAAACATTTTTAATCAAAAAAGTTTTAATGGATAATAAAAAGTAAAGAAAAACGTCATTTGCAAACGAAATGTATTAAGAAAACAATAATAATTTACCCATAGTTATTCTTGATAAAAAATTAAGTGATTTCATATTTTTTTGGAATATATATATATATATATATATATATATATTCTTATATACATTAAAAAATCTATAAATATTTAGACTATTTTCATTCCAATTATAAAAAAAATCTATCGTGAAATTAAAAAATTGCTTTATCAATTAGATTTTTAAAAATTGATTTTGTGAACTTACAAAATAAGTATATATGTTGACATTTAAACATTTATGCATTTAAAAAATAAATTATCTTATTTTCTTATAATATATGAATGTTTACACACAACCCATTATAGACTTGACAGTTTTTACCTAAATATTTATATTATTGACAAATCTATTTTAATATCTATACGTTTTTATTATAGTTTATATATATATATATATATATATATATATATATATATATATATATATTAATTTGTATAGTTTATAATCAGTTTAAGAATTTATAACGAAACACAACATTTTACTCCTTATAGATTTTCCATTATTTAGATATATTTTTCATGTCAAAATTTTCATACAACTGAAATATTTTTATATCATTGATAATATTAATAATATTGTTTTCTGTGTTTGTAGACTGTGATTACTTATTTATAAATCATTTATTATTAAATCTACAGTTTTTTCTTCATTATTCATAAGTTCTTTTTGCCATATATATATATATATATATATATATATATATATATATATATATATATATATATATATATGTATTTATTCTAAATTTCTAAACATTTTAGTCATTTTTTACATTATATATAAATATTTATGGTTGATATAATGGATCCAAATGCATCCATTTGCAGGACTGGCAACCAGATACGATCTTTTAAATTCTGTAACTAAACTTACTACATGGTTATTAAATGTTATAATACATAAGTAAAGAAAGGGCATACGTGACATTAGTAAGACCTTTACTAGGACAGGATGTTGTGGTGCTTTGCTACTGTATCAAAGACGTATATTATTGAACAAGTTCAAAGAAAAGCTGCACAGTCACATTAAATAGAGATTTCAGTGTTGATAGCAGCAACGATATGCTAAACAACTTTAGGTAAGCTGTTGAGAAAACAGAACTTTGTTTATATAAATTATTTATTAGATATTTATTATTCTATAAGTTTCATTACAGTGAAGAGTACCGTGATTCTGTACTTAAATATGATCGTATGTAATAAAAAGTTTCATGTGGTCATTTATAACAAAAATTGTTAAAGTAATAATAATATTTTTGGATATAAAATTTGATTATTTAATCCTTTTTCTAATAGAATTGAAAAGATAGTATATTTTTTATAAAGAGTAGGTTAAAATGATTGAAAGCAACGTCGGACAATTGTTTATGTAATAAAGTTACATTTTATTTCTTACTGTTTAAACTTTATTATAATCACTGACCTAAAATTTGTATTCGGAACGAAAATGGAACATTAACTTGTTTTCATTAACGCCTTATGTTTATTTTAATAAGACATCCTGCTATATTGTGCTAAATATGATTTCTATTTTTTATTTGATTTTGAAAAAGTGTTAATTGAATGTTAAATAAACACTTACAATTTAAATTTACTGATTAAATTAATAATTAGTATATTTTTATATTGAAATGAGTTTTCAATATTTTGATATAAAAATATACTCCAATGACAATACTTATAATATTTTACTATTGAAACCAATAATTAAAAGATGCAAATGTTTACTGTTTATATATATATATATATATATATATATATATATATATATATATATATATATATATATATACAATATATATATATATATACACACGTATAGGTATTATCTGTTACAGAAATGTTTTGTAAGCATGAATACAGATTCGGGGATATTATCTATTTATGAATATTTAAAAGAGATTGTAAACTTTACAATACCGAGTTGAAGTTTGTATATTTGAAGAATATATGTATTTTAAGAGTTGACACTAAATTTATTTAGCAATAAATAAAACATATATTTTGATATAAAACGATAAAGCATTTTTCAATTTTAATTAAGTAAAAAGAATATTTTAAGCATCTGGCATATTCAGACAAAAAGAAACGTACACTTGAATAAAAGAATCGAGACGAGTTGACATAAATAAATTATAAAAAATAATTTTTTTTTTAAATAGCATTGTTTTAATTATGTTTAATATATATTAATTAATTATTCAACATTTTAATTAGATATTTTTTATGGTTTCTGGGTTGAGTGAAAGTCTCTTGTCTGAGATGTATTTATTTTTCAAATTATTATTATTTATTTATCTATTTTTTGATTTATTTTATTTTCTTTTTGAATTAATGATTTTGCAAGAAAATTATATATGGAATATTTATTTAACTTCGTGTTAATTTTGATTTCGTTAAATGATTTTATTTTCATTTATTCAACTCTAAAGAAATCTATTAGAAAATCAAAACAATATCAATTAACAAATACACCATTTGAATTTATTTGAATGTAAATAAACTGTTTAAGAAATAAGTAATTGAATTCATATGTTAACATGTTATTTTGTGAAAGTTTAAAGATTGTTTTTAATACATAACACATTAAATAAATGAATGTTCATATAATATCATCTTCAAAAAAAAAACTATAAAAATAAATAATATACGTTTAAAAACTTTTGAAATAAAATGAGATACTTTTAAAAATAAGTACAATAATTTCCTGTAAGTTGAAGCGAATAACATGTTCGTGTGGAAGAACACAACAGACTCAAACATTGAAACACACTTACGGAAGTGTGAGTACTATTAATAAAAATGGGGGAAGGAACGAAATTTACAAATAAATCGCTTCTCGTGTTCTGCACTTCTTGGTTTTAGTTTACTGAGATTTTATTATAGACTTCGTTAATGTTTGACAGTTAAAATATGCGCGAACACTAATTAATATTTTAGTATTTACCATAAATAACATTTTTGCTTGACGTGTGTCGTTTCACGTGAACGAATTTTCTTAAATATATTGTTTTCGCTTTTAATTAAATTTATTACCGTTTTGGCGGGTTTCCCCGAAACGCTGTTGTATAATATTTTTTCCAGAACTTTCAAGCAGACCGCATATTATTTATGAGTATTTGTATTTTAATGCAACGTTAAGAAATTTATGTCATCATATATTATAATAATTTATTGAATCGATTCGTTGCTTTATTTTCTTTTCTTGTGAGTTAATTAGACTTGTTTTCGTTTTGTCCCTTGGCTTTATTTACAAAATGTTACTTCCACATTTTTATACATTTAATTTTATTTTTGAACACAAGTAGACCACACGACGTGAAAACTTAAGAAATTCGTCACCTGTTATACTCGACATCGAATTTACAAATACATGTCTCGATTTAAAATAGTGTATTTTAAATTTATTAATTTGTTTTTCTATTCTATTAGTGATTTTGTATATTCAAGTATATCTCTGTCAAATTAGAACACAAAATATATGATCCCTTTTCGATTTTCTTAAAATAATTAATGCTAGATATAAAAATTAAATTTATTTCAGAAATTAATTATTTTCTTATCCTACAAAATATAAAAATGTCTGATCAAAAATTTGGAATTTATTTCTCTCCTGTGTATCTGGAATTAAAGTATGTTTTCTTGTCATTGAGGTCAATATTCTTTGTTTTTTTTTCTCCATTACCGACTTCATCTTTTGACATCTTCAAGTTGGTACTGATTAGTATATCATCTGAAAATGCTGAAAGACGAAACCGATAATGAATAACAAAAACAAAGAAATTAACCTCAAGAACAGGAACAATTTCTTCTGATCAAATACATTCAATAAATGATTATTGATCATTTTTAATTTCTTTTATGTACATTTAGATGATGATACATCTTCAGAGCACTAGAGTACAGAAAAAAAAAATTCTGTATCTTAATGCTCTGAGCATAATGGAAACTCTAACACAACCAGTCGAAAGACAGCAATTAAAAATGAACAATAATTTTTTATTGACCATTTTTTAAGAAAGAAAAATATTTGAGGTTTTTAAATGAAATAACAATTAATTTGTAAAAGTGAATTTAATCACAGTGCAAAACATTATCGAGATGTTATTTGTTTTCTGATCAAAACATTCAATAATATATATATATATATATATATATATATATATATATACATATATAAATAATATATATATATATATATATATATATATATATATATATATATATATATATAAGTATACACACGTGTGTGAAATTATTATTATTTATTAATATTGACGTCGTTGTATGCGGAGAGTTTGCATGTGAAACTGGTTAATAGGTAAATAGATCTAATCTAAATTGTGCTTGGTTACTTTCCACTTAGTGAATAGTTATGAGGCGTTTTGGATTAAACGTTAGTATATTTTAATAAACACAAAGGTTAGTAAATGTCATGTCAAGCTTACTAAGAAAAGATTTTTAAATTAAATTCTACATATATTTTTTTAAAAAGAACAAAACGTTTTTTTATCAGACAATGCAGCTTAAACAATACACACACACACACACATATATATATATATATATATATATATATATATTTGCAAATATTATAATACCTGAAGTTTTATACACTTGACTTTTAAGAATATAACAAAGCAATTCTTTTGATTTTGTAGAATAAATATATATATATATATATAATTATCTAAAGATTTTAATATTTATTCAGAACGACATAATCTTTATCAAAAATAGATTTTTAAATGAATATTCTTTTGAGTAATATGGATTTTATTATCAGAGATTTGAATGATGAACACAAGATAAGAATAAAAATATATTTGTATTAGGTGGATAGAAAAATAATTGCGGTTTATGCCCTTCAAATTTATATACATGTTAAGCTTTTTTGATTTTCTTAGCTGTTTCAAGTGGTCCAGAACTGTTGAATGACTAACGCTTACCTTTTGTGCAAGCTCTCGAATTGTGGGTAGTTCTGATTCAGCTAACGTCTTCAGTTGGTCGTTATCAACTGAAAAAGGACCCCCGCGATCATTTTTATCTTCAAGACTCTCGTCCCTAACAGGAATTTTTTGGTACCACCACTGCACCGTACGTTCCTTAACAGTACCCACACCAAAAGCATCGTTTAGTTTACGAGCAGTTTCTGCTGCTTTACCACTCATATTAACTCATATTAAAAATTACCCTTATTTGCTTCTGTTCCATCTTTAATTCAATAGCCTAATTTGAAGCAAAATTAATTATGAAACCAAAGTCGATGTTAATGTAATACAGACCGAAAAATCCACTTTAAAATGATATTAACATGAACTCGATGAAATAATACTTTCATTAAAAAAAAGTAAGTTAGAATTCAGAAAACACAAAAAACACAATTATTTTCCTATCAACCTAATAATTATAATTGAACTAAATTTAAAAACATGTTTTTTTAATGAGAAATTCTGCTTAAATATTTCAAACAATCTACAAAATAGATATTGTTCCAATTAAAGTACCGAAATAAAAAATAATACAATGAAATATTAATATAATAAATCATCGTTTGAAATAATAATAATAATAGACATTGGTAGAGACTTTCAATAAGAAAATGAACATTTATAAAAAATATTAAGAAAAGAAGAGAAATGTATAATAAAAACAATATAGTTTCCTATTTAAAATGGTCAAAACATACATACATGTATGTAAGAGAACGATACACTAAAATTATTATTTTATACATTTCAACAACAAAATTGCTTTTATGCTATATGATTTTATATTTTATTTCACATCAACAATATACAATTGTGTTCTCAATAAAATGTTTATTTCAGTAACTGCAAGTGATTGTCTTTAATCGACCTTACGTTATAAGAACTGTGACAATAATCATAACGATTATTAAAAATAAAAATCTAATATCATACAATGGTTTTATTACAAATGTAATAACATCGAATTTTTAGTAACATTCACTTTACTATCGTTCGAAATTAAACAGGAACGTGACGCGACTGTAAACAGTGCATGAAATAAAATAAACTCTCATAAACGCTCAATGATACCAACGTACTAAATACAAAATAACCATCTACCGTACAACATAAACTGTACGAGACAGTAGACGACGCTGCACATAAATAATTAATTTTTAAGTTTTAAGATGGGAACACGTGTCGCTCTACGTGTTAATATTACAACAGTGTAATGTAGTATAATCTTTGTGAAATTTTTGATAATAAAGTATGATCTTTAACATATATACACACACGCGTGTGTGTATGGAATGTATATAAAGTGAACTTCAATTCAACAATGGAGTTTTTATGTTAGAGGTAATAAAGTATTCCCTCGGGGACTCGAACTGACGAGCATCTTTATAGGGTATGTACGATGTGTGATATGTGATCTTACACACTTAAAATACAAGAATGGATCTTTATATGAAGTGGATCTCTTTTTTTACCTCAGTTTTATATAAAATATATTCTAACATTAATTCTATTTCTGTTATCTATCTTAGAATTATTATTCGAAACATCTAGTTTATTATATTTTTATAAAGAAATTTTAAGATTAAATTTACGTTACCTAATATAATTTTCAGCTTCTCTGCAGACATAATTTTTTTCTGTAACAAAAATGAAGTAGTTAATAAAATTTAATCAATTAATTTATTTAAGTATTAAATTCTAAATTGGAAAATAAAAAGTATAGGATTACAAAAACACTGAGACAAGAGTAGATGAGATTAAAGTATCAGAAAATGCATTGTAAATATATGAAAAAAATTATAATGGATTATTCAAATTTTATTTTTTTTAAAATATATATATATATATATATATATATTCATATATATATATATATATATATATATATATATATATCTATATATATATATAAGAAAATGATCAACATGCTATAAATTTTATTCTGCCATTCACAAAATAATTAAGTATCTCATTTTCAGCAATATTTGATTACCTCGATGTAAGTGATACTAAAAAAATATAATACATAATCAAATTCAAAATAAATGTATCAATTTAATATCAGAAAAACCTGATTACAAAAACATCTATATAATTACAGCATTTCTTCCCAATTTCATAATATCATATCCAGTAAAAACGTTCATATTAATAAATAAATATTAATGATAAAGTATCAGTTGATATATCAGTTCAGTGTTTATCACAAATAATTATTCACTATGTCGTCCAATACAAAATTATCAAATAAAAATGTTTAATAATTGCTCATATTTCATTTTATCAACAATGAGAAAGAATAGATTTTGATAAAAAAAAGCAAAATATTGGATAATGATTCATTTGTGATAGTAAATTTAATTGCAGTGCTAAAAATACAATTGCGACTCAGTTGATAATAAAAATAAAATTTAGTTATAATTGAAATATACTCGTCTAAAATTTAACTTTATTAGAAAAAAGTTTTCAACGTCACTTTTAATAATTGTATGTCCTTATCTCTTTTATATATATATATATATATATATATATATATATATATATATATATATATATATATACACGTTTTTGTATGTACGATAAAAGCAAATGATAATTTGATTTTATAGATCAATATTTAACAGTTTAGAATTTTTAGTGTGTAATATTTTATATCATTTTATCCTACATATAATTTTATTTAAAAACAATTTAATTCCCAGTCTTTTCGTTTATTATTTTATCCGTATATATACATATATACATATACATACATATATATATATATATATATATATATATAAACCTGTTTGAATGGTATCAGCTTCTGCTGTGTTTATATTTATTATTGTCGATTAATTACGTTCGTTACAGTACTTATAATTGGACGTTAAAATATCTCAACGATAACGTCAATTAAGTTCAAAATTAAACCGGTAATTGAATTGTAACGTTTTGTAAGTAGTTGCGTTAAGGTTATATTCATCCTAATGAATTCGGCTCTTTGTTAACTCGTTTTGTAGATAATAAAATTTCTTTAAACGCATTTATAAAGAAATGAATTAACGTCAACTAGGTCTTACTTCAAGAATACAATTTATTCGGCGCAACCCATTTTCTGCTGACACCAAAGCTCTGTATTAATCTTTTCGCGCAATATCTTTTTTTTTAATTTTTAGACGCAACACCGAAACGCTGTCTAAAAAAATGTTAATTAACAAAATACATAAAGAATTACAACAACGGACGGAGTGAAAAAAAAAAGTACAATTTATCAGTGTACATGTGACACTTTCTTAAACAAAACTTGTTGAACGACTTACAAACTCGATGATAGTTTCAAATTTGAACATATTTCATCCATAAAAAAATATATTAATTTCAAAACGTCTTCTAGTCACCCGAGAGATAAATTGTACGTGTTATGTGTACGTCTTACGTATAGAATTTATACTTCATAACTGTTGTAAATAATGTTTAACAAAGCACATCAGACGATATTAACTTACAACAAAAAGCACACTGTCTTGCTTGAAACAAACACTCAATTTACGTTTGCTGGCTTAGACACGTTCAAAGTATTCTTTCGTAAAATGAGATATTTAAAAATAAAATGTGAAACTTGTTTCCGTTAGCGTTCCGTTGAAGATTTATTGGAACAGGCTGTTGCTGTTTAACTTGAAATATATTTTATAAATGAATAAACGTGGCACTGGCGTATGGTGCATGCTTTTATATCTGGCTGATTTGTCGTGTGTTGTTATTTCAAATTCAACGTGTGTTGCCTTGTTTTTTTTTCCTCGTATTTTCGCTGTTCATTCGACGACGAAAACTTGATTTTAAAATTATTCAATTCTTTATGAAAAGTTTCTGCTCCCATTTTAAATGAATATAGTTCCGAATTTCAAATTATACCCAGCCACGTTTTAACTTTCACACTTTATAAGATTTCTATCTTAATTACATCGATTACCTACGTTTACTACTATTTTTTTACAATATAACATTAAAATAAAACTTTCATATATTTTTTTTAATATAATTATAGACTTTTAATAAACGCACCAATAGCTGACTCACAGTGTTTCGAATATATATTAATCTATATATGTTAAACTGAACAATCAGTATTTAAGAACTCGAAAATAAGTCAATTAACATAAGTCGACCATATAATTTTTTTTTGTAATTCGTTAATTATATATATATATATATATATATTTATATATATATATATATATATAATTAAAATAAAAACAATTTCCTTACAAAATAAATTCATCTTTTTCTTCTAACGGAAGTAGTTAAAAAATATTGTATTATATTTTTAATATATCAAATAAATAAACATGGTTTACTGCCATATATATATATATATATATATATATATATATATATATATATATATATATATCACAGTTAACTCTCTTAAGAACTGGATTATTTTTCAAAATTTTTAAATTTCTTTAATATATTAGGCTGAAAGAACCCAAACTAAAATTCTTACAGAAAACAATAAATAATTAATAATTGAATAATTTTGATCAGAAAAAAATGTTTTTACTAATTTTTGATTAGATGTAAAGATTCTTAATTCACTGAAAACAATATATTGACTTATTTTTTTTATAAAATAGTTTAATTATTAATTTTTTTAAAAAGCAAATAGTACTAAAACACAAAAATTAAAAATGTTTTCGTCTGAGACAAATATAAAATATATTTAAAAATAATCTCATCTACTAAAATTTTAATAGATCTTATAAATGTATTTATCCAAATTCCTTACTACTACTCTCTACTTTTAGAATTTACTCAATAGAAAATAAAAACACTGCAGTTAAAAATAAAAGGCGTTAATAATCTTAATCAAAACGACGACACCGCATGTTAAGAGTGTACCTAATTAATACGAAAAGATACGCGATGGCGTCTTACATTCAAAATAAACAACACAAAGTCAAATGAAAACGTCAAAATTTACTACAGACTAGTTTACAGCCAATGTATTTCTCAGATGTTAGCGAGTATGTTTGTCGTGTCGTTTCGGAAATATTTTTCTTAATGTTACAAACGGAACAGTAAATTTATTTTACTGGACGATATGTTATGTGTCACACATGTGAAGCAATAATAAGATAAATGGTTTGTTTCTATTTAAGAATATGATGCTAATAATACGAGAGTCATTACATGTTTATAACAGAAAAGACACGCAATTTGTTTTATGTACTCTTGTGCTTGTTAGCACTACGAATGAAAACAACTGGTTTATTTAAGATTGTGAAAAGCAATCTAATAAAATGTATCAGCAGGATGTTACACACACCTAATGTTTTTTTTTTCATTAAGAATGTATCAAGAAATACAACTTATATAACTATATAAGTGTTAATTACTTGATGTTTCAAGTGACATTTTACATAACTAGAATAGAATTCAAAACAGTTTTTATTAGATTGGTAGGAAAATAATTGCGGTTTTTGTTTTTTGAATTCTTACTTTATTTTTTTCAATACAAGTGTCATTTCATTGTGTTCATGTTAATATCATTTTGAAGTGCATTTTTCTGTCTGTATTTTGGTAACATCGACTTTGATTTTATTATTAATTTTGCTTCAAATTGGGCTATTGAATTGAAGATGGAAAGAAGCATATAAGTTCAATTTTTGTATGAGCTCAAAACGGGTGGTAAAGCACCAGAAACTGCTCATAAACTAAATGATGTTTTTGGTGTGGGTACTGTTAAGAAACGTACGGTGCAATAATGGTTCCAAAAATTTCGTACTAAGGACGAGAGCCTTGAAGATGAAGAAGGTCGCGAGTGTCCTCTTGCAATTCATAATGATCAACTGAAGGAATTAATTGAATCAGAACCACGCACACAAATTCGACGTTAGTCATCCAATAGTTTTTGACCACTTTAAACTAATGAGATTAAAAAATGTATATGAATTTTAAGGTCATAAACCGCAATTATTTTGCTACCAGCCTAATATATTTCTTAATTTTATTAAAAAATATATATGTCCATTATTTGTTTTAAATATAAAAGCATACTTTTAATCGTCATTACATTTTTTTTAATTTGTCTCTCCCTCTTTTTCTCCATATAAATGTTTTTAAATAGATAGAAAGAATAACGTTTCTTTATTCCATAAATTGTTTTTTTTTAAAAAAAATAAAACCGTCTCTAATTAAACAAATAAATGTTCCAATTTATTCCAATTATTTTTGTAATTCAACATTTATTTTAAATAAATATATAGTGGTTTTGAACACGAATGAATAAATTTCACAATAGACAAAATATACGCATGTGGTTATTCAATTAAATCAATAATTATTTCCGATTCGTCCAATTATTTTTTTAATTACAAACTTAACTGTGTATACGATTTATATTTTAATTTATAAATACTGTAATATTTCAATAACACAGGAGTTTCGTGAAAGAACATTATTTTGTTTATATTTTTTATAAAAAAAAGTATAAAAAATATTTTCTAGTTATTTCCAATCAGTTGATTCATTTCCTCTTCACCAATTTTCAAAATGTTCCCGATGGAACAATTAAGAATAAGTTTAAAACTGTAAACTGGACTTTTAAATCGTTTACAATTAAAACAATAACCTGTTTTTTTATACGACAAGTGAAACGTTTTATAATTTAATTGGTAGCTGGTTTTAGAAACTAATTAAAGTTTCGAGTTTTAACTGGTAACAAATTACAGCTCAGTGAATGCATTTACAATAATTAGTTTATTATCAAGTGTGAATTAAAACAGTTAATATATAAATTACAAAAAACTTTACAAGTTTTTATACTTTAAACTGCTTTAAAGAGAAACTACTTTTGAATAAAATATAAATAATAAACAGTCATTAACTATTTAAATCCTGAATACAATTTAATACACCTTTATACTAAAATAAAGATTTATATGAACTTTATATTTTTACAATTGTGTATGTATATATATATATATATATATATATATATATATATATATATGTATACAGATATATGTATGTACGAATTAACTTCTTAAAATATACAAAATAAATAATTATTTAATAGTTGAAAACGTATTGTAGACTCGGAAAGAATACATTAAGATCAGAAAATAGTACGTGCTTAAAAATATTTTTTTAATATTGTATCGGAATTTTAAAATATTAATTCAATAGTTTTGATGAGAAAACTTTATTATTTTTGTGAGAGAAAAGAATAATTTACTTTTGAGAGCTTAAAAGTGTATATAAATTTATATATATATATATATATATATATATATATATATATATATATATATATATGTATGTATGTATATATATTTTCAAGATTTTCAAGACTAACTATTTAGTTTCTATTTGAAATTATTTTAATATAGCGGCTTTAAAACGTTATTATTGAACTTTTTTTAAAACTCAATTTTAAAATCTCCGTTATAAGCTAACGAACTAAAATTGATATATTATTTTCCTTAACACATCTGTATCGTAGTAAAAATATTATTTACTATATACTGTCCCACAATACTGTTCCATTTTTCCTTATTTATCTTTGTATATCGATGGAGTATGGTGTACATGATATTTCCGAATTTTGTTCGAATAAACTATAATATCCTTTTCTAAAATTATCTCTGATCATAAAATAAAATCATTAAACGATCAAATCATTTAATTATTTAAATTACAGAAAGTTTATTTTATTTTGTAAAAGTAATTAAATTTATTTGGTGAAATTTATTATTATTTACAAGATCATTAAATGATCTCATCAGGTCGCACGTTACCTTTTTAGATACCAAGACATATGGATGAATTATACATTATACAATATTATTTTTATATATACTTTTGTAAGTTGTTAAAAGTTAATTATTCATATCATTTCGTCAACATCAATTAGATTTGTTATGAAAAAATGTGAGTAAATCCTTTTAAGATCACAATACAAGTGATCGCAATTCATTTAAACGTATTTCAAAATATCTTTCTTAATAAAATATCTTACAATTTTAATTCTCATTATATATTCTCACAATCAACTATTCTGAACATGAATAAAAATTGAAAAAAACATTTTTCACAAAGAAAAATCACTTTCTCCAGATACGGAGACTTAATTTACCACCTACCATTTAAAATCCCACATATGAAATCATTTATATGTTACATGTAATATCCTTGTTTTCTTTTAAGAAAAAATACTGATAATTATTTTAGATAAACATTAAAAGGGTCGAATGAAGTGATAAAAAAATGTCAACATTCGATTCCTAGAACCAAACTCAATTCATTTTTTATACACCACTTATACATACACATGCATATATATATATATATATATATATATATATATATATATATATATATATATATAATACAATTACAATACGTAGAGTTGTTTTTATATGACAGTGAGATTTTGATTGAAAACACTCACCGTTCGAAAAAAAATCATACAAGTATGGAACTTATTTTTCATACCACAGCGCATCTATGTACATATTTTTCAATCAATCTATATAAAAAATGGAAACACGAATGAAAAACAAATCGAAAACAATACACACGTATAACGTACACATAATAAAAAACGTCAAAATTCAACAGCATCGACATTTTTTTTCTGATTCGAACTGCTGACACACAAACATACTGCACAAATTCACACATACACGTACGCGTACGCATACAGACAAAAGGCACGTAAATTTTGAACACTTTTTAACCCGTGCCAGGAAAAAAAGAAACACATCGATAATTCATACCTCTACGTTTCTACACCGTATAAACCCACACCCGATAATATTCACGAATTTTCTACCAGTCGTGAAAGGTGCATTGATCTAACACTTACTATGGATACAGAAATATTTTAGAATGAATTCGAATACAATTTATGAACATTTATTAAATGCCACGTTTCGTATGAATGTGTTCTTTTTTTTGAAACCAATGAATTTATTTTTATTTTAGTGATTGCAAAATATATAAAATATTATCAATAAGATAACTCATTATCTAAGATGTGTATTTTTTCTTCAATATTAATTTTTAATTTTATGTATATAGGCTGTTTCATTTTTCTCTGCGTTATATATAACAGTGTCTACCTATATCTAGTACTAAATTATATATATATATATATAATAAAGAAAGTGAACAAATAAATATGAAAGCTTTGTCCTTGCGACAACCATAAAATAATAAACAGTGGTTAGAAGAAAATTAGTTAATTTATCTATGACTAAGATGAATATCTATTTTTTTTAGCACATTTTGTTGTGTTTTAATTTTTCACATAAAAATGACTGCTGAAAATCAATACATATGGATCTAATTTTAATTTAATAGAATCGTATTGTCGTATTTCATATTTTTGTCTCTTTTTATATAACCTAACGTAAAGACAAATATAACACATTATATATGTATACATATATATATATATATATATATATATATATATATATATATGCATATATAATTCAAATCCTTTTTTACCCTTAACATCACAATATAAGTTCAAAATAATAATCTTTTTTCTATATTTAACAATTGATTCACTGGATAAATTGTTCACCAAAACCAATTTCGACACTTACATTGTGATCTTAAAAGGATTTACTTCCATTTTTCACAACAAATCTAATTGGTGTTGATGAAATTATTTGAATAATTAATTTTTAATAACTGTTACAAAATTCTACACTTGAATTTTATTCCTTTATAAAATATATAAATATTTTCAGTGAATGATCAAATAAATCTTTTTTTTTATTTTCAGGTACGTACAGCGTTCAACTTTCTTTCAAATAAGAAATACATCCGTATAAGTAAGTACACTTGAAATCAATTGTTTACTGACCAATTGATAATTAAAAAAAATTTTTCGAAAATTATATATACGAGTATATATATATAAGTATATAAGTTATTTATATATAAGTTATTATATATATATATATACATATATAATTTCTAAATCTTATAATTGGAATAAAAATATTAAATTATTTTTTTTTATTATTATTATGAATTTTAAATGTATTATTATTTTAATCACTACTATTATTTTAAATGAAAGATTTTTTAAATAATGAATTCTAAAAAAAATTGATACATTACTTATAATAATTACATATTAATTGATATTTACTAATACATTTAGCAAACAATTTCCCTCTTTTGAATTAATAATAAAAAAAAATTGTAATGTAAATATATCCCCTGTCAGATCAAGTCAACAGAAAAAAAGCATCTTTAAACATTATTTGTTGTACGTATCAATTTCAATCAATATATTGTCAAAATATCCTACATCCATTGAAGCGAGAAAGATCTATGCAACAGTTCATACGCAGCTTCCCACGCATTCCTATTTCATTTTATTTTCACCGGATACGAACAGTGTTCCGTCATCAGAGCAAGCTGCCTATAAACGCCGCCGTTTGTTGCTGACATGTATGTGTTTGATCCGTATCTGATATGTAAAAATCGTACAGCCACGAGGTGTATTCAAAAAGAAAAGATTTCGAAAGAAAGCAAAAGAAGAATTATTTCATACCAACTCACTTGCAAGTTTATACAGTATATATATATATATATATATATATATATATATATATGTATGTATATATATATATATAGCTTTATAAAACCGCGTTCTCGTCTTCACCCTTTTTCAGTTTCCTCGCACAGCTCATAAAACACACAGTCCTGCCCACACGGATGGTTTTAACCACGTAAATATTCGACCAGAACGCGTCTGCCCGTTCAGTCGAAACACAAGGATTCGTATTTATGGTGGAAATCACGGTGTTTAGGTTTTTATGATTTCAGTGTAAGATCTGATACGGTTATCTGCGTGTTTACGTTGTGAGAAAATCGCACTCGTTTATTCTTACGACCGTGATATTTACAACTTACTAGCTATACCGTGTCATATTTGTATGTTTATTTTAATAATGATTTCTGTAAAAGTCCTACGTTTGTTGTGCAAAGTTTATCTTTATTTCTGAGCTGAAGGGAAATATTCAAAAATTGTAGATTTATTAGAAATTATTCGAGTGAGATTTATTCGTGTCATATGTGTAATTCATTCAAATTTCAGTTCGAAATGTTCATATCAATGAAAAAATGTATCTTTATTATATATCTGTCTTCATGTATGTATATAGTTGTATTAACTCTTTTCAGTCGAATGTCCAGACGTTCTGGGCATCTAATTTCGATTGAACAGATCCACTGTCCGGTCCCTCTAGTCAAATTTCATTGCCATGCTGAATATAAACCATTTTAAACATGTCAATGAAATACATATACTAACCAACAACCAATAAATATATTGAAAGGTATTGAATTTTATTTAATTATGAAATAGAATAATTCTAATCGAAATGTTTACACTTTTAAAACAGGGTTCTTACTATGCTTTTCGAAAACGCAACCGATACACAGACCAATAATTAAACTATTTTCCGATCTGGAGCTTTAATTTTAAAAGTACACGGGAAAAACGTTTCATTAATTTATCAGTCTTTCCACACACTTTGATTTTGATTGATTTCAATTTCTTGACAGTTTTTAAATAAATTCTCAACTGGGCAGTAATGATTGACACCGCAAGGCAATTATAAAAGCAAATATAAATTATTTAACCAATATACCATTGTCAAGAGGGACTTCTCAGTGGACCGCAAAGAGTTAAAAATAAATAACATTCAAATTTGATTATGAATTACTTCAATAAAAAATATACTTCTGATTACACTTTTAATAAATGAAACATTTTATACACTTTTTTTATGCTAAATTATATATTTTATCATTTAAATACATATTAAATATTTATCATTGCCCTCTCTTATATTTCTTTATTACCGATTAAAATATGTTATTATCTTCTCTTTTAAAAAAAAAATCACATTTTCAATTATTTACTTTATTTATATCTATAGTTCTTGTTCATTTTTGTATCCATTATATTCTTCTTCTATTAAGTTGGTAAGAAAATAATTGTGGTTGTTGTTTCCTGAATTCTAAATTAGCTTTTGATGTGGGTATTATTAAGGAACGTACAGTTTAATGGTGGTTCCAAAAATTTCGTGCTCGGAATAAGACTCTAAAATGAAAAAGGTCACAGGCATCCTTCAGTTCATAACAACCAACTGAAAGCGTTAGTTGAATCAGAACCACGTATACAATTCAAGAGCTCATACAAAAGTTGGGCATTAGTCACCCAACAGTTTGGGACCATTTAAAATAGTTAGACAAGAAAAATGTACATGAATTTGAAGATCATAAACTGCAATTATTTTTCTACCAACCTAATATAATTTCTACTTATTTCCTATATATAACATAGAAACTCAGAACTGTGATTCTGTGACTATCTCTCCTTAAATAATTAAGTTTGAAAATATGATTAGGCGATTCGAACCCACTGATTTCATTTGTATGATGATAGAAATGATCATATTTCCATTAATGTTAAAAGAAAGTATTTTAACATCACATAATGAAGAAAAATTCTAAAAACAATATGAAATAGAAAAAATGACAGTATTTACAAAAAATACTTGGTAATAAAATAAAATTAAAAAATAAAAGAAAATGAACAATTATAAATCAAATCTAGGAGAGTACGAAAAATCTTTAAAAATTATAATTTCTCACTGATCTACACAATCTCATGATTAAGTCGAAAGAGAATTTTTTTAGAAGAAATTTCAAAAATCAGTTACCAGATAAAAAACGTGAAATAATAGAAAAAGATATGAGTTTATAGAAAAGAAATAGATATCCATATCTAACAGGCAATTCAAATAACTTGTCGGTTCTATTGTATACCAAATATTGTAAATCTGTCATCAAAAATAAAAGGCATGAAATTAAATATTAATCGAATGATGTCTATGACAACCTTTATACTTGAACACATTTTGTGAACACTCGAAAAACACTCAAATTCAATGACTGTTTTATGGATGAAGACTGTAGTTTCTTTTGTATATTACATTTCGTTTTCAGAAACGTTTTCTTGTTTTATTGTTTTAATGTTAACTTTTTATACTTAAAATTAATTAAGTATGAAATTAATTAATTATTATTGTTATATTTTAACTATTACAATTATATACATACATAAATATATATATATATATATATATATATAGTTGTGATAAAATGTAGCCCTTATAAAAAACACTATTCAATTTACATGTGATAGTAATTAAATTATAATCCATAAAAAGGTCGATTAAAATGTATAGAAATAACAATTACGTTAAAATACCGCCAATAAAAATAAAAAGAGAACAAAACGAGCAAAAATAATCATTCGAAAAAAAAAACAGTTTGATTTCCCTCACAGTGGCAATAAAAAACTCGTTAATTAAAAAAAAACATTACTGTACTACATCTAATCACTAGACCAGAAATAAAAATGTTCATATTACCGTGAAGATTAAATGGTAACGTAGAATTTTAAACCGTGATTTAAATAACACTAACAGATTCGCCATTTCCGTATCCAAATCCTATTCTTCCTGCCGCATTTTACCCTTTTTTTCGTCGCCTGCCACATAAACCAGTTCTTCCCGCTGTCTCTCTGTACACGTTCGTTCGTTATACCCAACGCGTTCCTATTTCAACCAACTCCGACAACGAGATCGACCCATACCATTGTCTAACGACAAAACGTATTTATTGCTGTGCAATCGACTGGCTTGAAATTGGCATCAAAAAAATTATACTATATATATATATATATATATATATATATATATATATATATATATATATATATATATATACATACATAAATATCAACTTCAATCAATTTCAATAAAACATTTTTTCGAATTTCTCTATTCGATCAGAAAAATGCTTGTTTTTAATTTTTTGCTAGTTGAATAGTAAGAAAATATATTCAGTAACTAAAAAAAATCAGAATAAAATACAATCATACAACCAATAAATCTAAAAACATTCTAAAGATAAGGTTTAGAGATTAGAAATTATGAATATTCATTTTATAACATTGTGAAATATTTTTAATATTTTTTAAAATGATTTATTGGCTTGTTTTTTTCTTCACATTAAATTTTTTTTCTTTTTTTGTGTGTTAAAAGTGATGAATATTTATTAATTTGCTTGTACTTTTTTATATTTATTTTTTAAATATTCAAATTCAATTTGAATAAAAATGTTTTAATAATTTTTTTTATGTTTTAGTTAATCATTTGACTAATAAATTAATTTTCAGAGTACATAAAAGATTTCAATCAGTGAGTTAAGTTTTGATAAACTATCTATTTCAGAGATCTTAGAAATGTAATATATAGTGTAATAATAAAACATTTACAACTGAAGTAAAATACAACCGATTCAAATATCAGTTATATGATTTACTAAAATATCAATTTATTAATTTATTGGATATTTAATAAATAAATATTTCATATATATATATTTAAAAAAATTAGTCAGAAAGTATCGAAAATATATATTTTTAAATTAATACAAGAGCAACATATAATTTACTTAAGTGGATCATTTATTTACTTGGTGTTTCATAAAAACTCCAGGTAAATGAATGTAGATAAATTTCTGAATTATCTTTAAAAAATGTTTTTCACTAGAGCGATGAGATAAATGTTATTTTTTTGCTTGATCTGTAAATAATCGATTTTTTTTTAAACCATTTTAAGTGAATAAGAATATATTACTCCTACAAAACAAATACTTAACTGTACGATTTACAACCTCAAATGTTAATTATACCAGATTTTTAACCGTTTAGAGTACAGAATGTAAACATGCATTTTCGTACAACAATAATTCTCTTTATTCACTTTATCCCATATTATTCCAGAGAAAAGATCACTCTTTACTGTACAAATTTTCTCTTTATAGTAATATTTCATCATTAAACTGTGTAATAATATTTAGCCTTTAAAATACATCCGTCTAAGTTATGAAAAATTATAAGTATCATTTTTTTTTTGCTATTATCTATGTTTAGAACTTTTTTCTAGTAAGCGGTTAGAAAATGTTCTGAGTGTATGTTTTTTGAATCAAAATGAAATTAAATATATTATTTGTTTCATAATTAATCTTGACATTTCAATAAGGAATTAGAAAGGACTAGATGACGAGTAAAATTATACTGACAGATGTTCAACAATGTCTTCAGCTGTTTCAAAAGCCATCATGTACAGGTATTACAAAATCCATTATTGTCATAAATGATCAAACCGTAATTAATAAGTGGATGGACAATTATCTTATTAATGATTGCGTATCTACTTTCTAAAATCATATATAACACGTTTAATATCGTCATTTTATAAGCAAATTTAGTAATTAATAGTGAAATTGGTATGACTTAATAGTAATTAATAGACGTGTATTAGCGAACAGATAATCCTTCATTTCTGACACTCATATAAAGTAATGGCTTGTAGTTCAAATGTTCAGGGGTACTGGATAAATAAAAAAACGAAAACAATACGTTATGATGCTAATTTTTCATTTTATTTTTCAATATTTTACTATTCATAATATAGTTTCTGACACTGCTGTTTCTGGCTAAAATCACTTTTACTGATCAATTTTTCACTCATCCTATAAACCACAAAACAATACTCGAATATTTTCAAAACATTTTTATTAATTATTTTGATTGTTGTTTATGTGTATTCGATGGTGATGCAATCATTTTCATAGGGACAGGTACAGATATAATCAATATTCAATTATTGAACATTTTTATGGTTTGTCGGATGAGTGAAAAAATCATTTGTGAAAGCGAATTTATCAACAATGCTGAAATAATGTTGTGTCATTTCGTCAATTATGAATTAAAGACTGTAATTCTTTTCTGTAAAAATGGACGAAATAGTTTTTAGTAATTGTTATTATTATTGTCTCTCTCTCTCCCTCTTTATATATATATATATATATATTCATGATAACAAATGATTACTTTATCTATCTATCTATATATATATATAAAAGTTCCGTGAAATTTCACTAAAAAAATGTATATAGATTTTATATTAAATTATTATTAACGATGATACCCGAAATTACACGAAATTTTCACGAACAGTTATGATATTGGTATCATAATAACGACATTTTTCTAACGGTTTTGATTTGTTGCTGACATTGGTTAGATCCTTCGTAATCTTGAGATATTTTTGTCGTTCCTTGAGAATTGCTCTTTGCCCTTTGACTTTTTTCTTGTTGTGTTTGCATCTTATGGTACTTTCTGTCATATCTTGCTTTTTGAAAAATGGAAATTTGAAAGGATATTTGAAAGGAAAGAGGAATGGAAATGTGAAAGGATTTCTAGAAAAAATCTTCAAAAAACCTAGACAATTTAATGACTGTTATACAATGAAATGTGCGAGAGAGTGACACTTACTAATATTCAACAGCGATAATGATTAAATAGACATACTAACATATATATATATATTACGATATTGAGCGAATATATACCAGCTAAATGAGCCGGAGGAGCGAGTGAAATAAGCGGGGGCGGAGCCTCCCGGTAGTCAGCGAGCATATCGAGAAAGAAGCAGAGTCCCCTAGTCTGAATAAACATTAAAAATAAATTATCTCTTTTAATTATTAGGTGTACCGGAAAGAATATCGTTTTTACAATAACCATTTTCAATGGCCAGTTGTGCTGTACTTGTTGATCGGTCATCATCTATTTTGTGTTATATCATTGTGTAAATATCTTGAAACTATATTTTAATATTTTAAAAGTAAAATTTTATACCAATTAGTAATGGAAGGATTTATTCCAAGTGAGCAATTTATTCGAAATTGTATATTATTACAGTTTTTGAAGAAAGGGACCGCAAATAATGCAAATAAAAACATTTTTGACATATTTAGGCAATGTTTTGAATATTCTAAAATGTCAGAGATGGTTCAAAAAGTTTTGATCGGGAAATTGTGATATGAAGAATAGTCGTGGAAGTGGAAGACCAAAAAAGTAGATGAAGACATCTTAACTGACGAAATTGAAGAAAACCCAACGTTAACTATTCAAAAAATTGCTGACAATTTAGGATACTCTTGGTCAAGTGTGCAGGAACACATTAAAAAAATTGAAAAACTGTGGAGTCAGGAAAAATGGATACCGCAGTAACTGAGTGAAGACAATATGGCCGACCACATGTTTCGAAAAAGTACAAAGGACAAAATTAAAAGCTTAGGATGGATAGCAATTCAACATCCACCATATCCTTCAGATTTTACGCCATCAGATTACCATTTTTTCAGGTCAATGCAACATTTTTTAGATGGTAAAAGTTTTAAAAGTTATAAAGAGGATAAAAATGAACTATCTGAGTGTTTTAATTCAAACCTTCCTGATATTTATGAAATAGGAATTAAAATGTTAAGTGAGAAATGGAGGAAGAGTGTATTAAACGAGGGGAATTATATTTTAAATTAATTTTTAAGAAATAAAATTGTTAATGATATTTATTCGTTTCATTTAAAAATCGACATTCTTTCCACTTTAAAGACTTATATAAATAACAATTATTGAGTCAATATTTCTTTTCTTCTTCTTCAAGAAAAAAAATATCAAGATTTAGATTTCAACTCAAAATAAATTACAAGCATACAGAAACAAGATTTGAACACATATCAAATGATATTTGGAATACATATATATATATATATATATATATATATATATATATATATATTTGAAACGCACGTTTCGTATATTAACTTTACCAAATCCATATAACACGGGATTTATTTTTTAGCAATGCCTGTATTATTTTGTTTTTCTTACAGTAAAACTGTATTCCCCTATAAAATGAAAAAATGGAAAGCAAAATAAAAAATATGCTATTTATGTATATATATATATATATATATATATCGTTTTCATTACAAAGGCCTATATGATGTTTATAATTTTATGAAAAATATGAAAAGGAAATATCTTTTCATAAGGAATATGTCGCTCTACATTTTACGAATAAAATAATAAAATCATGCATTATATATATATATATATATATATATATATATATATATATATATATATATGTGTGTGTGTGTGTGTGTGTGTGTATGTGTAGTGCAGGGAAAGAAATATGGATATATAAAAAAAAATACAAAACAAGAAATATAAAAACGAGATAACAGCCACTGTCGCTCCATTTTCGAAATATATTCAGAGATCGTGATGTCAGACCAATCGTCGTAGGCAGTAGAAGGCTCGCGAAATCATGACACATAAGGATGGCATCTACAGTGTTCGTGCAGCGGGGAATTGCAGATACGTCGCGGCGCGTTCACCCATTTGGATAGGAACGCCGTCACGCGCCGCGATCATCACGAAAGAAAATCTCTGATATTTTATACGCGTGTGACAAATTGGGATTCTTGTGACGCATTCACCGTCTTCACTCATATTTATACTTGCAAAAATACTTCAACGGAATGACGCACGCGCGCCGAAATGAACGAACGACCGTCGTAGAACGCATATAGGACGATGTACGAGATAGAAAAGGAACGTGCGCTTCAATTCGAAACCGTTTCGACTGTGCGACGGTATTATTACAAAATGCAGAAGCAACAATTTGAATAATGACGGATTTATTCATGTATGGACATTTATTTCATACCGAGCAAAATGGACAATTTTGGAACGAATAATGGATCGTTATTTATCTTCGTAGTCTAAATAAACCATTATACAAAATATGAACAAACATAGAATTAACATTTCTTTATATACTTTCAATTGCTCCAAAATAATAAAAATCCAAACCTTACCAAATATCAATCCTAGAAATTTTTAAATTACTCTCTAATCTATTAGGTTGGTGCAAAAATAATTGGGGTTTTTATCATTGTAAGTTTGGAGCCGAATTTTGTAATTACCGGTATTTTTTGTTATAGTCATGTGATACATCATTATAAACAATGAAATTGGTACTACTAATTTCAGCTTATGTTTATTGTTTTCATCCTTCAGTATTGTTGGATATAACCTCTTAAATTAGTCATGGAAAAAAAACATATTCATACAATTTTGTTGTATGAGTTTAAATTGGAACATAAAGCAAAAGAAACTGCTCGAAATATCAAATTTGTTTTTAAAGAAGAGTCAATCAGTGAACGTACAGCTCAACACCGGTTCCAAAAATTTTGAAATGGAAATGAAAGTCTTGATGATGAAGAGGGTCGTGGGCGAAATTTTTCTCTGGTTTTTAATTATTCGCACAAACATTACTTCACTCTATCTATAATTCCCTTCTCCATCTTCACCCATTCATATTCCACAACCATACCTACGCTACCATAAATTATCACTCTGTCTGCACTATAATTAATTTTAGACTAAACAATAACGTATACTTAAAATCCTTTCTTATATAAAAAAAACAGTTAAATTTTTTAGAAAATTAACTTATTTCTATAAAAATTGACTTGAGAATGTCTTGAATTTACTTTATAACTTCATTGTATTCATATTTAAACTGAGTGCAAACAATAATAAAAAAAAAAAACAATAATTAAAAATAAATTCAATTAAGAAAAGTTACAGAATGTTCATATATTCATCAATTATCAAAAAGTACGTGTAAAGAATATGTTAACATGAAATGCTACTCAAACTGTAATCAACTTTTATCATTTATATACATTAGAGAAATATGCTCACGAAACAAACTTATTTATTTAGAACTTTATTAAATTTTCACAAGTATTTTATACTCGTGATACTTTATTTGTTTTCAAACAATTTTTTATTGAAAAAACTAATAAAAATAAATGATGTAACATTTTACAGTTATTAATATACATATAACTTTTGGAAACTTCTTACATCATAATAGAAGTAAACAACTTTATATTTAAAATTTACAGACATTTATCTTGCTTAGTGCTCTTTGTCCTTTTGATTCAACGAGGTATCTGTTTTCCATTACTAGTTTCAGTACGTTTTACATCTTCTGGTAGGTGTTAAAGAGTTTGCAATATTTACCTGTGTATGGTACACGTACCAGAACTAGTAGTAGAGAAAAGACATTCGGCTGATTCAAAAGAATAAGGGGTTTTAAGGCGTACCGACCGGTATAGTTATTAGCACCCGAGAATGTTCCTAAGTTCAGACGTAAAACAATAAATAAGTTTGTACAGTTTTTCCGAATCAAATGTTGAATAAGACAAAAATATAGTTTACGTTCTGTCTATTCCAATTAGAATGTAAAAGGCTGTCAGTATACATACATACATATATATATATATATATATATATATATATATGTATGTATGTATATATACGTGTTCATTATTAAGTACTATTTCACATTTTTTAATAATATATACAAAAATATCTATATCAGCAATAAAAATTGAATAAATCCATCATTGTAGAGAGATTTTTTCTTAACACTTTGACGGCCGCACATTTCAACGACTCTCGATTGTCGCCGGTATGTGTCGCGCAGTCGTTCGTAATGTAATTAGTAATAACAGTCGATTTATTGAAAGAGAAGCATTCAAGCCACTATTACTTAACTTTCGGAGGCAGCGAAGGATGATTTCTAAGTCAGTAAGAGGTCTGCCTTCATCGGTTGACCTGGAGCTCCGCTGACTTACCACCAAGAGGCGACCCCCTGGAGGGGGTCATGGAAAATGCTCCAATAATTTGCGAATGTCCACCATACCAAGCAACACACAAGGATTATGAGCTACTCGAGTCGTGAGCGCATACGCTCGGTACTCAGGTAAAGCAAGGGCCCTTCAGGCCCGCGCTACTTCTTTAACGGATGATTTCAGACTAAATAAAGTATAGATACGAAAGATCTTAATAAACAACTTTCTGGACAATTGAAAAATACTAGCAACACTTTTAACGAAAGTAATCGATATGTATTAACAGACTGAAATCAAATTCACGGTCTGAAATTATTTTTATAATCCAACAGCTCTGGACTTCATTTAAACAGCTATGAGAATCAAAAACAGCTTAAAATGTATATAAGTTTGAATAAACCGCAATTATTTTTCTACCAACTTTACATACGATAACGTTTATAAAGATGTGTCTGCATATGTATAAGATAGAATATTCAACATGAAAATATATTCATTTACCTAAAAGTTATGACACAAATAAAACGTATTTTTGAACATGAATTTCTAGCATAAGCCATCCATAATATTAAAAAAAAAAACGCACATACATACGGAAGGTAGCGTGTTTAAAGTAGAAATATATGTTCACAGTATTTTTTTATATACAAAATATATTACTATAAGTGGTTAAAGGACGAATGAGACTACAAGTACCGCACAAAAAAAAAAAAATAAATAAAAATAAAAAGCTCGCGCAAACACGCGCATGTTCGCCGGCATTGCCACTACATTCATCGTTATCAGCACGTGTACGAAATTACTGCGATATTTAAACGCCCATAGACGCCACTTTAAACACGGTTCGACCTAAACGTGTGCTTCTTTACAGACGAATATCGAGGACTATTGCGTCAGTCAACGTTGTGGGCAGAACATGTACTTCTTCGACGTCGTCGTCGTCGTCTTCGCGAACTATCGTTGCTAGTCACGCGATTCGGACATTTTAGCGTCGACGTTTCCGTGTGTAGGAAAAAGGGATACGTTAAGGACCGTTCACATAAATATCGTGATCGAAATGAATCCGTTTCAGTCCATAAATATCACTTAAAACATTTCAGTCCTTTTGAACTTTGAAAGTTACGAGATACTTAATCATGTTCGTACAAAAAGTCAATTCTAAATATGGAAAATAAATTTGTCGGTAAATTAATTCTAATTATCAGTTGACATTTATTGTATTTTTTATTTAAATTATTATTATACACTTTCGACGTTAATTATTTCTCATTACTCACATTAATAGCCCTATAAATTTAATCAGATTTTTGGGCGTTTCATTCCGTACAATCATGAATTCAGAATAATTTTTAACCTGACATGAAAATGCATGACAGAAAATGAAATAAATTAAATTTCTATTAACCAACTATAAAATATTAAATTTCTCTAACCAAATGATTCTTTATGTCAGGGATTTTTAATCTTTTAAATAACATCTTTGAAAGTAAACTTATTATATATGCCTCCGATCTTTAATCACAAAATTATCAATAAATCATCCAAGACAATTATGCATGGAGTAATGGCCTGAATGAATTTTCATCCAAAAAGTATTTCTAATTTTCTTAATTAGTAACAAACCAAAAGTTGTAACTTTAATTAACTTTAATATGTCTGTTTCCACAGATCCTTATATAATACATTATTACTAAGCTGGTATAAAAATAATTGCGGTTTATGATCTTCAAATTCATATACATTTTTTTTATTTTTTGATTTTCATAACTGTTTCAAGTGGTCCAGAATTGTTGGATGACTAACGCCTAACTTTTATGCAAGCTCTCAAATTGTTGTGCGTGGTTCTGGTTTAACTAATACCTTAAGTTGGTCGTTATAAACTGAAGAAAGACGCCCACGACCTTCTTCATCTTCAAGGCTCTCATCTCCAGTACGAAATTTTTGGAACCACTATTGCACCGTACGTTCCTTAACAGTACCCACACTAAAAGCATCATTTAGTTTACGAGCAGTTTCTGTTGATTTTCTATCCGTTTTGAACTCACACAAAAAATTTGTCTTATTTGATTCTTTTTCATCTTTAATTCAATAAGCCAATTTGACGTAAAATTAATAATAAAACCAAAGTCGATATTGCCAAAATATAGATCAAAAAATACACTTTAAAATAATATTAACATGAACAAAAACCGCAATTATTTTTCTACAAACCTAATATAAAGTTCTGTTTTGTATTGGAAAGCACATCTGAGTGATTATTGATTCAGAGAAGGGATGTAAGAGATATTAATATATGTTACAATTCTACCAAAAATAATTACTAAATTATAATTGTATGTCTTTGTATCTGTGTGTGATCCAGTTGATTCGTTTTTTTGATAGTTTTTACCCTTTTCGATCACCGGAGTATTTATTTTCTATTATTGGTTTCGACACGTATACCATTTTAATTTTTAGATTGATTAATAATTATTTATATTTATTTTTTTATATGTTTGTGTTATTCTCTTTTTTATTCTGACTTCTCCAGCTTAAATTTTAATTAATTTCACAGCGTTAGATCTGTCTCAAAAATTCACACGTGTCAAAACAAGTAATAAAAAATAGATATTCGGATGATCTAAAGGACAAAGACTTCCAGAACAACCTAATTAATGAATGTTATATTATTTCATTATGAAATTTTCTAGGAACATAAAAGAATAACCAAAACTTAAATTTGATGTTACAGTAAGATAATGTTATTCTTTACAAAATATATAGATATGAGTAATAAATAAAATTTTTATTTATGTTATAAATTTATAATGGGTAGTAACATAAAGCTCTATAAACATACGTTATCATCGTTATAAATCATTAAATTAAAACCATTAACACTGACAAGAGATATATAATTAGAAAAGAATGATTGCATGTTGCTAGTGTATAAAATCAGTTCTGGAAAAAAAAAGATTACCCGTCTAATAACGAAAGCGTAATCACATGAACAATACTTTACATAACGTGAACGTCCTATTTTCCGGACGCGATATGCCAACCGTTAGGCTATTATCCATCCACTTAAGGAATGAAGAGGCGTGTGTGTGTGCGTGCGTGTGAAAATCTTTCTAGTTCATGAAGAGATTGATGATGAATTTGTGGTAAGCATGACTCAGTGGTTTACACACTTGTTAACGGTTAGCCTGTCTTATACGTTTCGTGATAATTTATGCGATTCCTATCTCATACAGTGAAACATTTTTGCACCTTTGTACACACACATACACATTTATATATATATATATATATATGTACACACACATTCAGACACACATATATATATATATATATATATATATATATATATATATATATATATAACAATTGAAAATACATTTAATGTAAGTAATCATTCAATGTCAAGTTTTTGATAATATTTTAAAGGTGTTAAGACTTGCAAATTAACTAATAACGTACATTTTTTCTCTCATTCTCTTTCACACACACACACACACATATACATATATATATATATATATAAATTACATAAAATTTATTTGTATTCATTCCACATTCTTATCATTATTTTATCTAATTTTATTACATAAACGATGTAAAACTGCACAATATATTTTATATGATAAAATTTACTTTTTTAAATCACTTTAATTAAAGAAATTAAAAAATTACACACCTACACACATGAACAATACAACGTTTAAATAATTCTAAAGTCCAGTGGTTGAAATTTTAGAAGTAATACTGAAATAAAATAAATGGCTTCAGTTAAAAATTAATAGATCCATCTGTAGAATTCCGTCACACATTCAAATGTATCCAAGATCTTCCTTAAAAGTACACAAATACACACTGTATAAAATTACGTAGAATAAAAAAATTAAATATCATTTTTTCACCATAAATTTGGTAATTTTTTTATAGTACTTTCATGTTAAATTAATTTTTTTGTTACTGAAGTTTATTAACGGATTATAGTTTTGTAATTCAAAAAAATATTTTTGTATACTATGTTTATTATATTTATTAAAATATTTCCTGCTTTCCTTTTACTGTACTGTATTGTACTTGTACTGTACTTTTTCCACCATCTTCCTTCTAACAGTAACCCAACTCAATCAACACTTTTAGAATCGAATTTATAGCATATATTCAAGTCATCCGCAATGTCACTGTTTGCTAATCTATAAAATTTAGAACTCAGAAATGTGTACTTATTCTCTACTCGAAAATATTTCGAATATAAATGAAAGATGAGTCAGGAAGACTAACTAATATTCTACTTTAAATAATTATAATATTATCACGAAACTAAAATATGCAATGATATTCTAATATCCTGTATCTAGTAAAATTAAGAAATTTTGTATACAAAAATCATAATGTGAAAGTTTGTAGACAAATTTTTATTGTATTTCTAAACTGCACAAGTAATAATAATAATAATAATATATATATATATATATATAACACCAGAAAAATTTAGATAAAAAGTTTGAAATATTATAGCTAACATTTGTTGAGGGTGGACGTGAATCGGCGTCTTCCATTTTTTAAACGTTGAAGATCGTTATTATGTGAAAAATAATCATTAAATTCATATCATTTTATGATTGTAACATAACAGACAGCTTTTCAGACTCTCCATTAAGTTTCTAACAACTAGTTGAAAATGGAGCAACAATCTAAAGAATATATTAAATAATTTTTCGTAGGTGAGTTTTCAAATGTGTTAAGCGATGTTAAGACAGATAATAAAAATGACAATATTTTTGATAGTGATAGTGATTTTTTTCCCGATAAACGGTGTTAGAAAAGAAATATTTGTCATTTTCTAACTGATAGAGACACTAGTGTTAGTGTAGATCTTGAGGATGAACGTGTTTCAGAACAATTACAAAAAAAATGTTTTTATGACTACCCAACTAAAAAACGCTACTAGCATCATCATTAGTTGGTCGTCATCAATTTTTAATAAAAGATTTTGTTTAATAAAACATTACATTAAAAAGGTGAATTCATATTTTATATATTTTACAAAAATGTGCGGGAACTGAGGTAAGATCCATTTCACAGTAGGTATACCATCAAAAATATGTTATATATTTTAAATTTCTGAAATATAGTAATTTCAATCTATAAACTATGATTTACTTAACATTTATAATATTAAATATGGCTTGTCAGGTATATTAGTATAAGTATATATATATATATATATATATATATATATATATATATATATATATAATGTTTTAGTGTAATATCGTTGTTGTAATGCCATTGACCTGGTAAGGAATATTTCATTAGCGTCCTATAACAATTAATATTTCATGAAACACAAAAGATGTTTTCATGAATATACATTTTCATCATATTATTAAATCCGGAGTAGACGCTTCTAATATTCAACATCGGTCTTCACGTGTGCTCATAGGTAATCTCGAACTTATCCTTACTAATTTATATGTGTGCATAAAAACCGACAGAACGAGAACGTCTCATTAATTTTCAGTGAAAATAATCATCATTGTACCGATTGTAACGAGCATTATTTAC
Organism: Acanthacorydalis orientalis; assembly: GCA_034766995.1. Lineage (NCBI taxonomy): Eukaryota > Metazoa > Arthropoda > Insecta > Megaloptera > Corydalidae > Acanthacorydalis > Acanthacorydalis orientalis. The sequence continues at coordinate 11,991,690 of CM068318.1, read as the reverse complement.
TGTCGATAGGAGTCGCCTTTTAATCAAAATAATAACATCGTTTCAACGTTGATATCAGAAAAAAAAACTTTCAGAGCCCACTAGAGTACTTTTTTCTGATACGTCATGCTCGATTGCACTCGAACATATCGTGATACGCAATACGCGTATCTCTGTCGACCAGTTTCGTTTTTTTCCGCACCGTCAGAGTGCACTAACTGCCGTGACTAATTGATAGCTGTGCTTTAGCCGTTATCCGTTCGTGAAATCTTTGTTTTTTTTTTTTTTTGTCCGAACGGCCGAAGAAAATACTAAGATATCAAGTATTAAGACATGTAAGAGCTGAAAGCTCTAATACCGACGACGAAAGTTTAGTTTTAAGCATCGCGTGGTTGAGATAACGTTAAACGCTTGTTTGATGATTTTTTTTATGTTAGATTGTGTTAAGTAGTTAGCATTCGTTTGATGCTGAAATTGATATTTTATGTATATTTTATTAGACGATAGCATCTGACTTGGTCTTGTAATTTATTCGTTTTCTTCATTCATAAACTAAATTCAAATTTAAATGTTTAACAGTTAAGAATGTTCCATCAAAATGTGTTTACTAATACACATTTAAAAAGATCGAGAATCTAAATGACAGTATAATTTTATAAAGATTTATATCACATTTAAATCTCATAATAATTTTCTATACAAAATATTTACTTTTTCGCGAAAAGAAACATTAAAGTAAAAATAAAAATTAAATCTAAGATATCAGAGAAACAATCATTTCAGTAACAAATGTCTTAATTGAAATGAACAATCATTAATATAAAATCAATTTATTTTAAAATTAAATGTTATAACTAAATTCTAAAAATGCTAATATACTGAAATTAGATAGCTAAAAATTAATTACATAAATGTAAAATAATTTCTTCCTGTTTTCTATTAAAAAATATGTGTATATAGATAGAACCACGATTTTCAAACTGAGAGCATTAAATCATTATAAAACGGTGAAGTTTATAACAGGATACTAGTAAATAGTTATCTGATTAAACTTTATTTGTTGCTCTATTCTAGAAATTAAACATAGGGGATGAAAAAGTAATTATTTGTGTTTATTACTATATATAATTTATTATAATTTTTTTCATTAAGTAAATAATTGAAACAAACTGATTTTAATAGAATTAAGTCTTATATAATTCAATAATATATTTTAATATTTATTAAACTACATTCTTTCTGGTCAATCTAAATTTGAAACTGGACGTCGATTCGTACATAGTGGTAACCGAAAAACAAACTTTATACGTTATTATTAACTGTCAGGTTTATTATTAAATTTTTTGGTACATTTAAAAAGGAGAAAAATTCAAAAGACATTTATTTCAGTTTTTTTTGTAATAAATAAAAAAATATGCATCGTAAGAAAAAAAGTACGAGAACCAAAGTTGTAGAGAATTAAATTCCTTACAGAATGGGGTTTTAATTTCTTTTGTATCTATAACAAGAAGCAAAATATTTTAAAAAAAACTGGAATTAAACCCTTTTTTCATGCTGATCGGGACAGTGTAAGATCTGGTAATTCATAAAAGTGCAATTATACTCTATATAACCTCTCTCTATATAACCTCTATATAACTCTTATACTCTAGACAACCCTCTCTCCATTCCATAACAAGGATTAGATTGTCAAATTTTGATGTAACATTCCACAGCAAGATCCACTGAACTAAAATACTAAATTAGTAATATCAATGGCACAAAAGATAATTTTGTTTTTTAAGAGATAAAAATTTTCTTAGATTTAATTTTGAATAAATAGAAATCCTTTTACTTTTAACATTAAAATAATCCAGATATGTAACTAGAAAATTTTTTCTAAACAAATTCGTCATTCTACTCAATATACAATTAAAAAAGTTGCATAGAATTAATGTGATTTATTTATAGTACTTAAATATTAAAATAAATTTCTTGTGTAAATTAATGAAAAAATTCTTAGTATGTTACAATAAATATGTACTTTATCTGTTCTAAGCAAAATAAACCACAATTTAACTAAATAACAATTAATATATATATATATATATATATATATATATATATATATATATATGTAAACTTTTCACTAACACTGATAGTGAGAGAATATTTTTTATGTATTTTAATACGATTTTGACGTAGATATTCAGTTTATTTTCTGTACAAATTCAATATAAAGCCAATTAAAATCATTTGTACCAAGTTTATATTAGATTCGAGATCATATATTTATTACATAAATATTTTATATCGTCGACAATGCTCAGTATATGTTCAAACAACCAACCAACCATTTATAAATGGATTTTTATGTCGTCACAAAATATGTAATTATCGTAGCAAGACAAAGCTAAATACTTCACAGTTTATAGTTCATATAAAATCGACCCTAAAAACGTTGAATCTAACTTCAACCTTTTGCAAAAAGGAAAGATATTTTCACAATATTATCATATATATATATATATATATATATATGATTGTATGTATGTATCAATGTATATATGTGTGTGAGTAAAATTATTTTTTACAATCAAAAAAGGTATTATAAAGGATTCGTAAATCTTCTACAGAGACAAAAATACTTTTAATTAACGAATGTAATGAAAACATTAAACAGAAATGCGTCAGATAAAGAAGTTATTCAATTTGAATGAAAAAGGATGAAGGTATAGTTTCGTTATTTTATACTTCGTTTTTATGACTTAGATATTAAACGTTAAAATTATGATTATATTGTTCTGAAAGGGTTAATTTCGGTGAAAATTTTGTTAATTAAATTAAATTTAGTCGGTATATCAACACCATAGTTACTGGATATATGTAATACGCACATACATTGTATATATATATATATATATATATATATATATATATATATATATAGGAAATGTGGCAAGAAAGAAACGAAATTAAATAATTACTTTATGCAATATCTTTTCCACAATCAAAAAATTATAGAGTTATTTAACCATTTGGGGTCGTGAAGGGGAAGGGGTGCTAAAACTTTTTAACAAATATTTTTCGATTAATTGGACATTCTTTCATCAAAATAAAACAAAATAAAAATTCTAAATTAATCGGTTAGAAGAAATAATATGTTAATTCTGATTATCCATTAGAAATTTCACATCTATCTGATGTATTGTGGAAAACCGATTGGGGGAAACACAAATCTCTTGATTGAAAACATATAATTGGAAGAGGAAAAACTGATTACAATTGAAAATTTGCAGGAATAACATTATTGTTGAGTGTGAACAATTTCGAAACAATCAAATGTGTACAAAACAGTTTCATATCGATTACACCTTCTACCTGAACATAGTATCGAAATTTTTATACACTTTCTTCCAATGATGAACTTTTGAAAAAAAAAATTATTCAACACAATTCTCAAGTTTATAATTTTTATAGATTTTCAAATGAAAAACCCGCATTTTTTGATTTTTCGACGGTCTTATTTTTTTAATGAAAGAAAGAGTTACTTAAAAAAAATCTGTCATTTTTATCAAAGCAGAACACGGATTTTTTCTATCATATAAAAAATTTACACTATTTTTATATTTTTTCATATATTTTAGTAGAGCATTTATAATAATAGCTCTGTTGTAAAAAATTGATTTAGTATTGAAAACAGAAGGCATGTGGTTTTTAAGCTTCCAAAAACACTTAATTTTCCCTATAAAACTGTTTTTAATGACTCAAATAGACGATAAAAGAATAGAGGTATGTTTAAATAAGACAGAAGATAAACACTAGGGTATTAATTTAATTCGTACAATTTCTCTTTTATCTATATTGCATTTTATGGTCTAGCATTATCGTGGTAAAATAAGTCTTTTAAAAATATCTGAAACTAGATAGCAATTGGCTAAGTAACGAACTAGATGTTGAAAGCGAATCGAATACGTCATTTTCAGTAAATAAATTCAGAACCCCTATAATGAGCTTCGAAATTCAATCAAGCTGTTTAACAAGCTAAAATTGCATTGAGTTATCGATACTAATTCTTAAAATATAATATTATTTTATAGTAATTCGTTTTTTTCCATATCAAGATATTTCATAAAAAAAAAATTATTTAAAAATATTTATCTTTTAAATATCAAAATTGAAAATAGGCATCACTAAGTTGTCGACGATTCTTGCAAGAATTGTTGATAATAATAAAAAATTATATCTACAAATTAAGTAGAAAACTAAAAAGATTAATCATGTAAACATTTGTATTTATCGTTAAAACGGATATTACATTTACAAAAAAACCGCAATTATAATTAAATAATGTTTCATTTATACAAACATTTGTATCATTTATCGTCGACAATTCTTCTAGAATAGAGGTAAGACATTGACGTATAGTTTATATCGTGAGTGCTTTAGTATACCGCGTTTTCAAAAGACGAAGAATAATAACTTTTCAACTTTACTAAGAACGTGCGCTATCCGCGCTCAAATAAAACATATTTCATTGCTTCGGCGAGAACGTATTTAAGAGTAATATCGATTCCCATTTTCCATTAAGAGCTTTCAACAAACATAATGTATTGGTTGAAAAGAATTTTTTTTCTTTCCCGTTTATTTACAAATTTTATCATTGTTTTCCTAGTATTGGTTTTGTAAACTATATATATATATATACATATGTATATATATATATATATGTGCATATATATATATATATATATATATATGTATATATGTGTGTGTGTGTGTGTTGTGTGTATGTGCAACTAATTTGATTTATTTATTATTTCTTTAAAAAATCTTTAAAATATTAGAAAACCAATATATATATATATATATATATATATTTAATTTAATTTTGATAAGTGAGAAATTAATAAAGATATTCATTTCATATAGTAAAATCAAGTCAATAAACAAAAATCAGAAAAAGTATGTATCGGTATAATAAAATATTAGAAAACATCATTATCAAACATTGTGTTTGCATGTGTACAAATATATATATGGGGGGGGGTTCGTTTGATAAATATGGTAAAAAAGCAAGTTAAATACTGTTTTTTTGGAAAAATCGATTTTATTTCTCAACATAGTCTCCTTTGAGGGCTGCACACGTGGTCTAGCGAGTCTTCAAAATATTCATTGACGGCGGAAATAACATTCTCATTCATCCTGGTAAAAGAGCATTGTCTTGTGCGCCAATCCAAGCCGTTTTTGTTTCAGCTCTTTGTTCAAACAGTCCAATAATGTTGCATAAAAGACTCCTGTTATCGTTTTTCCATTCGTTAAGTAGTCGAACGAATCGTTAAGATGTTTCCTTGGAAATCCCAAAAAAAAACAGTAGCCATCTCCTGTTCAACCAACAAAACGGTATTCGCCTTCTGCGGTGCACTTTCACCAGTCGTTGTCCACTGCTTTGACTGCTGCTTCGACTCAAGTGTGTAGTGATAGATCCATGTCTCATTCATGGTGGCGAGTTGACGCAAAAAAACCTGCTCATTTTTTTTCATTTTACATCAACAGCTGTAATGCTTGCTTCACGTGAACAACTCGTTGTTTCAGGCTAAAATTTCACCTATGCTAGTTTTAAAAGTGACACTTGATATCCGTGACGTTACTAAGAAATTTACCAATCTTATCAAACGACTCTCTTATATAATATATATATATATATATATATATATATATATATATATTAAAAATTAAATACTATTTAAATATTAAATCAGTATTTATTTCTTTGTTCACAATAAATGTTGCTTGACATGGAATTCTGTATTATGAAATTTGATTTCAAGTTTTCATTAAATCAAACTTCAATTCAAATCATCTTTTATTTATTTTGTAGTATAGTATAATTAACGAATTAATCTCATTTCACAATATCGAAATTTTTTTATTTAGCAAAACAAAACATCTCTACAAATGAAGCCTTAAAGAAGCGACTGTTTATATTAACATGAAAAAAAAACTGTGTATCTTATAACTTCCCAAGTTCCATTCAATTACAACAATTATCTCGCTACACAAAATTTCAACTATTGTCCATTGTATTCCATTGTAATTGGAATCGAAATAGGGAGTCGCAGCAGTGGGAACGATATACAGGGACGGGATCGGGCACGCATGCGTATGTACCATTTAATTATTTCACTTGTTTATTTTCTTATCGGTACTCGAAATCAAATAATGAAGATACGGAATCGTGTGCGGGTGTTTAGTAATCTGAAAAGAGAGATAGGCCCGAGCGAATCGGTCGGTACGTCGGTTCGGGCGCGCTGCCATCGCTGCACGATCGATATTAGAGCCACGCGATCGGCGGGTGCCGCTGATGACTTCCGTTGTCTCATTGTACGTTTCAATAGTTTAATTTCGGAGTCCATAAAATTCTGATGGTGATGTTTCACGCGTCTCTTGCTTCCAAAGTGGATATAATAACGGCGTTATATTGATTTTAAACGAATGAACGTTTCATACGTGAAATACTGTTATGGTAAATATCTTTCGAGAATGATGTAATGTCAAGATGAGGTTTGCATCCATAAAAACTTATAAAATGACCTACTTTTCAAACATTCACGTATTCGAACTCAACCCAAAAAAATCAATTTCAATAGAGCTCTTGGTACTGAATAATTCACTTTCAATTGTGTCAAATTAGATAAATCATTGACTTACATTTTCAATATAGGTAAAAAAAAAAACATAAAATATTTTTTCTCACTTTGATTAAATTCACTTACACACTAAATTTTCACTCTTCCACAAATCAAAAAAAATATGGTTTTTACGTATTTAGTATAGACGCATATATCAATTAAAAATTATATTTATTAATCGAAATAAAGATCAGAGGCCTGCACACATTTCTCCCAACAAGAAACAAGTTTGTTTATTTCTACAGGATAGAATTAGGTTTTTTATGAAGTGAATAATTCATGCGATTATTGAAAGTTTACAAGGTTTTGTTACGATACACTTTTGAGAATTTTAATTTCTCTGCGATTTATTAAAAATAATTTATATCTTCTGCTATTCTACTCAAGCAAGTTCGAAAACTAACGAAATCGAGAGAACGAAATGTGTCTATTTCAATTTAAATGTTTATCCAAGTGAAAGTAAAGACCTTGCATGAACTAATAGTGTTTTAAATAGGTATCCGTATTCAAAGGCATCGAAACAATGAACTATCTCCAAAATTATACCTTTATCATCTGTTTGACATTTAATTAACACGTATTAAGCAATTTAAATTCGCCATGTCACTAGTATGAATGACCCGTATAAATGCATATATCTATCCATCCAAATATATATATATATATATATATATATATACAAATAAAACATATGTATTGATCCATCATAAAATAAAGAACTCTGTGAACTTTCTATCTATTTTTAACATTAAACTCTCTATTCCTATTTTTGAACATTTTCGTTTATATAATCGATTCCAACATTTTCCAGTATACACATGGACTGTTTTTTAAACTATTTGATATTTGCAATATTCCGAGAATTTATAGAGTATTTTTATACACAGTAAGTTTTGTTTTGATTCATTTGATTCCTTTAAGTATACAAGGATATGTTTCTGTAAACAATTCTAATTAAATTTAATTTATTAACTACATAAAAACTAAATTAACCATTAAAAATTGAATAGAAACTGCAAAAAAAATAATTATACCTAAAAATGGATTTAAATAAGTCTAAACTAAATTATTTTATCAAAAATGTAATTTTATTTTACACTGAAACATATCATGTCATATTCTTTAGAGCACACAATATATTTCAAAATATACACGATTTCAAATGGTTTACTATAATATTAAATAAATCCTAAAAAGTATAGTGTAATGTTTAGAAATTTTATATTTTTTCTATTATTCTCTAGATAACTCTTCTCAAAATACCTAGAACTAGTTTTATGTTTTTATTTTGATGTTTAGCTTGTATTAAAATTAAAAAAAGTTCTACATAAGAGGAGTATCAAAACAAATTCAGCTATTATTAAAAAACATTGGAATGAAACGATTTTTAAAAATGAGTACACTAGAAAACAGAAATTATATTTATTTACTTATTTGATTTTAACATACGTAAGTAAAAATATTTCAGAAAAATGAGTGTTTTAATTTAAAAAAATATATAAATACTTCTTTATAAGTATTTATTTTTGATCTAGCATTATATTTCAATTCATTATATCTTCTATATTTATTTTTCTCTCTGTATTACTCTAAATTTTCATTTGAAAAAAAAATGCAAGTATCAATTGATTAGAATAAAGTACTTTAATCCAGGCTAACTAACTTACATTGGTCTCTTTTTTATCATCAGAGGAGAAAATATAAACCACATCACTATCGAACTTCTTATTATTAGAATATTCTTATCATTAGTACACCATAAATCGTGAAATTTCTTTTGAAATATTAACAAACTTTTCAGTTATCATTTAAAATGTATAGTTAATAGAATCATACTTTATTTAATAGGAAAAAAATCTTTAAACCTCTATCTATGGAACTGTTTCAAGAATTAGTATTTGTATAACTCATCTATAAAATATTACTTAATTTAAAATATACCTCGACATATCAAATAATTAGATACAACAACTGTGATACTTTTAATTAGCAATTATCATACAACAATACATTTTCAACGAAACAATACATTTGTATAATCTTATACAATAAAATAACCGTTCTAACACCGAAGTCCGTCTGACGAATAACCTGTTATACGATCAATGAGAAGTTTCTCAACAGCATTATCCCGATGCATCTACAAGTAATCCTCTCTACGAACAGTATTATCGTTGAAGTTTCAATACCAATTACTGAAGCAGTAGTAATAGTGCACTAATACAAAATCAGTTTGACTGAGTTGCGTTAGTCTCAGAAATACTGCATAACGTTTCTCTTCCTCAAAGTACACAATTATGCATTCAATACGATAACTAATATTTAACATGGTTTTATTGTTGAATTGTTATTAACCATATATATATATATATATATATATATATATATATATGTATGTATTTTTTTATTTAATATATCTAGTATTTAAATCATTTACTCTTATATCACAATAACACAAAGTTCTTGTAATTTTTCTATTTCCACAAAAGTATTTTTTTTAAATTGTTTATTAAAAACAAATCTCACTTATAAAAATACTATACGGTATTTTTGCTACTGAGAATATGACTAGTTTTAGAGATATATTTCTGATAAATTTGTCTAATTTTTCATATCAATATGGGGAAATCTAGACCGATATCTCTAGATATGGTACCTGGTAGACAAAAATAAGAACAATACAGATAGGTTGTGTCGCATATCAATGATAGAGTATAGTTTAGATTAAATAAAGAATTTAATTGTGGTAAATAAAAAAAATTTACAAGGAAAAATAATAATAAAATATATTTCATTTCATTTTGTATGTGTTTGGTTATTTTCTGAAACCTAACACAAGTTTGATTAATAATATTAAATATTACTCAAAAGTGTTAATTCAAGTACATTCAACACCTTTTAATTTCATGAAAAAAAAAACAAAAAGTTAATTAAAGTTTATTATTTTCTTATTGCCGTAATATTAAAATACATTATTAAATGAAATTTATCTCTGATAATATTAGAAATCGACATAGTTTCATCACATTGTTAAAGTAAAATAGAAAAAAAATAAGGATCTTAACCACTTGGCCCCAAAAGTCTAATATAGTACTTACATTATAAATGAATTTAAATTTTGAACGAAAACACATCTGCACGAAATTAACATTATTCTTTATACTAATTAAGTAGGTCAATGCAATTTATTTGCAAGCGGTGTTGCAGCGAAATATTACAGTTAGTAAATCCAGTTAGTGTTCTAACATAAATTAAATTGAGATATAATATTCTAGTATTAAACATAGTTGAATACCGAAATAAATGAGAATATCAATGTTTAGTTTCAATTAATATGAATTTAAATTCTTGTTTAATGATTATTATTGTATGTATACAGTATAAACAAACGATAAAAAAATTGACAAACTGTATAACATTTACCAGTAAAACTTTATTCATTTTATAGAATTTTTTTATGATTTCAATCATTGTATTTTAAATTATCGATAATATTTCATATTTAAATAAAATGTATATTTTCATATTGTTACATTTGTCTGAAAATACTTAAGGATCGATAAAAAGAATTATATCATTACTCAAAAAATCTAAATTCTAACAAATTTTTCAATTTTTTTACATTGTGATGTATTTTGATTTAAATTACAAAACCCATTTTTATATAAATAAATATTATTTGAAAGTTGTCCATTACAAGATATTTTTTAAGATCTTATATATATATATATATATATATATAACGTGTGCACATTGAAGTAATTCCAGTAATGTACATTATTGAACGCACGCGTACGCAAATTTTTATTTATTACTAAACTAGACCTGACGTTTATTCGTACAGCAGCCTATTTATATTCTATTTATATTTTTTCCTCTCCATTTATTCACAATATCCTTCGAACGTAACCTAACCTCAAAACGCTCTATAACACACTCTTTAAACGTCACACGAAATTTCAATACCTGCCTTACTTGATCAAGTGCTCCATCAAATTGACATGCGTCGTCTCTTTTCATACAAACAGCATACGATACACGCCATCTCGGTTTTACGTAATGGCGACGCGTGTCACTGACAAAACTTGGCACCGCAACCAACTAGATCAACCGCGAAGATAGATTGTCCACAATACAGTCCACCGCTAGCAAGCAATGTGCAGAGTCATAGAGAAGTGGATGGATATGAACAGTAGAACTCCGATAACGAGACCAGCTTATATACACACAAATTATATAAAGCAGATATAATGTTATACAGAAGCTTAATTAGTAATAAGGGTGCTTTCTTCCTGTTAATTGTCAACTGATAATTTTTAATAGTAAATACGTTAATATCTGATAACTACATTCACAAATTAATTCTTTTTTCAACACACAAATCACAAAAACTTTTTCTAGTCGAAAATATTTAATAAATTATTACTGATCATTTTTGATTGTTGCTTATGATCATTTTAATAACACTTTGAAGATATATCGGATTAAAATAGAATTCATTTGTGAAAGTGAATTAAGTCACTATTTCAGAACTGTGATATAATTCTTTAAATTTTAAGTTTTAATACGTTCATACCTACTACATATTAATATGTACCTCAGAAAGATAAAAATATTACTACATAATAAAAAGGTTCATTATTAGAAATCTCATAAATAAAAATTGAAATAAAATAATTAAATATTACACTTTTTACACTTTTTTTGCTCTATAAAATATCTAAGAAGTACACTACATTAATAACGCATGAATAACTGACTAATTTTATTTCTAAATATAAAATTATTTAAATATTCTCTTCGTCTTTCTAGGATTCAGGCGTGCTTTGTAATTGATTTTTGAAATAAATAAAAAAAAAAACATAAAATAAAAGTTTTATAGAGTTGTGAAATATAAGAACTTTATTCGAACGTAGCGACCATAAAAGCAATAGCTAAAAGAATAAGAGCAAAAAGATTTCTCTCTCAACATAAATTATTTCTATTCCAAATTTGTTTATTTTTCAAAGTTACAAAGAATACATTTTCTAATCTAATGATTACTTTTTAAAGTAATAGTGGTTATAATTTCAAAGACTAGTGTAGTTTAAATTAATGCCACAAGCTTTATACATCAAACAAATCTTCTTGGAACTATATTATATAATCAGTTTTATAAACCCACTTTAAATACATAAAAGCAACAACTGTTCTCACTAAACATAAGCTGTCACATATTCCTACTGTTCTATATTTATGAACACTGTTCTACGCCATCTATTACTGCACGAACCTATTTTAACATCACCTATCATTTCTAGTATCGTACTTCTTAATAGTATATATTTGTTTTCATATAACCGTATTAGTTGATAACACGTGTGTACAGTTCTTAAAATTTCATTTTACTAATCGTTATTATCGGTTTGTGGAATTAATCTGAATTGACTATACGATGAATATTTCAGAGAATTATAATAAAAATTTTATATAACAGTTTCTTAAATCGTTATTTATTATTTTATTAAATAGTATTATTTGTATAAAATAAAGTGATACGAGCGATCAAATAAGTAATTTAAAATGGATATAAAACACATATTACTATTTAAAACGTATTATTTAAAATATATATATATATATATATATATATATTTATCTAAAACTTGACAAAAAAATTTTTTATATCTTTTATATCAATATTTTACTTAGAAATAAAAAAGGCAATAAAATCAAACAAGAACTTTCTCTGAAAGGAACAAAAAGTATCGAAGTAAAAAATATAATTATTAATACAATTATTTTAAACATACTGCCGTATGGTGACGAGACTTAAATGACTTGAGTAAAAAAAAATAAGATGACTTTGTGATAAGCAAAGGAATATACTCAAGAGAACTTTCAGAAAATAACAAAGGGGTTGTATTTGATCAGATTATTTCGAATGTATAAATTATAAACCGTTGTGAATATTTATTAGGTTGGTAAGAAAATAATTTCGGTTTCTGTTTTCTGAAATCTAACCTAATTTTTATAATGAATGTGTCATTTCATCGTATTCATGTTAATATCATTTTAAAATGCATTTTTCGGTCAATATTTTGGCAACATCCAATTTAGTTTTATAATTAATTTTGCTTCAAATAATAAATAATCCATTATCCGAACTAAACGAAACATTACATTTTTAAACCGATAAAATATGAATCTTTAATGAAACAATTTCAAATATTATAACTCATAATAAATATAAAAATTTAACACATGGATATGTACTTTCTTAAACATATTTATATTATAAAAAATAGATTTTTAAAACGAAATACGTGAATTTAAATAAACTTACTGGTTTACCATAAAACTACAATGTAGATGAAAAAGTTTAAGACCAATAATGTAGAATAAAGTAATACAAATCACCTCATTATTTAAGGATTACTGTACAAATTCATTTTAATAAAAAACGTCAGTTTCTTAACAAGATTTATATCTGTTTAAATTGTATATAAAAATCTTACTTGGAGATGACTTTATTATTTTTATTTAGAAATCTTCTCATATTAAGTTATATAGATTTTACAAGTATTAACTTGTATCGCTTAAAACAGTATAGTTTTTTTATAACTTTGAACTATTATATATATATATATATATATATATATATATATATATATATATATATATATATACTTAAATGGCATCTTTGGTTCAAATTCATAAAACTGAAAAATGTTAAGCGTACCGATATTAAAATTTTTCTTTACTCTTGTTTGAATAAAATTTTAAATTTATTATAGAACATAAAATTTTAATATATATATATATATATATATATATATATATATATATATTGATGTGTGTGTACGTATAATACGTATATATATATATATAAGATAGCTTCTTCAAAATCTCATTTTAAACATTCGACTTTAATATAATTTTATAGATTCTGAAATACGTCGACCTTGAATACATTACGTTTATAAAAGACGATAAATATAAAATACATGTATGAAGACTTGAAACAAGATAACATGGTAAGAAATATGTACGGAGGAAACAATATTGAAACTTGATACGTTGTTTTAAAAACGCAAGTGCGAACTAATTTAATGAAAATCAATCATTGGATAAAACCGACTATGGTTAAAGATACTTAAAGTACGTGTACGCATGCACACACACACACACATATATATATATATATATATATATATATATATATATATATGTGTGTGTATGTATGTATATGTGTATAGAATATGTCTGTGTGTGTACTATTAAGAAATTTACGAGGTACGAAGAAGATCAAAGTACAACTCGAGCGTAAGCAAAAATCCATTGCCGACAAATTAATGTATCGTATCGATCCCGGTTAACCTACGCTACCCTCGAATGTCTCATCCCGAAACACACTTCATTTTGAGACGCATCGACCCCACAACCCTTACTATCGAACCACGCAAATCCTTCGAGACATGTACCTGAATGTAGGACGGCTGAAGCAAATACACCACCTCTTACTTTAGCTCTAAGAAAGATATAGCTAAGGTTTAGACGAAGGTGATTTTGTTCTCTGCAGACGAAGTGTGATGCTGTTCGATTCAGTAACGAAAACATTTTACGCTAAATGGATTGTAAATATTACATTGTTATTTTTTATACATATTTATATATTGTCGTGTTATATTTCAATTTGATGGAGGAGAATATATTAATTATAAAACAGTTCAGTTAGTTTTGAAACAACTGAACGAATGCATTAAAATATTATAATTAATTGATTTTTCAGTCTGTTTATTTTTATAATAGAAAATCAAACTATAAACAAAAACTATTGTTATAGTTTATTCCATTTTTAAAGAATACATAAATTTAACTAACTTATAAAAGCAGATAGAGTGGAAAAATATACAACTCTGAATAAAAATGTATCTCCACAAGTATGTATGTGGAGATATATTAATCAAAGCTAGAATAGAATAAAATCAAAATCTATTTCAATATTTATAAGCACGCTTCAATAAAATACAAATATTATCTAAAAAAAACTCAACAAGTTGTCAGTATAATTTCGTTTAACCTTTTGGAGTCGGGGAGGGGAAAAGGGTGCTAAATATTTTTCGATTAGTTGAATATTCTTTTATCGTAAACAACATAAAAATTGCAAATTTGTCAGTTACAAGAAAAAATATGTTAATTAAAATTAGCCATTAGACAACTATCTGATATATCATGGAAAATCGGTGATAATATTCGAGAAAACATAAATCTCTTGATTAGAAACATGTAACTGGAAGCAGAAAAATTGATTATAATTGAAAATTAGTAGAAATAACATTACTACTGAGTGTGACAAATTTTGAAACAAGCAATTGTGCACAAATCGGTTTCACATCAGTCACATCTTATACCCTGGACTTAGAGTCCCAAAATTTTTTGTACACTTTCTTCCAATGATGAAATTTCGAAAAAAAAATATTCTTCAAGCCAATTCTCAAGTTTACAATTTTTATAGAGTTTCAAATGAAAAAAACGCAATTTTCCTGAATTTTGGACCACCGAATTTTTTTCTAATGAAAGAAAGAGTTATAAATTTAGTTTCATTAGAAAGAGATTTGTGACCTTTAAATATATTATCCAAAAGACAGTGTTATAAGCCCTTAGTTTTTTTGAAAAACATCAATGGATTCCTAGATCTATGCCCGGGTTCAAATAGTTAATATTGATGCATTTATTTTGTCTCTAAAACATTTCATATTTTAATTATGATTTTTTTAACTTTTATAACAGAACGATCCTTCCATATTTTATACTACATTATTATCGCGCATCATAAAATGCAAAAAAACATTTTTTTTTGCTATAAGTTCAAGTGTTACCTTAACAGATGATTATAAAAAATGATTTAAAGTATTGATTCATTCTATGTGTGTTTATTAGAAATTTACAAAGCCAATAGGTGTTAAAAACACCTGTTTAATGTATTTTCCAGTACAATTAATTCAAACAAAGATTCAATCAACTTCTAATCCCTATTAAAATATCTCTATTTGTGCAATCAAATTAAAATAATTATAAACGTATTCATACTACTGATTTTTTAAATTGAACATTCGTCTCGATAGACACCGCACGCGTTTACAGAAAATCGTCTCTATTAAATTTTAGTATTAAGAGAAAAAATATCCCATTAATACAAATCCACGCTCAAAATAAATTGATGCACATACATACGATACATATATATATAGCTATCAGCTTACATTGGATATAACGTTGAAAGCTTTTCCGATAGAGAAACTCGGAAAATTGGTGAAAACCTATATCATTTGTCATCAGAATTTTCTCTACTTTGAATGGAAATTGCATTGATACTTCTACTCGGTTCCTTGCAGCCATCTTCATGTAATCTGATATTCGTTTCAGTTTTTCTCGTTTTTTTATCAGTTGTCTTGTATCTTGTATGAAGAAAAGTTTTAGTCATCGTATATCATTAAGGTAGTAGTGTGTTCACGAAGATGAGTGTAGAGATGTGTGACATGTTAAAAGGTCTTTGACATAAAATAAATATGTGTAAATATTTATTCAAACGTCCACACAATCAATATATATATATATATATATATATATATATATATATATATATATATATATATATAGATGCAGCACTTAATTTCAACAAACAAATTATTTTAAGCAAAATAAGATACACTCATATTTAAATAATTTCCAGGTCAAAAACTAAGCCAATCTGCGAGATATGAAGGGAAAATAGTGTATTTAAAAAATATACACTTAAATATACATTCATATATATATATATATATATATATATATATTATTCATATTATATTATATAATACAACTTTAACTTTTCATCATATTTTATTTGTAAAGAAATGAATCGTAAAAATATTAGCAATCTTCTTGCATTATTTTATTAATTTTACTAAATAATTTTATCGAAATTATGAATTATATATATATATATATATATATATATAATAGATTCAGATAGAAGAATCCATTCTAAATATATAAAAATTATTCACTGAATAGTTCAAATTAAAATAAATTAGGTCTGCATTATCAATGGATCGTCAAAAGGTGATTATATATACATACATACATACATATATATATATATAATAAATTTTAAAATGAAAGGAAATTATTCAACCTAAAACAAGTAAAATTCGTTACAAAAAAAATAATGCCTCCATATATTATCTATTACTATACAAATATTTACAGGTAAGTCATTATCACTATTTCCATTCCCTGGACCCTTTTCTTTCTAAGTAACATGCTAGAAGCTTATTTCTGGTCTTGTGGATATTGCGTGGCTTATTAGGAAAATCATTTTTCAAAAATGAAATAAAATACTGAATAAAAAATCTGATTTTAAGTATAAAATTAAAAGTTGTAAATAAAAAAAATAATTAGAATAAACTGTTCGTTTAACTAAATCATAAATAATGTTAAGAAAACTATTTCGAGTTTAATTTAATTAAAACGGTATATTTTTCAATCTAAATGTATGTCTATTTAAATGTATAATATAAATATTCAGGATTAAAAGCGATTTTATAAATATTTCTCCAAAACTGGAAACACCGTGCTGTTAGTATATCGATTCATAAAGAATCCATGTGATCTAATATATTTAACAATGTGTTTCTGGATGTAGATATTTTATACAGACATAAACGATTGTGTTAAACCAGTCTAAGTCTTAAACAATACAGACAAATGTGTAATTTAAGACATATATGTTATAGCTGAAAATCAAGCATACATATTTTTTTCTAATTTAGTAAATCGTTATATACTTGCATTGTCAGATCATGCTAAACATAATATTGTAATTGTATTACTTGTTCAAGAACAAGAAAAATTTTTTATGTTTTTAATTTATGTAACAAATCCATATCATTTTTATAAAATATATTTTATATTTAAATAAACCATTATACCAACATAAATCAGAGAATCAAAAAACCGAATGACTGAACTTCAATACAGAACTACTTATTTATTTATTTTCATTTTGGAAATAATTTATTTTATAATAAAAATATACTAAAATAGAATCAAAGAAATATCTTTAAAATAAGTCATATATAATAAACTGAGTAAATGACTTACCAACACTAGTCTACAGAAGAACTGGAAGAAGTAATTCACCTGAAAGAACAAAATTATTATTTAATATTGCATGTAGTCAAATATTTATAGTTTTGTCACTTCAAAAATCAAAATTCGAATAAATATTCAACTATTAGGTTGGTAGAATAATAATTGCGGTTTATGACCTTCAAATTCGTATACATTTTTTTCAGTTTGCTGTTTTAAGTGGTCCAGACCTGATGGATAACTAACGTCTAACTTTTGTGCAAGTTCTAGAATTGTGTGTGGTTCTGATCCAACCACCATTTCATTTCTTAACAGTACTCACACCAAAAGCATCGTTTAGTTTACGAGCAGTTTCTGCTACCTTACCACTCTTTTTGAACTCATATAAAAAATTGTTCTTATTTACTTTTTTTCCATCTTTAATTCAATAGCTCAGTTTGAAGCAAAAGTAATAATAAAGCCAAAGTCGCTGTTACCAAAATACAGACCAAAAATGCACTTTAAAATTATATTAACATGAACACGATAGAATGACACTCATTGAAAAAATTAAGGTTAGAATTCAGAAAACCAACAGCGCAATTATTTTTTTACCAACCGAATATAAACACAATTAAGAAATTTTTATTCAATTCACAATAGTTATAGTACTATAGATAAATTTACTTTCAAAAACAAATCTTGCATTTGCTTCATTACCATTAATTATAATTTTCGGATCATAAATGTTTAATAATTATTTATTGGTCGTGTTTGATTATTGCTAATATGCATTTGCAATTGCGATTGCATTACCATCATCGTTAAAGCATTAACGTGCAAGGCTACTAAGGTAAATATTTATCAAACTGAATTTATCAACAGTATCAGAACAGTATTATAACAAAACTAATTTTTATTATAACAAAGTACAGTATTATAACAAAACTAAGTAGTTTTAACTTGGAATATTCTTATTCGAGATACACTTTTAGTATTGAATCTATATTTATTATTATAGAAGAATAAGATAAATATTTCAAAAGTGAAGAAAGATCGGTTCTAAATAAAAAGTATTTAGAGTTTATTAAACCGAAAAAAATGATCCAACACTTCTTTAATTAATTATATTTCCAGTTATTTATCGACACAATGGTAGTTGAGATCAGACATCCAGTCAATATTATGTTATGTTGAGGACTATATAAGAGTCATGTACTAAACATATTCTTTTATCTATTGTCAAATGCAAAGATGACACGCTATATATATATATATATATATATATCTTCTAACAATGATAACAACTTGGTACAATCTTGTCAATTCAATGAAAATAGACAGCGGCAACCGTACCGCATCTATTGCATGTCATAACTGATGATAAGAATGATAAAAATCAGTTATTCACTGAACTTCATATTCAGTCGCTATTGATACATTTTCCTGATATTCTTCGAACTGACAAGGGAACTTGCGCACGAAGTTTTTGTTCCTTTCCATAAGAGGACTACTGTCAAACCAGTTTCCTGAGATCATACAAGATATGGTTTTCATTGAAAGATAGAAAACTTTTGTAAATTGTATAAATGTACAGTTCATATTTCTTACTGATACATTATATTCGTAAAAAAATATTTTCAATTGTGATAGAAAATATTAGAGAGAAATTGTACTTGAAGTTTCCAATTTAATATAAAAATAGAGTTGGTCGTTTTGAATGCATATGCTGTTTTTGAAATAATTTCAATGATATTTTTTGAATAGAAGCTCAAATGGAATATTTACATATCTCGATATAAAATCAAACACTTTTGTGTAGAACATACAGGTCTACTTTGATTTCAAATGAATAGTCAATGAATTTTGTGTTGAATGTCCAAGTTAGTTGGATTTTTCTGTATAGAAAACCTACATATCTGTAATATTATTACAAAAAAAAAATATTTTTTAACAATTGTATAATTTCAAATGATATTTAAAATATCTATACTTCTTTTAATTAATTAGAAATTTCGTTAATCGCTTATAAAAAGTAAGTATTTATAAAAATAACAGCTATCAATTTTTCTTACTTTTATTCTTCACTGAGATTTTTCTTTGACTAACAACTATTACAATCATTTAGAACTTTTAGAATACAAAATGAAAACCACGTCAATTCTTGTTACAAAAATACATATTTATTAAATTAAAATAATATTTCTATTATTTTTTTATGATTTATTAAATATTTGAACATATTTAACCTTTTAAATTTTCAAACAAGATTGTGTCAGAGTGTTTTTTAAAAATTATTATCACATTATTATAAGTAAAATAATAATCTTTCTATGCATAAAAAATAATTTCATTGTGAAATTTCCATAAAACAAATTTGTTTTCGTGTAGACCACTCTTCAAGTAGTACATTAACCATTTCCATTTCCAATCATCAATGATTAGTTGATGGATATCACATGGTTTCTGTTCTGATTAATCGATATCAGTTACATGTATGTATCTATCTTACAATGTACAACGAAAGAGGGTATGTTCACTGTAAAACCCATAAGAAATTTATTCAAAATATTATATTTACAGAAGCTTTAGTTTAAAAAAATTGTTACACGTTTTAACATTGTATTTTGTTGTTAATTTTTATACACTTTTCCAATAAAAATTTTACGAATTACATTTTACTTTTGTGCATATAATTTGTTAATTTCTATCATTTGTTAGGGGAGAGCGAGCGTGTAAATAGCAAACAGAGCCACTTGGTCTTAAAAAAAGAATATTCATTTCACTAAAATATAGATTTTGCAAATAAATCCACAGACAAATTTTGTAACATTATTATAATTTGAATTATACTAGTTTAATGTAAAAATGCAATGTTTGTAATTAGATTTCATAATTTACTTTCAGTAATAAATTAGAATTAAATTTCATATTAAAAACTTGGATTTTATTTTTCAAACAAAAGAAAACTTTAAATTTAAGTAATGTATTTATAAATTTTATTACTTTTAAAACATAAAAAAAAATGAAGAAAAGAATGATATTACATACACAATATAACTGATGAGAGACTTATTATTAAGATTTTATTTTAGAGACTCAAATTAAATAAGAAAGTGATTTAACTATCAATTTTCTCATAAAAATTTTAAGATAAATATCTAAAGATACATTGAATTTTAATCCTTATTTAAAAAAAAATATATTTTAAAAATATTTAGTTTAATATTTAAAAAATATATAATTTAACTTTATTTCCTAAAACGCTGAAAAACTACCCTGAAAGTATACTTGCCAGAAATCTACTTAACTATTTGAGTGCCAGGGATCATTACAAAAATCTTAACGAATAGTGCCACGCGGCGCGATAGCGCTTGTTGAGTATGGTTTCGAAAAATGCCAAGCAACGCGGTGACCCTCTCTTAACTCAATATCGAAAAATGCCATGTGGCGCATTAGCACTTGTTAAGTATGATCTCAACAAATACCAATCGGCGCGATTGCGCTTCTGACTGACGACGCTCTACAACAAAATCCGAGCATACCATCAATTGAGTATTGAAACTCGATGTAGTGACACTTTTCGGTATAACATAAACAGCGCGATTGCGCTGCGTAGCACTAAAACGGTTAATGTAGGACGTGTCAAAACAACATGGTAGAAATACATAAATAAATACAGAAACCTAGAAAAACATTCCAAAGGAAAACAAGTCTATAAGCAGGTAACGAAAATACATTTTTATCGAATTTTTTCTTTAACAAATAAAATTCATTTAAATTCAACATTTCTTTTTTGAAATGAATATTTCGTTCAATATTATAAAACTGTACTTTATATACAGATTAATATACATAAAAAATATTCTGCATCTCTTAAATTGTATGAAAAACACATCTTTTAAAATAAGTTACTAATAAAAAATAAAATTGTTTTGAAAGTGATGATGATAAATTTAGATAGATTTGAATTCCAATTCCGTAAAAGCACATAGAAACATACACACAAGTACTCATGTATGAGTAAGCATATATACGATATATCTCTCGTATATATATATATATATATATATATATATATATATATATATATATATATATATATATATATATGTATAAACTTTCTGTAAATATTCATAAATTTATGAATATATACATGCAGATAAATTCAAATACGTTTCCTGAAATTATTCTCAGCACTATTCAATACCGATTTGTAAAACGTTCTTTCAAATTCAGATTTTATAATTCTATTCATTGAATTGTATACTACAACTTTAACTTTCCATCGTATTTTATTTGTAAAGAAATTAATCGTAAAAATATTAGCAATCTTGTTGCATTATTTTAATTTTGCTAAATAATCTTATCGAAATTATGAATTAAATATATATATATATATACATATAAATATTCACACACACACACACATATATATATATATATATATATATATATATATATATATAATAGATTAAAGTAGAAGAGTCCCCTCTAAGTATATAAAAATTATTCACTGAATAGATCAAAATTTATATATATATATATATATATATATATATATATATATATATATATATATATATATATACAAATACTTTTAAGATAAATTCATACCTTTATTCTATTTTATTTAATCGATGTAACTTTCTAGAACATGTAACGTAAACACAATGTTATTAATGACACACATAATTATTACAAGTAATGAACAAGAAAATAATTATAAATCGAGAACTTAAACGAGAACCGATATGGTGTTGCACTTAAATAAATGTTTACAAATCTCATTATAGTTTATAGTAAATCAATTGTCAACTTTTTAACTAAAAGATAATAAAAATTAATTTTAATGTACCAGTGATTTACAAACACTGCAAACCGACCATAACTTCACACCTACTGAAGGGTTTGGTATGCGTATCGAGTAAAAATTTACATTATTTCGATCAAGTTGCCCATGGATCGGCCTGTGAAGTGTATGAAACTGTAAAATTTATAGGCACTCATTGTCTTTATTTCTCTTATGTATAGAAAATGATGGGTATAGAAATGTTTGATTGTCGTTAAATTATATATACGATCGGTGAAATACGATTATAACCGAATGGGAATGTAATGTCAATACAAAATATTTACAATCACAGTTGCATTGAAGTAGATTATATAAAAATAAAAACAGAGTTCTAGATAAATTATTGAGATAAGGGAAAGATATATAGAATTCAATTAAAAAATATCTAGTATTTATTATAATTCAGAACTACTTTTATGTATTTTTATAATTAATACAAGAAATAAAAAACATATTGATTGTTCTATTATAAAAAAAATGATTCTTTCTATAAATGAATGTTTTTCCACTCTCGAAGAAGGATTTCAATATAAAATAATAATAAAAATAAATATTTTGTCAACAGAAAAATATTTTTCCAAAATATAATTCTGTCACTGTGGCTGAATTTATATTTTAAAATGATTTTTTTCTCTTGCCCGACAAACTGTAAATATTTTTCTCATCAAAAAAGTTCGAGAAATGATTTAGTTCTGTTGTATAGTTGACCTAAATTTAAAAGTACAATAAACCCTCGCCAAATGACTCATCATACAACGACTGGACTTCATAAAGCACGCATTGCTCACTCCAAGAGGTTCATATCTCTCGAAATAACGATAGTGGTGAGCAGGAGGTTGAAGAAGACCTAAATGTTATAAGTAGTGACGAATTAAGAAGCTTAAATGCATGAGGAACTGTTAGAAGTCGAATAAAATTTCATCCATAAATTCAAAGAACTGAAATTCATATGTGCTAGTTTGAAGACAATATGATTGTCTACTTTTACAAATTGAAAAAAAGTAGACAAAGGCAGTCCAATCTGGAGAGGTTGTTGAACAAATTCTCAACTTCCTCCCAATCTAGTCCCACTGCCTTAAAAAAGGCTACAATTGACTACTCACTGACTTCACTACTCTTTTAGTAGTGAATTACCAGTAATGGAGGATGTTTTTTCCTCCCAATTGGTAAATTGCTAGTATGAGCCACCATCTAATAAAAACAGATTATTAGCAACACAAGATAAATCAAAATGATTTGTTTTAATTTCTTATACGTACTTTTAAAATTAAATTTTATATAATGTACGGTTAGAATTTTGGTGAGTTTGTACCAATTAGAAGGTTCACATATTATAAGTGCATACAACGACCGTTTTAAAGAACGATTGTTAGTCCTGCAACAGTTATGGCTGTTCAATCAGGGTATGCTGTAATTCTATTCCAATTTTTTGCTTAGATGAATTTATAAAATAAATATAAATCAAAAATACATTGCGTGTTATATATGGAATCTCAAGAAAATACAATTTTCTCTTCTAGTCATCCATTTTTTTAGAAATCATTTAAAGAAATTTAATTCTACACTACAAATTAAAATTTAGTTATATCCACATAATTTTAAAGTAAGTCCTTTATTCATGATTCCATCTCGCAGATTTTAAACAATTTTTTTACTTAAAATCTTGAAATTTCAACTACATTCTGACTGTAAATACAATATATTCAGATCGGAAGAAAATCATCCCCCATTTTAGTCATTAAATATTTTTATATTATATGTCAAAATTTGATTAATATTATTATATGTTGTATGTGAAATGACATATTTTTTTTAGTTTTCCAATTTATCGTTTCGACTTTCACTATCATAAAATGGTAACACAAAAATATACAACCACATTTACAAAGCTCGATCGTTGGATAAATCTTATTCTTATTTTAAAGATGCAGAATTGTTTTATCTATTGGTAGATTTTTTAAAAATTCAGTTCGTACCACTGAGGTGTATAAAATTAATTTCACTCAAAAACAAAAAAGGAATGATGCGTTTCAATGTATTTGAACATGTATATCAAAAGAGTACTAAATAAACAAATTTACATTGTACTATACCAAATATCTTGAGCAATTCTGTTTATAATGTAGTGAATAATTTAAAATTATTATGCATATGAATACAAATGAATGTGAAACGTTTGAATAAACAATAAATCAACATTTCTGCGAAGAATGAAAAGTGCCATAACTGATTGGAAGTTAATTTTCATAGAATAGTATTTAATTGCGAAATTTAATCGATAGGAGTTTTAATCTTCTTATGCGAACATACAAAAGTTTTATTACAATATTTCATCAAGTGTCAAAAGTTAAATCAATTCGCGCAATGAATAATAAATTTTAATTTTCGAATCAACCTGTGACTGTTTTAATTAGAACATATAAAGTTCGAATGATAAATTTTCAAGTGTTTAAGTTTGCACGGTGCAAAATATTATCGAGATTGTATTGAAATTAAGATCGGTGTACAAGTTGTGTATACACATTTATTGTGTTTTGTTCACATCACTGAACTCTTTTTAAGTATTAGAATTCATTTCAATTATTCTTGATTTGAATCTATAGTTCCTTGTTTATATTTACTACTGGAAAATATTTCCAATTATTTAGCAATTTGTTTTAAAAAAATATTTTTCGATTTAAAATAATCACTGACGTTTAAAAAAGTTATTATTGATAAAAAAATTCTTATTTCATTCCATTCTCACACTTTTTTCTTTTACATAGCAGAAACGCTTTTATAGATTTGTGAATTTAAAATAGACCAATTGAACATACTGTATTACGTCGAAAAGTTTGATGAGAGAGCTTTTTTTACCTTTGAACAATTCAGATCGATGTATACATCAATGTAATTTTTTTCATACGAGTGTCTGGACTATTTATGTCTGTATCGACAGTAAATATTTGATTTTATTTGATGAGAACGATATTCAAGTGGCAGGTGTCTTGTTTACTGGAGGTTTTTCCAATTTCAAAAGACTCGATAAAATGTTTCTTTGAATCTTTTAATGATTTCTATCATTAATTCTTTTTGAGTGGAATTCTTTTATTAAGAATATCGTTTTGTTTGAGTTTGTACAGAATAGATTTATGAAATAAAAGAAATAATACGTTATTAACTTCTGTCAACAGTCTTTGATTTTACAAGTTTTTTTTTTAAATACATTGCAAAAACGAAACAAGAATAGTTTTGTGAAGAAGAGTATATTAGAAACTAGAAATTTAATTTTATAATATATGTATCAGATTCAAGTTCAAATAAGCACTCAAATAATTTATGATAATGATTAAACGTGTAAGATCATCTGTTTGAATAAACATACTTATTAATTCCTTGGTGTAATATAATAGTAGAAGGGTAATAAACAGAGATTAAAATTATTAATATATATATATATATATATATATATATATCAAACCATTGTACAATATTTTCGAAACAAGTGCGAGATAAAATGATTAGATTAATTTCTTACACGCGGTTAACAATTCGGCTGGAGCACAGTCGGCGATATCCTGTGGGATATGACATGAGCATGAATGAACACTCTTTGCCTGTGGAATAATCTATATTTCCACACGGGGACTTGAACTTACGACCTGTGGGTTTGTTGTTGGATTAAGCAGCTTGAACTTACGCAGAACTAACGTGTCGACGTGTTCCGTTTACACACAAAACATAAGTTTTACTAACGCGTGCCATTTGTCTATGAACATAGTTAGTAGTCGAATTTTTCTAGGACAAAAGTTTATAAAACAATTGTTGTATCTCTATTATGTATGTTCACTGTATGAATAAATTTCAGTGAGGGTGTACACTAAATGAATAATGTGCGCCTTGCAGTGAGCTATCGCTTCACTTATTTAATTGTATAAATTTGTTTATAACTGAAAATTGTTAAAATTCAAATATTAACCAGTAACAAATGAATTATTGTTTCAACTCAATATCAAATTAATGATTATTGATCTTTTTTTAAATTGTTACCTATGCGCATTTTGATCAAAATTCTATCATCCACAAAGCTTAGCTACAAGTTAAGCTACAGAAAAATCAGTTATATCTATAAACTTTATTTTTATGATTTTCCATTACTGATATTATAAAACATATAGATTTTTCTCTATTTTACAACTCTGAGGATGATGACATTTGCTATAATAATAACTAATTTTCATTAAATGTGAAGAAGAATAAAAAAAACTTTTTTTAAGGAAAAATTAATCTTAATAATTTCAGAAAAAGAAAATATACTTAACAGCTATTAAATAACAAAATGTATTGATTAAAAGTATTGAAGAGAACTAAACACTGTATTTTTTTCATCTAAGCCTATAATTTAATTTCAATTATACTAATTATAATTAAATCATCTCCTATGAGTAAATATATCAAAAACATACAAATAGAATTATTAGGAATGTTTTAATCACGCATCTATTGATAAACATACGCATTTGAGATACCATATTTATCTATTGTATTGATTTAGCATAAAAGCACACGCTATACAAAACATATTGGTAAACATTTAATTTAATTATTGATGCATAGAATTTAATATAGGAATTATTATGCATTAATTAATTGTAGTTGCAATTAATATAATTTATTTTCACAAATATGCTTTTGAGATAGATATTATCACTCTGTTTAATTCATACATTGGATTAAATAATAAAATCAAAACTGTTTACAGTAATTCATTTTTGATACATTTCCTGCAGATTCATGCAACGTCGAATGAAATTTGCCTTAAACATATTCTGTTAAATAGTTATCCATATCAATTTTTTAAAATATATTTATACACGGAAACTAGACGTATCTTTCAACAAAAAGAAAAGTATTATCAATGCAATAGAATGAAAAATATATTAATTTTTCATAAGAATGTTGTCAGTAATTTTTATAAATTATAATTACTTTTCTATCATAAATAGTTTCTATTGTAGAGAGTTATTTAAACAATCTGTGTTAAGTAAATGTTTTAACAGATTCAATAATATAATAAGAATATAAATAGCAATCAATAAAAAGTTCATTCAAGAAAAGCTTGTAAAGAGGAAAGAATTCTTAATCTTAAGTATCTTTTGAAATACACGACTTTCTTTATGTGACAACATGTCATTTATATATATAAATATCGTGTTGTTAAAATAACTTTAATAAGTACACGTCATCAAATGTAGAAAAAGAAAACGAACTGTAATAATTACTTCTATTTCGAACGCGTCACAAACACGAGTAAATAACTAGATAAAGGATAACGTGGAGTACTGCGTAACCGAAAGTCAATTCAACACCCGAGTAGAGTTTGCGATCGAGAAAGCCTCTTATATATACGACCTCCGTGACCCGAACAAGGTGGGTGATTCCTTGTTGACCCCTGAGTGGCAGTCAGTCAGCCAGCCAGTCAGCCTAGGTCTTTTCTTTCTAGAAGTTATGTCGGTGAGTCCCTCAGCGCTGTTATCCACGCCATCGTTAACCTCGAGCGAACAGGACACTACACGGAAATATCTCACTAAGAACGGATGATGAAAAAAATACAGTGGTGTTCAAACATTTTTTCTTGTATCTGTTCGTTCGTTTGAGAATTTATATAAAAATGTTAATGTGTGAAAATATACACCGT
Organism: Acanthacorydalis orientalis; assembly: GCA_034766995.1. Classification (NCBI taxonomy): domain Eukaryota; kingdom Metazoa; phylum Arthropoda; class Insecta; order Megaloptera; family Corydalidae; genus Acanthacorydalis; species Acanthacorydalis orientalis. The sequence continues at coordinate 11,963,411 of CM068318.1, read as the reverse complement.
TTAATACATACGTCTTTGTCTATTTAATTTTAGAAATTATACTTTGAAATTCTTAAATGTAATTTAAAAAAAATACAAATTAACAAATGAAATAAAACTATGATTTTTTTAATAGAAATATTTATTATTCGGAAAGGTATTCATTTTATTAATAAAATGAATAAATGTTAGAGAGTGTTCCTTGATGTCATTTTTTGAATATAAATTAACTAAAAGTTAAACGAAAATTCTAAAAATAATTTATTTAACAATTTATGAGAATATCTCATATTTCATTTCCGAATTCGTTTCTTTTGCATAAAATGTGTTTTAATTTTCTATTATTGTAACAAGTCGTGACTTAATCAAAAACCTATTTATTGTTACTTAAAAAATTTTTTTTTCAAGCAATGCAACGCTATTTAAAATCAAGTACTCTGTTAATAATAAAAATAACTGAAAGTTTGATTAAGTTCTTATATAAAACATCGAGTTTTAAAGTACTGAAATCTTCAGGCAAAGTTCCAATAATTTTATTACACATGATAAATTAGAAAAACTTTTATTACACTTAGAAGATTTATTAAAAGAATTTGTAACTACACATTAAAAAATAAACACTATTGCTTAAATGGTTATAAATTGAACCAATTTCCAAGTCATAAATTTTTCAAGATCGATTATTACATGCACCGTACTGTATTAAAACCGGCTCACAAAATTTTAACAAAAATATCAAAAGTGTATTTGAGCGCAAGCACGACCTTGACATGAATATTTGTATGAGAGTTATTTAGTCTACAGTTAATCAATTCGTTAAAAAAAATTATTCAATATTTTTTATTCTTTTATTATTTATTAGAAGTATTAATCTAATATTTTTAATAAAATTTGAATTTTAGAAATAAAATATATCAAGTCAAATCTAAAAGAACTCTAAAGAAAATAATATTTGAAAATAAATATCAAAAATGTTATAAAGTATTCAATTGAATTATTTTTTGAATACCAGACCTTAAAATGTATGTATTTTAAAATTAACTGAATTGTTACAAATCGATTAAAGAAAACTTGAATCAAAGGTATTTATTTATCCTCAATTTGATTCATCTCTCTTTTAATTTATCTATCAAAATAAGTCTAGAATTATATTCAATTAAAAATCGTACAATTAAAAGTACAATTGTTTATGTTTTTATTAGGTTGGTAGAAAAATAATTGCGGTTTATGACTTTCAAGTTTATGTACATTTATAGTTTTTTCGATTTTCCTAGCTGTTTTAAGTGGTCCAGAGCTGTTGGGATGACTAGCACCTAACTTTTGTGCAAGCTCTCGAATTGTTTTGCATGGTTCTGATTCAATTAACGCCTTCAGTTGATCGTTATGAACTGAAGAAGTACGCCCGCGACCTTCTTCATCTTCAAAGATCTCGTCTCCACCACAAAATTTTTGGAAACACCATTGCACCGTATATTCCTTAACAGTATGCACACCAAAAACATCGTTTAGTTTACGAGCAGTTTTTGCTGCTTTACCACCCAGTTTGAAATCATACAAGAAATTACTCTTATTTGTTTCTTTCCATCTTTAATTCAATAGACTAATTTAAAGGAAAATTAATAATAAAACCAAAGTCGATGTTACCAAAATATAAACCGAAAAATGCTTTTTAAAATAATATTAACATGAATACGATGAAATGACACTCGTTGAAAAAAATGAAGACTAAAATTCAGAAAACGAAAATCGCAATTATTTTCCTGTTAACCTAATAACTGTGATCCTATTGATCCCATGTGATTACATTAATCTAGTGATCATTAACTCAAGTTTCATCACTGTGAACATGTGTGGCATCCTTAAGCAGTTTTAGATAAGTGGTTAAAATTAACTAAAGTTATCTAAGACTATCTGAATATTTTACATAAACTTAAATTAGTTGTACAAGACAGAAATTGTAATGATAAGGATCATTAGAATAATAAATCTTAAATAGACCGATCATCAAATCCAAATATAACTAATACAGAAAAAAATTGTTGGGTATCTTCTCATTTTATTGTATATAGCATTTTAAACGTTAAATAAAAAAAACAGATTAGAACTATATATCCATATTTATATAATTAAATTTTATAAAATTTAATCATGAAAATTATATCATTTAAATGAATATTGTTAGTGATAAATTCTACTCTTTTCCAAAGTATTTCGCATCACTTTTATAAGTATTTTCGACGATATGTTTAAAACTTCATCTTGAATATAGTTATTAAGTTTATGAAAGTTATGTGGCTTGTTTACATATACCCATTATTTAAAGTAGCCTCACAAAAAGTTATATGCATTAGTATTGAACCAGACTTTGCTGATTAGTTTTTTAAAAATATATTACTAATTTTTTTATGAAAACAAATTCTAAAGCTTTCAAAATATTTATTTTATAAAATTTAATTAAATATGAATGTGTTCCTAAATCCCAATATATATATATATATATATATATATATATATTCACAAAATAAACGTTTTATTGTTAAATTATTTAGTTTAAAATAAATCAGTTTTAATTTAATTAAAATAATATTATTTTTAATCTGGTTTGTTGCATACTAAACAAATACAAAATTTTAAATTCAAAAATAACAAAAAAATAACAGTATTGTTAAATTCAATGAGTGAAATATACTCGTATACTATTTTTATCAAAATATACAATTTAATGCTTTGTAAGCAATAGACATCAAAAATTGTCATTAGAGTGTAAATGTTATTTTATAAAATTTGATCAAACATTTATAATGTTTGCATACACTTTGTTTTGTACACAAAATGTTACACATATATTTCACATTCATTTATAAATTTCGTTTCATTAACTTCAACTATTTATTCAAATAATGTATAGAAACAAAACCATATAAACTGACATGACTAGTTAGTAACCAGTGTATCACAAATTCAGTACTGACAAATATTTCAATCTTTATAATTTTTATAAACGTATTACATTTAAAATCAATAAACTTTTCGTAATTAATTTTTTTACTAACTTGACAAGCCAGATTTTTTCCGATTAAAAATGTTCAATAAATGGTTATTGATCAATTTTATTGTTGCTTATGTTAATTTAAATTGAAATGCATCATAATCAGGATGTTAAAGTATAGAAAAGTGTTTGTTTTTTTATAGATAACAAAAATTAGATTTGTCAGTGTTTAATGCTCCGTATCAATGAAATGCACAGAGCAATTAATCTAAAATGATCAATAACCACTCATTGAATATTTTTGTTCAGAAAAATGTTTTTATTATTTGAGTGAAAAGTTAATTTAGAAAAATTAATTTAGTCACAGTGCTAGAACTGTCTCAATAACGCTCTTAAATTTTTCGAACAAACTAAAATTATAAAGTAAATTTTATTTTTGAAAAGTTGTTACGTAAGAAGATGAAATTTTGTATAGCATTCTAAACGAATGATTTTTTAAACTGTTAATACTTTTAAGTTATAATATTCTTGAGTGAAAAATCGCTCTAAAACTCTAGAAAGTATACATGAAAATGATTAGTTGCTATTAAGTACCAATAATATTTAATATATATATATATATATATATATAATATAATATAATATATATATATATATATATATATATATAAAATTTAAAAAAAAAACGAGTCTCCAGTGAAAGTTAAGCACTCTTAAATCTCAAATAACTAACGAACTAACCTAGTGAAAGTGTTCTTTTCCTTTATGTAAGTTTGGTCTAAATAGAATTCTTAACCTAATTATAATTGATTACAACACCTAGATACAACTTTATGATTCCAAAACCAAATAACAACCAATTTAACGACATATGACTGGATAACAAATACTTTTTGAGTTCAATCCGCAACTCATTACTGTAAGTTTATAACTACTGTTTTCTAGGTACTATGTAAGGCATTTTCAAAATGATTATTTACTAAAGAATACAAATATTGTGAAAATCTGTTATATTCAATTCATAAAAATATTACCTACTGTGACCTTAAAAAAGAGAGTGATTTATGAGATGAGACATGCTGCTATCATTTAGCAACAATTATGATTCCATACTCACTCGTTGTTCAAGTTCTTGTACACAAACATGTGTTTATAAAACATAACAGTACTCCGTAAACACTCCTTTAAGTAACTGCTACATATTATTTAAGTCTTACAAAACTTAGAAAAAGGCTTCAAAAACTAGAATATTAAGTCATATGAGGAGAAGAAAACAGATGTATCCGATTTTTTAATAATGAACAACAAATTCTCTTAGAACGTATAAAGACTGAATTGGTAATATAAAATCTCGTTTAGTATTTATTGATGGTAGCAAGATAATGACAGATTCGATATCCTGATGGTATTTGTTCCTTCGAATCATTCGAATTTCTGTTCTCACTAATAATTTCAGCACGTTTGTCGTCTTTAATTATTTTTAAATACTATTTAAAATCTACCTGAAGATGACATACGTGCCGAAAATAGTAGTAGAAAACAGACACTTGGATGATCCAGAAAGACGACGATCACTAGGACAACGTACCAACGAAATAAATATAAAAACAATTATAATTTTAATAATAATTTCATTTTCCAAAAATCATTTTACAGTAACTTTTCTACCTTTTTACATAAATAATCTTAAGATTATTATTCTTTCATTTATATCAGATTTTAAAAAAATAATTCATAATATGTTTGATTTTTTAAAAAAAAAAACAAATATGAATATCATAATGACTTAAAATTGTTTCTATTATTATTTTATTAAAAATGTCTAAAAGTTAAAAGTTATTTAATTTTTTAATTATCAAATTTAAAATAAAATAATCATTTAACGAGCACTTTATTCAATCTTTTAATTATATGAAATATTCACCAATATTATTTATATATTTGTAATTATATTATATACTTATATATATATATATATATATATATATATATATAAAGAGTAAACAATTTAAGTTGGAAATTAAATCTGTACTCTAACTTCAAACCACTTGTTTTTTGTTGTCATTTCCAACGAATTCTCCATTCTCTACGGTTGAAAGAACTGATTTCAACGTGTTTAACCATCCAACGCATTTCAGTTATATCGAAATTCTCCTGTCTTTTCATTTCGTTATCCTGACTATTACTTACACACTTTTATCCCCGTGTTCTTATATCTTTTAATTGTATCTTTCACCATCGACTTCGGAACGCTTATGTTTTACCTATATAATAACTTTCTTTTGATAATACCGTCCTGATAAGAAAACCTTTCTCTAAGAAAATTTTCTTTTTCTGTTTTGATACAATTTACTTATGAATATTTTTATTTTAATTAAAAATATTTGTACTTTATACTTTTATAAATGGATCTTTATTATATGCATAATCTAGATGTTAATTTCTTTTCAAAAAGTGTTGCAAATGAATCGGTTATCTATGAAAATATCTTCAAAATTTAATTTTTTGATATTTGAATGGAAATGTGTTTTATTTACATCATAAAGTAAATTCGAAATGAATCTAAAACAGAATCAAATTTTCTAACTATTCAAGATTATATAAATATTGTTTATGCTCAGTTCTTTATGGTTGTTTTTTAATTAAATAGGATTCCTCTAGATATTACATAAAAATTGTTATAAAAATATTGAAAGAGAAAAAAATTTATACTACTTAAGGACATGAAACTGATCGTAGGAAAAAATAACATAATATAACAGTCTGTTGAGACTTAAAAATAAAAATATTAAACAATAACTATGGAATATTCAATATAAAGATTTTATTAAAATTTAATGAATATATATATATATATATATTCACAGAAATTCTATTTATGGAAAATTTTAAGCTTTCTAGAAATTTATATTTAATTTGTAAATATTTATGTATTGACAAATAAAATGCGTTTAAAAATATCACATTTTTAACAGCAATATCTATGCCTTTAATTGATTTCTGTTTATTAAATAAATAAATTTATATATACATATATATATATATATATATATATATATATATACTATTAAATTTCGATTTATTTATTATTCAGTTCATGTAAACATCTTAAATAAACCAACAAGTCTACATAATAAAATAGTCAGCATTATTATATTTGTTTGCATTCAGTGACTGCTGTCGTAGGTCGACCACACCTCAGGCCTTTATAACATTTCCTGCCATATCAAATTTCTTATCTAATTTGCCTATTCCCAACCTTGATTTAACAGAGCATTTTGCTCAATTCTCCAGTGACGCAGAACCATTTCTATATTTTAGTTTTCCACATGTACGAAACTAACTTTATTCATATGATAATTTTATCTTTTTTTATATCGAATATCTATGTAAAATATCTAAATTAAGATTACCAAAAAATTACCATTTCATTTAAGTAATATGCATATTTACGTGCAATTCAGTAATGCAAAAATTTTCTTTTGAAGTAAAACGGAAACATATTTGTAAATAAATGTTTGAGTTATCTTAATCCAAATCTTTTTAAGAAAAAAATCTTAAACGTTTTCATTGCATTATTTCTAAACGTATTTAGTTAAAGAACTTAAATATATGATATTAAATTAACATAACCTCGTTATTACAAATAAAACAAAAATTAATAATTTTGAAAGATATAAAATTCTAAGTATCAGAAGTATGCTATTCCTATCGGAAATCAAAAATTTAATTTGAATAAATCTCCAAATCGTGCAGTACTAAAAATAATACAACTCCAAGTAAATATCAATACAGTAATAAATTATAAGTTGAAATCTTAATTGGTAGGAAAAGTAAGAGAATCGATCTAAAAATAAGGTTATATTCAAACACCTCAAACAATTCGCTTCAAAAAAATTAAACTTACATAGAATGTATTTATTAATAAACATATAAATATGGTTTATATTAAAAGTATGGTCAATTGGTACCCTAACTTGACAATTCTATTGTAATAAATTATTCTCCAAAATATATCAAATAATATATTACATTATTTGACAACTGTTCTTAATTTTCAATTCTTCTTTTAAAAAATGTGCCAGTGACTCAAAAAAATATATAAAAGTATGTGTTATGGGAATAAAAAGTGCCCGTCTACGATTAAGGTCTTCATTTATCTTTTTGAATCACAGAAAAACTTCTTTTTGAAAGTGAATCAGAATTGAGAAATGAAGTGAAAGATTTTTTACTTAAAATTTTGAAACTTTCAAACTGGTGCATTCGGAGGATAAGTGTTTCAATTTCAATAGCGAGTACGTTGATCCAGTTACCTAGTGAATATTTTACTAAAAACTGAAAATATAAAACTGTCCTATTTTACATCCGATTCTGGAGATACCTTGTGATACTCGTATCGTTCATCTAGATTAAATATCACAGAGATCTATGATGTACATTTCATTCAAATCTCCAATGAAATATTTCCCATAAAAAATCAGAAGAACAATAAATTAAATTAGATTTATATAAAAAAACTGATATATCATGTAAAAAAGTGGAAGAATATTATTTATTTCCAACCATAAACTAGAAAAAAGGAGTAAAAACAAAGCTCAGATTGATATTTTAATGCAAGACAAAAATAGTTTAAATTAAAAGAATGAAATTAAGTCACTAGGAATCGAAATATGAATCGTTTTTAAAAAACAAAATCAAAGAATCGTATTTCCAAGTTATCTGAAGTATTCGAGAAATATTTTATAGATCTAACTACCATTATTTATTAATTATAATTACTCAGGTAGACATTATCTTTTAATAATATGATACATATTAATAAAGGATAATATCTGATTAAATATGAAAGATTTTTTTTATAAAAATAGAATATATCATCTAGAAAGTTTTCATACTTTATGTATAAATAATACAAAATGTATAGTTGTAATATTTTTAAAATATAATGAATTAAATCTATAAGAAAATGATACTTGTGATTATTTCAGAATGATGTCGATATAACTGCTTTCGAACCTCAAAACTTTTCAGACAGAATGTTATTTACAACTGTTGAAAATGTAATTGAAAAACAATAAACGTTGTTTTCGTCCAATGAAAAGATTTGGCGAACAATTACAAAAACACTATGAACTGTGTAAAAACTTTTATTGGAACGTTTGAGATGCGCTAGCGTATGTATGTCGAACAACCGACAATGTATTGGAAATTGTGGGAGACTTGTTGGAGTTACGTCAGTGCTTGGAAGACTTCGTTGAGATTTGAGGCTGGTGTGGTTGTGGTGGCGGTCAAAACCGACTTACGTGGTCTCCACGTTACGAACCAACTCTGCCGAACTTCTTTTTTATACAGCTTCATCGGAAATTGGTTTTATAACAATAGTTTTACCTTAACTATGTGTACATCACAAATATCTTTATTTTATAAAAAAAACTCATATCGTTTTATTTCGTTCATATTCATATAGCTGGTATTCTGTACGTTTGTATAACCAGACGAAGAAAATGTTTTCTCAGGCAAATATATTTTTTTTGTACGAACCTCAAATGTTCCTCGAGAAGTTTTCTTTCGGATTATAAAAATAGCATTTTATAAATGCAATGAATATTTTTCATTGAAAAACATGTTTCTGTATTTGTAGAACGTTACATGTTTTCAAATATTCTTACACATTTTTCATAACGTATGGAATTTGCAATATTACTGAATTTCTTTTCGATCTGTATTTGTAATAAAATATGAAATTTTGATTGAATAATTCAAATTTTATTAATAATTTTTTTAAAAACATTTTGAAATATTATCGCCATTTGATTACACTCAAATAATATGTTTATCTTTGTTAATTTTCTCACCTATAAGAATTATTCCTATTTTATATCATTGACAACACCGTTTTTTATTTAGAATAAAAAGTATTTATTTCTTATATGTTTTGTAAAAAAACATATAAGAAATAAATTCTTTTATATAGATTTTTTTTATAAATTATACATGTTAAAAAAGTTAAATGTCTGTCATACCTATATGACTAATAGACTAAACTAATAACTACAATAGTAATAAGCAGAATTTCGTTTTTATCCATACCTGAATTTGGCCATTAAAAAAATTCATTTTTATAATAAAGTAATCAATTATTTGAAGAAATTTAAAGTATCCAAGTATTGATTAGAATTGAATTCATAAGAAATTACTATATTTATACAGCTGGAATTTCTTATTTTATTTACATTCCAGGAAATAAATTTACATACATTATATATATATATATATATACATATATATATATATATATATGTATTTATATATATGTATTTATATATAAGTATATATATATATATATATATATATATATATATACACACTACAAACTTATGTAAAAAAGACAACATTCTCAAACTAGAGCAAACCGTCTAAAAATGTACAACCAACCGCACGCACACAAACAAAAACGAACGCAACATAAAAAAGAACACTTCTTTATCATACAGGAAGTTTAAAACATGTAACGATGTCAGCGGAAACGAACTTTTTTTCGGTGCAAACAAATTATACGCAAACATTGCATGATGCTTCTAGAAAAGTCCACTGTGTGCGCTGTTAAGACAGTCCCATAGGCCGAGTTGTATAACCAAATTATGCTCTATTTGCAGAGCGATTTGTCACGCCAGCTTTACCTGGAATCAGGTTAGCTCATGCTGAAAGGAAAACATTGGGAAAGGCAGAGACAACGGTTCAAAGATATGAAGGGTGGCAGATTGCATCCACCCAGAGACTTGCGTAGTTTACAGAATACACATTCTTATTTTATATTGCGGTTGACGACTGGCTGAATTAGTAACGAAATCATTTTCTAACAGAATTACATATATATATATATATATATATATATATATATATATATATATATATATATATATATATATATATATATATATGAATTAATTGACCTATGACGAAGCATATTATTCATCTTACAAAAATATCTAATCGTTATAATATACTAATCGTTTTTTCATACACTATTTCGATGATATTTTGAAAATTAGACAATATTTAATCTCTCTTTTATTTTATTAAGTTTAAAACATCTCAGCACATAGCTGGTTATGGACGGAGATTAATTCTTTTTATTATTAAATCGATTTATATAATGTTTTATTTTGAAATGTTAACCCAGAGTTAATTACAAATCACTCCAGAGTGACTAGCAACTTTTATTGCTGTCTTAATCAGAATTGACAGTACCAGAATTATTTCTAAAAAAAATAAAAATTAAATATTATACAGAAAAAAAGACTGAGGTTAAAAAATGATCATTAAAAAGTAATAAAGTATGTTAAATATCTGAAAAGTATCACATGTTTACTCTATAAATTATAAATGATCAATAAAAGTATAAAAAGTAATTTTGACTTGTAAACACATTAATTAATATAAAAAATCAATTTTGTTT
>CM068318.1:11910484-11947984 GCA_034766995.1 Acanthacorydalis orientalis | reverse complement strand
ATAAGTGCATATATATATATATATATATATATATATATATATATATATAAAATTACTATTTAGATGACTTCATTGGCCTATTTATTTATTTCATGTTTCACGTATGCAAATAGTACGAAAGTACAAAAAGGAACCACTATACTAATTGGATACCTATTTTTAGTACCTGCTTGAATTCAACAATATAGACTGGAAATAGACAATGGGCTGCAACCGATTCCTTTCAATTATGCATTAACTTCTACTATAGAAAAGCGTTAACTTACTGACAAAGAGAATGTTACACTACGTTTTACAAATTACAGAGAGCTGTCGTTGTCATTCAGTGACGACCGGTCAACTTTTTATAGGTTGTAGGAATGGGCTTTGTTTTATACATGTATATATATATATATATATATATATATATATATATATATATATACATATATATATACATATATATATATATATACATATATATATATATATATAATAGTAATGTAGACCTCATGGAACGGTTCTGTCCTCCAATTCCTTGTTAACAAACTGTATGCGACAGCAACCAAGTGAATGAGTTTGTAAAATTTATTGCTTCTTGTAGATAGTCGTGTCGTAGTTAATTTATGTGCAAATATTTTATAAAATAAAGTCAATATAAGTACATAAAAATATGTGAACAGCTCTTTTTTGTGTACGGAAAACATGGACACTCTTATTATCCTGTAAAATATGTATTATAAAATGTCTGAGTCATTTTTATAAAATATTTTTTTTACAATAAGAACATATATTGTCTGTGAATATATATAACCGATTTAAACTCATTTTAAATAGTGTATCTACTTTATTTACTACTTATTTTAAATTTTAATTTTATATAACTGTTGCTAAAATGTAATTTTTATTTAAATAACAAACTTATTCAATTTATATTTATTGCGTTTTTATTCTGACCTTTTTTTATATTAAGTGATTATCATGTTTAGATTATTTCTATTGATTCAATCAAAAACATCTCTTTTTTTATCGATAACATATTTATCTATGTTTTTAAAACTTAAATTTATTAAAAGTTATTTAATCATTTAAATCTGATCCTTATAATGTACTTTTTTACTTTAGAATTATTTTTTTTACATTTTCAATTCATAATCCTTCTTAGTTATATCTGATATTATTCTACTATTTATATTTTATACAATTAATCTATATTTTAATAAACAAATAAAAAAATTATTTTAAAATAAAATAAAAAATATACCTTATAAAATATAATTCACATTTTTATCTGAATGAATTCTTTATATTATATTTATAAACTCTTTAATTAATGTATATACTTTTTTGTCAAATGTTGTCTTAAAACAGTAATATTTAATTTGAATTTTTTGTAAAAAAATATTTCGTTACATAAAAGTAACATAAGACTATATTTGATTTAAAATTCTTATATATAATAAGTGAAAACTCGACCTGGAAATAAATTGAAAAGAAATAAACACTACAATATATTTTTTTAAATGATTAAATTTGTGTCTTAATTCATAAATCAATATAATTACAAATATAAATCAAGATTTATGATTAATGAATATAAAACCTGTGCTAATTTTTTTCACAGCTTGCATTATTCTCTTCGAATATTTACTGTCGGGTCACTCTTACCAATCGTAATTGAATACGGTAACGAGAGAATTAATAAACGTGAAATCAATTTTCAAAAGCCAATATTTGTTTTCGTAGATTTAGAGTTTTTATAGTTTTCGTAGAACAATTATAAAGTAAATTCTAATATTGTTAAACGCAGGATATTATTGACATCTTTATTTATAAATTACAAGAAATAATGTAGAATGTTCCAATTAGTGAGTGAAAAAAAAATTTCAAAGTCAGTGTATTGAATTTACTCTGCAACATTTAGATATTTTAAATTTATTAAATAAATGAAGACAACAATGGCTGTCGTTCTATCAACGATATTTCTTTTTATCCTTAACACTATCTTTTTAATAAATCTTTATTAATATAAAAAAAATCTCACAAAATCCTTATAAAACACAAAATATAAACACAAAACTTTTATTATAAGTACATAGGATAAAATTTGCTGACCTAACTCTGTAAAATGTATATTTTTCTATTGTAATATATTTTCAAACTGTTTCTTCAAAGTAATTTTATTATATAAAATATCGTAGTGAATAAAGCAATTCCACCATGTCAAATACTTTGAATATTGGATGTATAGAACGGTGCTCGCGATCCGGAAGTTTGCAGCTGAGATATCGGAAAAGACCGAGGATAAGAATGCCACGCGAAAATGCATTGCCGGATATTAAATACATTGGTCGATTGACGTTGATGTACTTTTTTCTTTTGAAAAATTTGTTCAACTTACATCACTCGACCTAGCCCTTTAACTATTTACTTTTATATTTTATATAGCATAATGTTGTGTACATATATATATATATATATATATATATATATATATATATATATATTGTGTACTTATGTATATATATATATAATAAAAATATATTCAAATTAAACTTAAAATAAAATCATAGAAACAATATTGATTAATTTAATATTATCATGTGTAAAAATAATTTTGTGCCTTTAAATTGGAAAATTTAAAACTTTGTTTTAAATTAAAATATTTTCTCACCGTTTTGGGAATTGGAAAAGTCAATCTTAACATTTAAAACACTATATCGTGGCCAACCAATTGGCATAACCTCACATAACAATAGTAAAGACGATGGCGTCCGAAAAGCAACATATTAGGCATAGTTTTCTTTTCGCATTCTAGTTGAAAAGATGCTGCAGAAGCCGCGGGAATGATTCATCTTTGCGGAAAGTGTTGTAACACATAAAATGTACAAACAATGTTAGAACAATAGAAGAGGTTCAAAAATCCATTACGAATTAATTGACTCAAAACCGTTATCTTTTTTTCGATTAAGGATTCGTCAGTTACCTAAAGTTATATAAAATAACGAAGTATGTTTTGAGGACTGAAATTTATTCCATTTTTCCGTAAACAGTCACACACCTAGTAATAGTTATACACTTAATAATATTATCCCTGTAATTGTGTATTAAATTTATTAATTAACAATAATATATCACAAAAAATATTCTTTTATGATTTGCATATTTGTGTCTGCTTTAAATATGATGTCATATGAATCTAAATGTGTATTGTCACATGAAACTAGGCAAAAATGAGGTGCTAAATCTTTAAATAAACAAGATATTGTAGTAACGTTTCTGTTTGTATTACTGTTAATTCGATAAAAATCAAAGAATTGCTATAATGATTATGGAAATCTAAAACAAATAATTCATTTAAATTAAAAAATAAGAACTCATTAATACATATAAAAATTAAAAATACAAAAAAATACAAGATAAATGTTTAGTATTCGATAAACTTAAATTATGTGACTGTAACAATTCAACTTTCTTAAAATACTTGTTACACCTCCACTTCATACAAAACTCTGTATATGGTAGTTGTTTTACATACGAATGCGTGTATGTTTGTAAAGAATTTATTTATATATCGAAAACCTATCTATATTTACATCATTCATATAAATCTCTTATCATGCTGCCCGTGTCCATCACACAATATTCCCAATAGTCGTAGGAAAGAATAAAAATAAAATAAAAATCAGCTTAGTAGTGCAACACTTGTATAACTATAGCAGCGGCAATAGCCGGCGTTCTCGATCAAGCACTCAACTGTTCATGGGTGCCCCGGGGCACTTGGGGCCATGTACGTACATATGTTAACGCAATCGAATGGGTCCGTCGCTTGTGGCGACGCTCTTGCGGTGAAAATCGTAAACCTGTATGTCGTACAACACAACGACAGCGGCTAACGTTATACGACGTTGTACATATAACGCGTCCGTTTCGTATAACGTATATAAACGGATAAACGGCTGATTCGAAATACGTATCTCTGTGTGGTCGATCGCATATTACATGTGCTTCGCACACATACTTCAGGATTATGTGCAGTTGAATGCAAAACGGTATTATGTGCAGATTTATTCTTGCATATCTCGATACTCAAGTGGCCACTATTTCGTTATATGTATTAAAAATCTAAATATATGTATATATATATATATATATATATATATATATATATAATGTATCATTAAATTAAATTATTCTTGCATGCATGCATTAAATTATTCCTGTACTAGAGATTTCAATCTCGGAAGTGAAAAATATAATCTAGTATTAATTTAAAGAAAATACGTTGTGAACATTAATTATATATTTCAACCATATAGTACTTTTTAATCTTACAATAATCTTGATGAATTGTTATAATTCTTATAACAATTTATCAAGAAGGTTGTAACTGATTTGTGCTATTTTTATATGATTTCGTAGTTTTAATTCATATTACACATTATTTGTTGTTCCAGTATAGTTCATCCTTTTGGATCAGCTGTATAGCTGTATGTCTATATAAATCATATATATATATATATATATACATATGGTTTATACATCTGATCCAAAAGGATGAACTATACTAGAACAACAAATAATATGCAATATGAATTAAAACTACGAAACCATGTGTATATTCTGATTTTATATGCATAAAGAGAGAAGAGAGAAATATATTTGGGTACCATAGAAACCTTGGCCCAAATAAATAAGTCGAAGTCATGGATTTTTTTTAATTTTTGTGGATAATTTTGATTTTATATATATATATATATATATATATATATACATACTTGGGTCTTTACCCTCTACTCGCTTCGCTCGTAAAACCCTGCGTTCGCTGTAGTCGCCCACTTGTTAATTATAAGCATGCACTTGTAACCGAAAGAAACAAAAAATATATTTGTGTATCATAAAATCCAGGTCTCAAATAAATAAGTCGACCTCATAAATTTATATAAATAAAATATGTACTTTAGTATGTCTATATAAACATTCTCGTAGATAGATTATTCTTTGCAACATGTTATGTTCTAAAAGTTTTTTTGTGGATAATTTTGATTTTATATATATATATATATATATATATATATATATATATATATAATATTGTAAACGTCCAGATTAATTTCAATAAATAATCTTGTAACAATTGAAACGAATTAATACATTAATTATAATATTAATTATTTTATTGTAATCGTTAGATAAGTTTTCCATCATGAAAGCAAAATAAAACTCTCAGCATTACGAATTTGTTAATGTGAGGATAAATTCCTACAAATCGCAATGTACATATATATATATACTTAAAATAACATTCATGCTTAAATATATTCATTTATTCACTTCGAATCCTATTATTACAATTGCAAATACATATATGCATGTGTGTACACAAATTTGTACTTTTTATGTCGGTGCAAATATGAATGTATTTATTAGAACAGTACGAATGTACAAATAGAGAAGCAATGGAGTGTATGTAAACTAGTGATATGATTTCTGCGGCGGTGTATGATTACGCGTTATCTAACTCGACCAGACGGAAAATTATGTCTGATGCCAACATTGCACGACTACATCCCAGAAATGACCTGTTTAGTAATGATATTGTGTTCAGCTTAGACACAGAGAGTAACAAGTTATTTTATGTTCTCCTACACACATTCATGCACTTACCATAATTTCATACTGACTATATATATATATATATATATATATATATATATATATATATATATATATATATATATATATATACATGTATACATACATATATAAATACATATATATATATATATATATATATATATATATATATATATATATATATATATATATATATATATATATACCATAATTCATATGTACATGAATATAAAGAAATTAAATAATAATAGTAAACATTATCAACTTTATCAACATTCATTATTTATATGTCAAAAATATATTTAAAATTTATATAGAAATAAATATAAAAAAAGATTTTAAAGAAGTACAAAATGGTATAGTTCTTTGTATGGTATGGTACAGTATCTTTAAAATAACTACAATGCATATTTAATGAAAACCAGTTTGAAGTTTAAACCGAACGATATCAATTCGACACCGCTTTGCATAACTTTCGTCTCTTTTTGGGAGTTTTAATTAGTTCTCGTATCTTACTGCTTCTAATAACGTGCTTGTATATCAAAATAAGTACAAAATCCTCTCGAATACTAATTAGTTTCCAGTTTAAAAAAATAGTATGTATTTTAGTTTAAACGAAAGTGACGTTAAGAGAAAGTCTATGTAAAACTATTTGTTGAAAATCTAGTTTTAAGTTCAGTTTTTATTCGAAATTCCGTATAAATTTTGTCCATTTTTTTATAATCAGCAGCTTTAATTATAAAATAGATTATTCTTCATTTTTAGTTGTAGCTCAATACATAAATATATTATAGAAATATTAAAATAAATATTTATAATAAATAAATCAATAATACACTTCGAAAAATATTTAAAATGTATCTCAACTTCAAATACAGATGAAAATGTATTGATACGTGTTATATATATATATATATATATATATATATATATATATATATATATATATATATATATATATGTTATATTCATAAAAAGCATCTATTTAGAAAAAAATGATGATTAAAAAATTTTTTTTGAAAAGTAATAATTACAAAAAAATATTTTCAATAGTACTTAATTGGTCTATTATTATTTTCAAAAATATTTCTTTCTTTTTTATATACTTGAGATTCATATTATACCAAAAAATGTATATTCATTGAAATAAATTTGGTATCAATTTGTAATAAAGTGTTTAATTTGTATATTTGAATACCTGATTTACAAATGTATATAATTGGATCCTGTGAAAAATTAGATAACTTTAAATATGTATAATATTGAAAAGTTAATTGTAGTTATCCGTTTTTCCAAAAAAAAATTTCTATATTTTTTAAAACTAATCTGTTATTTGATTTATAAACTAACGACATACAGAATTCTATAACAAAATAGCGAAATTATATCTAAACTCTAGAGCATATATTGAAAATTATTAAAATCATATTTTAAAACATTGTATTAATAACTCTAAACATATAACATTTTTATGAAGTTCAAATAATCAGTAAATTTATTTTCTACGAAACAGATAATTTAAAGATTTTTTTATATTCATATAATATTAAAACATTCTTTATTCCATTTACCACTGTGATCATAAAAAAGTTTTTTTTTTATTTTTCAATACTTTCAATCATACTTGAAGAATATTCTCTACATTTAGTATAAATTCAATTCATTAATAAATTTTCACTAAATTCAATATTTTTAAATTTTAGATAAAAATTCTATACCGTAAGTCTACTCGTATTATATTTTAATCATTTTCGATAACAAATGAACACATCTTGTTAATTTAGCTCATCTTACTATATATATATGTGTGTGTATGTGTGTGTGTATATGTATATGTATATGTATATGTATATGTATATGTATATATATATATATATATATATATACATATGTGTATATGTATGTATGTAGCGTTCAGAGAACAACATTCTTACATTAACATACCAATTAAATAAATATTATATGAAACAAACTATTAATTTGAAATTCTCATATTACACATTTCACGTGACAAATTATTCACATTAGTGCTGACAAATGGCGTGTTTCTGTCACCCCACGTATTGTAATAAATATTGCAATAAGCCATACTAATCTATGAAGATTAAAACGAAGAAATGTTTCTTGTTACGTATCACTGACATAGGATCAACTCTTCTCTACTATTTTAAACAAGACTAACAGCAACATATATTTATCTTTCAGTAATTCGAAATTAGATATATCGCAAGAAACGAGCAGTCAACGTACCTCAATATTCAGCATGTGTGTTTAGTTGACATTTAAAATTTATAAAGTATAATATTTATTTTATGATCTGCATTCATCATATGTGTGTTTTTTTTCATTTTTATAACAAGGAACACTTTGATATATAATCTACCTAAAAAGCAAACATTTACACATATTATAAGTTTGTAGTATTTGTCATCTCTTTAATAAATGTTCCTATGAAACGTCCTGTATTTCTTTAGTAACTGAATATATATCCTGTAGACTTTTCTTTGAAATGATTCATTGCAATAAGCCCAGATATGTCACATCAACAATAATTTAATAGTGAAATGAAGAAATATTTTTCTACAAGGCTTCATTTTTTCATACTGTACATTACTTAATTTTCTCTGTTAATTATTAAAATAAATAATTATTTAGTACTTATTATATTAACACAACATTTGTATTATGAAATAATTAAAAATAACATTTTAAAATTTTACAATAAAATGTTTATAATTTCAAATATAACTATCGGACATAAAAAATTACAATGTGACAAAGTTGTTTACTTTGAAAACAAATAACAGTCAACGACGCCAACAAAAATTCACACGATTCAAATATTGGCGCGTTGACAATAAACCATCAAGATTAATTACATTCTTTCATTTGAAACATAATTCTTTTCAATAATTCAAATTTATAAAACAGAACATGTTTTTTAAAACGCATACATTTAAGCTTTCATCTTTTATGTAAACAATTATAAATTTGAATCAAATTATGAAATTACTCTTCCAAATCATAATCACTCAATTGATTTTTAAACATTTATATTATTTATGAATACTTTGGACTAAGTGTATCTCATATTTAGATTAATTCCTAACTTAAAAATCATAATTGTTGAATTAAATATTTGAATATCAATTAGAAACTGCGATGAAAATAGATAATAATATTTTTCTTTAATATGTTTAAAATATCAATGGTGGAAATTTCAGTACCACTTTTATTTTTATTATTTTTTTGTAGAATATAAAAGTAAAGTACATTTTGAATATATTTTTGTATACACAATTAATATATATTAAAAGATTAATATAATAATAATATTATAAATGTTTAAAAACATATATAAAAAGTACCTTAACAGTCGATTTTAAAGATTATTTAAATATTTTATTAATTTGAAACACTTTGTCGGAACGTTGAATATGACAAAATATTATAACTGTGGCCAGACATGATCCAGAATTGGGAAGTTTTCTTAATATAGGAAAGCTTATTAAAAAGAAACCACAAATAGGTAGAAAAACAGATAAAGATTTAGCTACATATTTTATATCATTTTTTTAGATTAATTTAAACCGTTGTTAATCAATTGTCTTTGATGTTGGAACACATTTATAAAACAGCAATTTTAGATTTTCCCAAAAACAAATATCTTTTGAATTGTGGGATTTTGCAAAAACGGCATTATGAATATTAATGTTATTTTAAATAACTTTCCTGTGTCCATGACTTTAGCAGAACACACACACACACACACACACACACATATATATATATATATATATATATATATATATATATATATATATATATATATATATATATATATACATTATATATATATATATATATATATATATATATGTTTCAATGTATGTATATTCGTTTTTATATTTGAATATATAGTTGTCTAATACAATTTCACAAACAATTTACAAATAAAGCTATTCGTTCAAACATTTCACTTCATTGATTGAAAAATAAATTAAATAGAAACGAAATATCAGACATCGGTTTGCATATAAATATTCTAATAGCTTTAAAAAAAAGTCGTCTGAATGTATTTCATTCAAATAACTTAATTTATTCGTCTGTGCACGTCTCTTTTATGAGACAGTGTTCAATTTTTCGAAAAGTTTTCTCGAGACATACATATTTTGTCATAAAACGACAGAACAATTTTTCATGTAACAAGCATTTGAGATGATAACTTGAAATGTAAGCTGGTCTCATCAAAACAACGACAGCTTACTAAAAGCTTTATAATAGTTTCTTCTCGTCTATTTTTATACTTTTTATTTTAAGATATAATATAAAAGATGAACGTTTGCTTTTTTCTCTTTTTTCTCTGAATATTACACGATTCTTTTCAATGAGATGCACGGTTTGGAAAATTATACTAGAAATCGAATCTATCAACGAAGATAACTCTACATACATACAGACTCAAATATTTACATACAAACATACATATATTTATATATATATATATATATATATATATATATATATATATATATATATATATATGTATATATAATACGATTCTATTGGACTAACTGATGTATTATATGTCTGTATTGAACTGATTCAATTTATACTGTGAATCTAGTTTTATAAACTTAAATAAAATGTTTAAGATGGAGAATACTTGTGTATGTTCGAAACATAACGATATATAAGTACTTTGAAATAAATAATATTAAAATAATAAAAATTTATAAAATTCGTTATTCTTTCTTTTGAATTTTAATTTCTAGAAACCAAAAAAATCAAAAACTATTAATTTTGATGGTTATAGAATAATGAGCGTAAGAATGTTGTAAATAAATGCATTATTTTATTGTAACATCTCAATTAGATATTCATAATTGTTTTTATCAAATCGTTGTTACATAATCAAAGTCAAATTTTGCAGTAAATTTTCTTATTTCATATAATACAAGATAGAATAATATTGTATAAAATACAAAACCCGGATAATCAATAAGAAGACATTGTACGTCCTTCTAACATGCGAAACAATGATTATCTGTCTAGCTAAAAATTATTCTCTACGTAGCAATATACACACTAACGCTCATAAGTACTCAGGCACCCCAATAAATCGGGATAATTCGGTTCAACTTAGTTATGTATTTTACTAATGTGCTTAATTATTATCTGTATTGCCCATTGAATAATAAATTAATTACTAGAAAAATAGAAAATTGAATAAGACGAAACTTTTTATAAAAAGGGGTTCCAGGAAATTTCAACGATGAAGTAAAGAATAGATGTTGTCTAGGTTTTTCCAGGTAATTAATGTTATTTTAGATTTTGTGTCAGGAGAAGTATTTTTTGGTTTTTCTATGTAGTTTACAATCAAGCTTGTCAGAATCAAGTAATAACATCGAAATAAGTGCAGCATTTAATTCAAGATTGGAATTTTGCTTTTGATTTTTTTTTGAAATGGCTGAAGTGAAAGAACATTCAATAGAAACTTGGTGCATGATAATCTCCCAACATAAGTTGGGATAAAGTAACCGTCAAATAGCAAAATTAAATTATCTTGTAGGACAGTAGATAGCATAGTTAAAAAATATAAAGATTCTAAGAGTATTGTAAACAAAAAACGAACCGGGAATCCAAGAACAACAACAACGTCGGAAAATCGCAGATTAGTGACGATGAGTAAACGTATTCGACGCTTAACAGCACCAGAAATAACGGTAAAAGTGAATGATAGTCGACAAAAGCCTCTCAGTGTTTCAACTGTCAAACGAAGGTTAAATGAGGCTGATTTTATGGGAGAACAGCTGTAAGAAAATCCTTACTCCAACCAATAAACATAAAGAAAAGGCTTGAATGGGCAAAACTGGATAACTGCTATTAGAAAAGGATCTATGAAGTGGCAAATCAAAATTTTGAAGTTTTTGGTTCAAGGAGAGGTGTCTTTATCCACAGATTATCTGGAAATCAGGTGTCAAATCAATATGTAATTCCATCCATGTGTGTTAATGTGGGGCTTTTTTACGAGCACTGATTTAGGGGGTCTTGTTATGATCGAAGATAAACTAAACAAGGAGCACTACAAGGATATATTGAAGAACCATATTTTGGCTTCTGGAGCAAGGATTGTTGGGAAAAAAGTTGTTTTATAACAGGACAACGATCCTAAACCCACGTTCAAATTATGTATAAACTTCTTGAAACAAATAGAAATAAAGAAAAATCAAAAAATGATACTTTGGTCTCCTCAGTCACTCAATATCAATCCTATAGAGCTCTTGTGTGATGAGCTTGACCGAAATGTTCTAAAGACGTGTCTAACATCACACCATAATCTTTAGAAAATACTACAGTAAGAATGGAGAAAAATAAAGCCGGAAGCATTTGAAAAACTTATAAATAGAATGCCTCTAATATGCCAAGCAATTATCAAAAATAAGAATGGTAACATTGATGAGTCTAAGATTTAAATATAACATTAGTTTTTATACTTTTTTTTATAATCTGTATTTTAACATTATAATAAACAGATATATAAAAAAATTAAGCATATAAGTTATTTATACCCGAGATATAGGACATTGATTTATAGAAAGAGAAGTGTCTGATACTTATGAGCAGTAGTGTATATATATATATATATATACATATATATATATATATATATATATATATATATATATATATATATATGTATATATACATATACATATACGAAGTCAGTTTCAATAAACGAAACAATTAAATTCGGTAATTAAATGCCTCTATTTTAATAAGTACTTTGGAATGTGAACCGTAACGTATGTTTAAAACACATTGAATAAAATGAAAACGAATGAAAATTCTTGTTTGCAACCACCACAACTTATCGACGGACAAAAAAGATTCTCATACACACACATACTAGTAAGAAAACAAAGGTGGAAACAAGACTTGATGTTGAAAACATTTCAAACATTCCATCCATTTCGTTGAGATCAAAAGACGAATGAAGAGCGTTCTAATCCGGGTACGCAATCTTACAATGCCATATCGGAAGACGTGTTTTTGCTTTCGAATCGGATTCACAACACGAAAACTATGTATTCGAGAAGACACTTTCCAGGTGGCTTTCGTATGTCTCAGAGTCACGTGATATCGCCACGGATAAATGTATAAACTGTGGAATATATATTGCCGTTTTAAACGGCCGTTTCAAATGAAGTTTATGTAAAACGTACAATTTGTTTATATTGATTCGTATGTTTTGTATTCTGTGGAAGATTGTAAACGAACCGAAACATTGTTCTGTTTCGGATGACTTTGGGAAAAAGTAATGAATTAATTTACATGTTAAATACGATACTTCGTAGTCATTTCATTTATGTAGAAATATACCTTTCATCTAGTTAATTTTAATATCAAATGTTTTACAACGTGCGCATAAACTCACATTTATATAAAAAAACACTTCCTAAAACCTATGTATAAATACACACAGTTATATATATATATATATATATATATATATATATATATATATATTGTATTTATTTTTTTATGTAAAATATTTATTCTTTATACTCTCGACGAACATTTTAATAATTATAAAGCATCTACATCATTTCAACATATAAATTACTTAATTTATAAATCTGTGTGAGTATTATTTTATAAAAAAAATCCACCTTACACACTTATTTAAAAGGAAAAATTACATTTACTATTTTTAACCTTTTCGTATTCTACGAGATTATTTATCTCCAGATTCAAGAATTTATTCAACTTTCCTGTTTTTATTTCTATTTAATATTTGTTTATAGTTAAAAAAACGAGAATAATTAAGACATATGTTCTTGTATTTACTTACCTTTTTAGAGACCGTCGACAATTAGGCTTAGAATGAATTTCAGTCGAACAACCAAGCATGATTTTTTCATTAATTGAAGTCTTCACCGATAGACTGAAATAAAAAAATAAATACCATCTCAACAAATAAAGAAAATATTATCAAAAATATCAATAACTCTATAATACAAATGTTCAATACAGAAAAATCACTTTTTTCTGTATCTTAACACTTTATCTAAATGCAGCTAAAAACAATAATAAATAATCAATATTAATTGATCAAATTTAATCATAAAAAGTTTCTTCGATTTGTGGGACGAGAAAAGAATTATTTTTTGAAGTGAATTTATCACAGTGCTAAAATTGTACTGTGAAAAAATATATGTCTGATATGAACATTTCTTTCTGGACTGTTAAATCATAACGTGTTATAAAGTATTTTATTTATTATGCTATGAAATATTTAAAATAAAATAATAACAAACATAACATTGTTAAATAATTTTTAATAGACATATTTTATACAATTGTATATAACTCGCATGTTACGAAAACGTGACAAGAAAACAACAAAAAAAATGTATTTTTTATATAAATTTTGAAAATAAATAAGGATTATTTAAATAATTTACCTTTACGTTTTCAAATTTAAATGTTCATTCTAATTCTCAATTAAGAAGATTATATATATATATATATATATATATATATATATATATATATATATATATATATATATATGTATGTATGTATAATTACAAAAAAATATTTACATCAAACGTTCAAACCCTCAAATTTAATCCATTTAACGAATGAACTTTTTTTCAAATATATAATACCTAAAAATTTATTTTAAATAATATGTAATATAAACAATGATTTTAAATAAAAAAATATTGCTGAATTTAATTAAGGAGCAAATTTATAATGTAAATTAAAAAGCCATATATCGTTTCATGAGCTATTCTGTATGAAGAATTTAATTACACTTATTAAATTCTAAAATCTATATTTTTAATTAGTTTGTTTTTCCTAGACTGCAATATATATATATAGAGAGAGAGAGAGAGGGAGAGAGAGAGAGAGAGGGAGAGAGAGAGAGATGTATTATTGCCATTGTAGTTATAATCTAATATAAAAAAGTCTAATATGAATGTTTACATTCATGAGGCCTTTTTGTGAAATATTTAATCCAATTGTGACTACTATCAACTGTTGTAGAGACAAACCAAAAAAAAACTATGTTTACTATATCAAAAGTTAATAAACAAATTACTGATAATAAAAGTATGTACAAATGTGACTCAGAAATCAATCAGTAGAAGTATTAAAATTAGGAATATAGAAAGTTTTAAAAAATATCATTAGTGAATTTTCTGTAGTGTTTTTAGCCTTCACTGTTAGAAAATTTATTAACTAATAACTTTGTCGTTTTAATATATGCTACATTAGTTACATTTCATAATGTTCACAAATTTTATACTTATTACCTTCGGATCCTTGAATACGTTATTGTATAAAGGAATATGAGATAATTATCTTGTTTTAAAAATTCTCAAAATAGATATGGCTTATTGTTTAACTATATATATATATGTATGTATGTATGTATGTATAAAGACAAAAATTACAATGAATAAAATTAAAAAAAAATAAACATCTTTTACAAAGATGATTTTTTTATTACTTTTTATAACCATTTTCAATCGTTGTGATTTAATTCAAAATGATTTAAGTCATATAAATTCAAGTATAATTTCTAATTTACCCGAATACCATATGCAATGAGAATTTTCAGTTGATAAACTATATTGTGAGCTATCAGTTAAGCATAAAATTAATTTATTTTTAATGAACTTTTATTAAATTAATAATTATTGAATGTAACTGACGATATTTTGCATTTCTGAGACATCATGTTCTCGGTGATTTCAAGAATATTTTTGCTGAAGTTTTAAATTAATATTTCAATTAAAAAACTTTTTTTTTAAATATTATTTGAGAAATCATTTAGAGATATTAGTATTAAATATTAATATTTCGTTCGCCCGTTCTTCTAAAACAATAAGATTCGTTTCACATATTCATATTTGTTACATTTTGATTAACAAGACAGAATATGTAGCTCTTGTAATACAAATATTATATATATATATATATATATATATATATATACATATATATATATATATATATATATATTATACACATTAGTATACATGTATATAAGTACATAAAAAGCATAATACCAAAATTAAGACAATAATTTGTACATTCCATAGCGTAAAGCGCCTAACGTGAAACATGCAAAATAATGATTATGTATCGTATTTAATTTGCATTCTATTATAATAAATTACACAATTTTAAACAAAATCAGTAAGCTATTCAAGCATTTCCCCCAATGATGATGATGATGTATTCATTATGAAAACATCCAGTGAGTTTTGTGTAATATGACCTGACGCGAGCAAGCAACCCTTGTAAATTCCTGTAGGCTATTTAGTGCGTATGTATAGAGCGAGATGGAGTGTACATAGGTATTGAAGTTTTAAATTTCAATTATAGGAAGAAACCTTATCTGTTCCATAATTCATATGAGAACAGGAATTTATGAATACATCTGGATTCAACATGAACTTGTACAATACTGTGTATACGCTTAGAAATATGTTCGTCGATCGATCGATACATGTATATGGGGAGGGAGGTGAACGCACTTTTTCCCACTTTTTTTTGTTTCATATCAAATATCTTATGTATAACATTCATTAGTATGTTTTTTATTTTCTTATAAATTAAATGATATATTATTTTTATCTTCTTTTTAAAATATGAGTAAATGCTTGATTAAAATATACATTTATACAAAAAAAATTTAAACCAAAAACAGGCACTCAATTATTAACAACAAAGTAACAAAAAATGTAAAATACGATAAATTACAGAGATATTTACAAGATGAAAAATTAACTTATAAGTTTCTTCAAAATATATTTCTACACAAGAATATGTTTTTTTACATTTATATTTCATTTTCCTGCACTATTTTCTAATAACAATGCAATAAATACACATAAAACATAATAAAAATATTTATTCGAAGAGATTTTACTGTAATCCTTAAGATCACTCTCCTTAAGTGGTCATTTTCTACAATAAATTAGTAAATGATGACACATGTCAACATAAATCGAAAAGAATAAAAATTTGAAAACAACAGACTTAAGGATTCTATTGAAATAATTCTGAATAATATAAATATAGCAAGATACTAATTCTCAATGAATATCAAAACCAATTTAAATAAATACTATTGTGTCACATACATATATTTCCAAAAAAGTACTAATCTCAAGAATTACTTTGAATTATTAATTACTAAATTAATAAATTAACCAATGTTCTCTCTTTAATTCTTTTTATATAACAGATAAGATAATTTGAGATTACATATTCAAGTGAATAAAAAATGACAATAAAATATTTTTTTATTGCCATTACGAGTACAAATATATAAATAATGAGTAAGTATAATTATTAACAATAGTTTATACTAAAAATTAATTTATAGTATTTTATCTACTCCTCATGATTATATATATATATACATATATATATATATATATACATATATATATATATATATATATATATATATATATACATACATATATATATATATATACTCTCATGAAAATTTATGTAAATTTTCCTACCTTTTTCAATACAAAAATCATTAAGATAACAGAAAGGTAAAGCGTACAGTCTACAAACTAATTTTCGAATCAATTATCATGTTATCAGACACAGAGGGCATTCAATGTTCAAAGGAGGTCTTCATAAGAACAAAGGCTTCGACTTTGAACATTTGAAGTATTAGTATACGTTTTCTTACAAATTGGTTAAATAATTTTATATATATACATGCTCATATATATATATATATATATATATATATATATATATATATATATATATATATATATATATAAACAGGCGTAGATATTGTAGAGAACGTTATTGCGTAGTTTTCGTGGTGGTTCTCGTTTTCAGCAGTTTCAGTAATTTCGGTTTCTACACCGATTTCAATTTACTTAATTTGAATTTCGGATCCATTCTTTGTAATGGCTGTTGTGAAATTCATTCATTCTACCGTACACGTTCTGTAGGATTTTAAGCGTTCTGATCGGCTGTTTCTTTTTAATTGCCAATTTGTTAATCAAAGTTTCGTTCTATTACGTTTCGCGATAATTAAGTTTTATTGAGCTGACAATTGTTTATGATAAAGTGAAATGAGGAGATTTAACAATGAACTGGGTCCAGTAGATATATTTATATATATACATATATATATATATATATAGAGAGAGAGAGAGAGAAATATATAATTTAAAATGCATTAATTGAATTATGATATTTCTATTTAATTTTTAATATATAAATTTCAATTTTAATTCATACCTCTTTTGTAACTTTTCTGAATTTATATATATATATATATATATATATATATATGTATATAAGTATATATATATATATTTATCTATGTTTGTATACATACATATATATATAGAGAGAGAGAGAGAGAGAAAGAGAGAGAGAGAGATAAGGAGTATTATATTTATTAAACGATTCCGTTTATTTGGAACGATGTCATTAATAGTCGAGATCCGATTTTTTTTACACAAAACTAATTATTTGTTGTATTTAGAGCTTCTTCCTCTTGCTTAGTATATTTTTAAAGTACTTACATTCTTTTTTCACTGCGTTTTCTACTAACATCAAGATATTTTTCACTGCTAATAAAATCTAATACAATTCCAAAACATCTTTCATTATTTGTATCTTCCGTTAATCAAGAAAAAAGTATCAAGATTCAATCGCATAATGTTCTAAGTAAAGTACACATATCCGTCTGTTAACTTTTGATATCGTTTTCTTTTACATATTCTCTTCACTTTAAGTTCTATATGACACCAGTTTTATTTTTATTTCCTATTCTAATATAAGGTGAACATTTCTGTGGGCGTTTTTATATTGTTTTACATGTTGTTTATTATATATTGTTATCTTGTATTTTAAGATATAATTATTTTAAATGATTACATGATAGTATTAATTTTAAATTGTAATATATACAAGAATTAAAATGAAATATTATACTAATCAAATTTATACTATCATTTATTTTTTATACTGCCATTTATCGAATTTGATCAAATACTAATTTCTTTTATTGTTTCAGGTACGTACTACTTCTCAATTGTTTACTAAAAGATGAAACATCATCAAGCATTGAAGTAATTAAAGTAGGTAAAAAAATAAATAATTTTATATTATAAACAGAAATACTTGATTTATTTTCAGTATCAAAATTTTTTTGATTTTAATATATTTATAAAAATTTCTCATTTATATGGTACGAAAAAATGTAAAACCAAATATAAAAAAGTATGCAAGTAAAAATTTTAACGTTTAAATCTTTAAATGAAGGTATATTAAATATAATCCCAAAAGATAATAACAATGAAAACAAAAATAATAGACAAATAAAAATCTAGATTATTATTTGAACTGCGTAGAAAATATACGATGATATTCTGATAAATTCTAGTAGAAACGTAGAAAAAAGCAATGAATAAAGTTTAGAAAAAAGCCTTTGAAACAAATATTACATGAAAATAATATTTATACGTTCGATATTCTGTATACTATATTTATATATCTTTTCCTTTTATGATAAAATAGATTTAATATCCATCAACAATTTATTATAAATTGAAATAAACTAAACGACTGAAATGTTTATATCAATTACAAAAATAACGTTTTTTAATGTATTTATGACACTCTTAATACTCAAAAAGCATATAATTGGTTTCGAGTTTTTTTACATTTATTTATAATGAATCATTTATTTCTAAAAGTAGTTTTTTTAATCCTTAAATATATATATATATATGTAACATTTTAATATGAACATTAATTACAGACATAAAATATGTTAATTATACTTCGTTATTATATAAAATAAAAAATGGCTTATTTACAGTGTACACACAACTCTCACTTACTGGTATTACATTTTTGTTTCACATGTAAACAAATTACTTTTCATACAAATTCAACCTAGCAAAAATACAGCTATGAATATATATTATTAACCATTATGTATGTATATATATATATATATATATATATATATATATATATATATAGATAGATAGATACATAGATATAGATATATATTTCTCCAGAAATATATATCTATAAATTTTAAAGAACGAATAAATCACTGAAAATCATTTACCTCATTCTCTTTTGAAACACTTGGTTATAAGAAGTTGTTGTTGGTGTGTGTATTTATGTGTGTGTAAAACAGTACATCAGTGTTGGTGCGTATGTGATTTGCATGTGTTTGCATTATTTTGTGCATACATTTAAATCTTCTACATTTGTATGCGAGACACGGCAAAAGACTAACAAAGCCTTCAACTACTTTATCAAAATGCAGTGTCAAAGCTTTGAATAAAAGGGAAACTTTTTTTTTATTTTTGTTTTGTTTTCACACTCGGGTAATTTATTCTCCTGTATTATCGACGTACGTTTTACGACGCACTTTTATGACGTTGCGATTTAATTATTTCATTTATTTGGACCCTTTTGTGTGCAGAAAGATTTTTTCTTTCTATTTAATTAAAAAAAATACATTCGAACCAGGGAATTGTCACAGTATATATATATATATATATATATATATATATATATATATAAATATAAATATATATGTAGAGAGAGATAGGTAGATAGAGGAAGAAAGTGACC
This sequence comes from Acanthacorydalis orientalis, assembly GCA_034766995.1. Lineage (NCBI taxonomy): Eukaryota > Metazoa > Arthropoda > Insecta > Megaloptera > Corydalidae > Acanthacorydalis > Acanthacorydalis orientalis. The sequence continues at coordinate 11,927,704 of CM068318.1, read as the reverse complement.
TCTCATTTAGTTTCTAATTATAAAAATGGTAAATGCTTACACAAGTATCCTTTCACAAAATATATTGACTATATATTCAATATTTAATTACATTATTGTAACGATTCATGAAAGTACTTTTTAATAAAACTGTACTAAGCTTTCAATTTAAGTAAATACTGAAAAATACTGTAATCTGAATACCAATAAATACCAATCTATATTGATTATAGAAAAAACAATACATTTAAATTGATTAAATTGTTATTAAAAGTTTAAATCTTAATTTTGAATATAATGAATAGAATAAAATATTTTTTATTTGCTTATTTGAATTTTTAATTTACTGTTTCTAAAGATTAATACTTTTGTTATTATAAAATAAACATAACATACATTTTGAATAAAAAATTACATTCATAAAGATAATGGAAATAAATGTAAATTTATCAAAATTGTATAAAAGAAAGCTGACAGCACAGACAGATTTTTGAATTTCAATAAACAGAAAATGAATTTTAAGAAATTTAATTAATCGATGCAATTGCTTAATTCATTGTATATATATATATATATATATATATATATATATATATATATATATATATATACATATTTGTCTGTGTGTGTAGACTCTGTCAAACATAATAAGTATAAAGTGGCGATATTTTCAGAAGAAAACAGAACGAGGAAATGTCATTTTGTATTTCAGTGTAATAAATTATTTTATACTGTTGAGTAATACAAATAGTTTTTCTATCGAATTTTAAAAGTCATTTTTCATGACTAACAAAAATATCATATCGAAAATAATAAAAAAGAAAAATCGATCGCCAAATTCATTTCCCGAACGTTCAATATATTTAGTTGTAGTGGACAACAATCACCTCTATCCATCACTCAATGTCGATCGAAATATCACAATACAAACATAGAGTCGACGTATATTGAACGTAACACATTAAAGACAAAAATTCCATCAGTCAGTGTGTGAGATGAAAGCCGGTTCGGCGTTGATCCACGGAGGTCGTACAAGAGAGGACCGCGCTGCTGCCAAACAGCTACTTTATATTCACATTGTTCCCGGCGAGCTCATCCTAGTTGGCTTTGGCCATCCAGACGCCGTCTTATGTTTATCGTCAAACACACGACGTGACTGTCTGTGAGATCGGGAGCCAAGGATGCTGCCCGACGCGATTCTTTCGCGTTGAATATTTTTACAAACAAAATGATGTCGGAACGAAGACACTTTGTAATTTTTTATGTTCGATCAGATATTCAAAATAGATTCGCTTCCCCTTTTCTTGCTATCGTAGTAATCGATTCAATATAGGGAATTCATTTTCGGCAAGCCATCAAATATTCATTTATTTGCGGCAAATACGACGAGACAAGTCTTAGAACACTACCATCAAATTAACGATTCTATCGCAATAGGCAACAAACACGCACACACACACACAGACACACACACAGACACACACACAGACACACACACAGACACACACACACACACATATATATATATATATATATATATATATATATATATACATCACTGAATATTCAAATAAATTCTTTTATATTTTTTTTGTAAATTTAGTTCAAAATAATTGGATTAAAAAGATATTCTATTTAAAATATAATATATGAATAAGCCCATAAATATTATTTACTGCGACCATATTTAATTAATTTTCTATTGTTTAACAATTTATATACATATATATATATATATATATATATATATATATATATATATATATATGTGTGGAGAGAGAGATAGAAAGAGATGACGCCAATATATCAAAAAATTAAAACCGATATTAAAATAAAAATAGATTGCTTTCAAATACTTATTCAGATTTTTATGAGCCTTGGCACTTTGTGGATAATGACGTTACCATAGAATGCGCAAAAGCAACAATGAAAAATAATCAATAATAAAAAATGTAATTTTATAAAATCTGATTTCTATTCCAATTATAAAAAAAATAAGCCGTTACAATAAAACTACACCTGATTATTTTTATTTTAATGTAGAAATATGCATTTAATTAGTATATCTGGTTATGTCTGTGTTTCAAATTCTTTAATAAGGTTCAGAGTAAGCCAACAAGTTAAAAAATTAGAAAATGTATGTTAATAATAAAATGAAAATAGTCTCAATATCATTTTGACCAAATTCACTGTTGTATATAAATTTTTCTCTCTCCTAGTAAACCACAAACATTCTTCCACACAAACTGAAAAATATTGAATATTAATTAATTATTGATCATTTTTGATTGCTTCTTCAAAATGATCATTAATCACTAATTGAACTTTATTAATGAGATTTTTTGTGATTTCTGAATATGAAGAAACAGTTACTTGTGAAAATCAAAATAGATTTTTAACTCACTGGAATCTTTTTAAATTGAAAGATTAAAATTTTCCTGTTTTATTAAAATAAAATAAGAGGAAGCAGCCATATCGTTTGGATTTTTGTACTATTGAAATACAGTATGTTCTTAAGTAATAGACTATTTCTATTTATACAATTCTGTTCCAAGAAATTTCAATATCACAGTAAAATGAACGCACCTTCAATTTAAATAGATTTTTGATAAAAGAAAATGTTCAAAGAGATTTAAGTCATAGATATAATAAGTACTTTACTGATAATTTCAGCGAAACTTTCCGAATAGAAAATTAAGAGAGAATGAGAGCAAATACTCTTATATAGCTTTAACATCTTTATATTCCAGACAAGAATATTACGAAATGCATATTTATGAATAATTAACTATCGTTATCAGAAGTTTGTTGAAAAAATTAAATGTTACATGAAAAATATCTGAGAACGAATTAAATACATTTTAATGTTACAGCAGTTACAAAATACAATAATTCAAACAAAGCAATACATTTTTTTTAACGAGTAAGATAACAATTTAATATTTCTTTGAATGATAAATTTCGCTTTCTGTCTTAAATAATTTATATCTGCAACGCAGCATTTGTTCAATTTATTGGCCATAAAGATACATTGTATAGATATTGCATTGAAAAAATAATAAAACAATATTTAATACTGGAATCATTTACAATTTTTTATCCTTTACAATTATCTTTCTGCATATAAATTTATTGATAACGTTTTATATCCGAAATGGGATAAAGAAAAGATAAAATATATTTTGTTCTTACTCGATCTTCCATTTAGAAAAAATTATATTGACTCTCTTACAGTTTTAATAGTTTATAATTGTTATATCTATTATGTGTGTTATATGAATAAAAAATGCATACAAAAAAATAGATAGACCAAAACCAAGAAGTTGAAAACTTAATATCAATCAATAAATAAAAAGGAGATCTTATTAAGTAATAACAATAAAAAATAAATAATTTAAATAAAAAAATCATATAATATTTTTTCACTGAAACCAAGTAATATTAATATCATACAAAATTTAACGAGTAAATATATATATATATATATATATATATATATATATACATATATATATAAAACTCCATAAAAGCTCGTAAACCAATACTGATTTACAAATGCAGATTGACAGACATTTTAATCATCTATTTTACTAAAATGAAATATAGGTAATATGAAATATAGGTAATTGAAATATAGATAATATGAATTCTCTATTTTAAATTATTAAAAAACAATAACTTCCAGCTAAATTAATATTGTTTACTGATTATTTTTTTTAAATATTTACATATTTTTTATATTCTCATTTGTAATACTTTTTTAATCAAAATAAAATTTACTTTCAATTAATTTCTCATATTCATAAAACTATATAAATGTTAGTTACCACTATAAACATATTTATATATATATATATATATATATATATATATATATAATATATATATATATATATACTGTACATATACTTACATATATCTGTATATATATATATACACACAGATATATGTAAGTATGTATAACAAATTTCTCAAGAATGTGAACATAAAACGAAAAAAATACTTCACAAAACAATTTTCCCTGTACGTTGTTTACTTTCTCGACATTTGTTTACATTTTAATACTGGTAATAAAAATACATAAAATAAATTAATAGCGATAAGATATTCTTTTTCCTGTGATATGCGTCTCGTCCTCAGATAAAATGAAATAAAAGAAAAAAAAAACGCTAACAAATGTATACTATCAAACAAAGTAAATGGAAAGATTGGGTTCTGTAAAAATGAATGAAACAACGAACTGCTCTCCTGTAGATTGGGTAAAAGATATATCCCACGGGGAATAAGGAATCCGGAAACAAATTCCGTCTGAAATGAATGAAACGGGCGTGCAACGCCATGCACGGATGGTAATATTGTAAACAAGATAAACATATAGACGAAGGGCTTTGTGAGATGCGCGGATCATTTGTATATCTTAATTAAAATGAAAGGGGAGAATGTATTGGACTAGCGGTTACCACTATTAGTGTACATATATCTCTTTGTTTATCAGCTGGAAACTTTTCCCTACACGGATAAGATTTTTATATTTTGTTTTTGAAATCGGTTTGAATCATTTCATAGTTTCACACATTCGTATCATATTTACAAAATCTATTTACACATTAACTGAACTAAAACGTTTTGAAAATTATTGCTAAATATTCTTTTCACGTTTAACGACCAACTATTATAATTTAATACTGAACTCATTGAGTTCACTTTCATAAATAAATGAATACTATAATAGTTCAAAATATTTCATAATTATTCATTATTTATTTTAACAATTATAAGTCATATAAAGTTATAAATTATTTTTTTAAATAAAAATATAAATATTATAATCTAGCAAATGTTTTATTTGTAAATCACACAATTATTATCTGTTTTGATGATGTATAACCATTTTAAAATATAGTATATTTTATTAAATGAAAAAATAAATGCTATTTTTTAGAAAGTGGTTTGTAGAGAATTACAACATCTTTTTCCAAGGCTTCTTTATCATTTATACATTTTATCTATTTTATGATTAAATTTATAATTTATTTGATTTATATTTTCATCTAAATATTGAAACTAACTATTATATATGTATATATATATATATATATTATATATATATATATATATATATATATATATATATATATATATATATATATATATATAAAATTTATTCACTGGAATGAAGTCGGTTCTTTTTAATATTTTTTTAAAGATTGAAATATGTAAATTACACATCAATAAATCAACATTGTAGAAAAGTAATATTTAAAATTTAAGAAAAGATCGACTTAAAAATGTATAAAATTTGATACGAAAATATTTATAAAAATATTCCTTCAAATTAAATCAGACTACAATTTATTTATTTTCAATTATACACTATTATCTTTTGTATGGAATAAGAGAAATATGCTTTAACAAATTTAAATATTTGTTATATATATTTGATATCTCATAGCTTAAAGTTTCATTCTTTAAATAAAAAATACTGAACTTCAAACAAATGTCTTGATAAAGAAAGAGCATGAAAAAAATTGGAATTTCAATATATTTTATTATGTTCAATATATTTGATAAATAGTAACAGAAAACTCTGAAAAACTAGTTTTTGATAAAAAAAAAACTAAAATATATTTCTCTTCCTCATTTCTTTAATTTCTGATTTAACAGGAATGCATACTTTACCTCGTTAGATATAGTATTATTAAATATAATTTGGTTAAAAAATCTTTAAATAATTGTGTTAAAAGCTTGTATTATAAATAATTCAGTTTATTGAGCCTTTTTCAGGCTACATTTTAAATAATACTCGTAAATAGTAGAATATGTATGGTAAACTACAACATTTTACAGAATAAATAACAAATTTGTATTAACCCTAAAAGAAAGTTAAAAAAGAATCAGTAGACATGTATATATATATATATATATATATATATATATAATGTTAGTATGAATATTGACATAACTTTTCACCAAAGTAAGTGTGGGTGAATGTCTATGTATGCAAAACATCTAAAAAATGTTCCTGAGGAATGTTTCTTGTAGTAACAAGAAGCAATGCGAGTGCATGTTTAAAGTTTACGACTGACGCAATGAAGATTGATGAGCATAGTAAATGCGTTCGTATTGACAAAAGTAGACAATGATCTGAAGTAGCAATGGGAATGAAGCGCTGCAGAATGTGGGAGCGTCAGACTATTCTTACATGTCTTTTTCTCCACATCGTATTGCCGCACCCTGCTGTCAGATATTTTCTTTTCGATTGATTCACAGATTGTAAATATTACATAAATGTACGGATAAGGGCGTATATACCTGTTTTATCTTTTTATCAATTTTCTCGACCTTCTAGTACCTACATACATATTGCCCACTTACATATGTCTATACATAAATATGTATATATATATATATATATATATATATATATATATATATATATGTGTATATTAATGCATGCATGTAGTGACATGTTTAAAAGATTTCAGGTTTTTTCGGTTCATTTTTAATGTATTTGATGGTTTCTGATACTGGGTTCAGTACAATAAAAGGGTCTTTTAGAAGAATTTATTGTTTGTAAGAATACTATTTTGCATAGCATTCAGTTTCAGTTTCATTCAAGTATCTGAAATCAACCTGAAAGGATATTCCTAGTATAAATATTATATACATAATTTTAATTTTTAATGATATTATACATTTATTTGTGAGATTGTGTCTATTTTTAATCATTCTACGATACAAATAAGATCTAAAACGTTATTTTTAAGGGAAGTATAGAACGAAGATTTAATTCTTTGGAAATCTGTGAATATTTCAATTTCTAAACTGAAACAATATATAAAGTGCAGTTTCTTTTTCGAATAAGATAAACAAGCAAATACGACAGATTATGAATAAATGTGTAGATTTTTAGTAATGTGTACTCGTAACAGGATCCAATTTTCCAATATTCTAACAAGATCGAACCATCTTACACAGTATTTCCGTTATTCGACAGTGTTCAGCTGTATTTGGTCACTGTTCCATATACACACGTACGAAACTACATTTTGATAGTAACAAACTGAATTGAAAACAGTAAACTGTAAGCAAATAGCAGTACAGTAACTGTATATTGACACCATTCCACCGACCGTTCTAGCAGCCGTCCTGCCACCAATGCTCTTGTTCGTTGGAGTACCGCGCCGTTCCGGCACACTATTCGCTTTGCCTACGAAAGCTGACTTCATATAACACAGCTGTTGTCCTGCCTAAAGCTTACTCGAAGCGCATGACTTGCTTACAGATTGGATGTTTACGCCGAAATTCTCTATGCGGTTGTTTTCTTTAACAGTGACTCTATATAACCCTCGCACTAAAGTATTCCCGATGCGTGTTTTCAGACTCCAAAGGAGCTCCAGTTCTGTATCATTTGATCGATATTTACTCTGAATTTTAATAAACACATTTATGCATATATACGCATTCATAAAGGAATATACATATGCGAATATTTAAATACATACATGTATATATATATATATATATATATATATATATAGTTAATTCATTTTATAATTTACTATGTTTTTTTAAATAAACTTGTATACAATAGTTCGCTCTTTAATTATTTTTAAACCTCCCAAATAATAATATAGAACTGAATAAAAATCACACATTTCAACCGCAATCTCTTTGTCTTCTTCATATCTTGTTTATTAAAAATATTTGCGACATTTTTAATTTTTGAGCTTCTTAGACATTCTTTTCTCAATCAAATCTAATATTTTTCTAAATAAATCGCAATCACAAATCTTTCACATATAAAATGATTCTTAAAAAATAATTGTACTAAAAAGTTCGTTTATACAAGAAATTAAATAAAATAAAAACATAGAATGAAAAGAAGTGAATGTGTTATAAGAAGAAAGTGTAATATCTTATTTATTCTTCAATTTGCGAATAAAAGTTAAAAAGCAATTATACTAGAAACATCTTATTTACCTAATTAGTCATCTTCTTACTTTTTTGTGTGATAAAAAATTAAAATAGAGATTGAGCAAAAAATATTCAACATTATAAGAAATACAAAACAAATGAAAACTAGAAACGTTCTGATTTAGATTCAAGAAAATGAATAGAATAAATGTGTCTGAAGGTAGAAAAAGTGCTGACAACATTTTTTTTTATTAAGAGGAGTTTAAATGACCTACATTCAACATGTATTTCAAATATTAAATTCTATTTAACATACATGGGCACTTTTTAAGTAGATCTGATACAGATTGAGTATCGAAATCTTCTAGTTCGATAAACATAGATTTTTTATTTTTTAATATTTAATATCTCTTTTTAAATTATAAAAAACTACTGAAAATAATTTTATTTTGATATAAGTATGTTTACTTAGATCCAATCCAAGTGATTTTCTAAAAATCTATTGGAATATAAAATGTTTTTTTTTTATATTTCATGTAAAAAATATTTAATAACATTAAAATAAAATAAATTAAAATAAATATTACATTCATAATAGGCTCTAAAATAAATGTATTATAATCTGACAAAAAATAAATTTTCAAATAAATAAAAACGATAAATTACCAACACGACAGTGGGTTTTCTATAATTTATAAGATTTATGTCCTGAACCAAGATATATATATATATATATATATATATATATATATATATATATATATATGTAATAAAAATATTCAAACATAATCATACACTGCAAGTCATGACATCTTATCGTATGACTTCAGAACACTTTTGTTCAATCATGTAGTAAAGAGAAAAAATTATATATATATATATATATATATATATATATATATATATATATATATATGTATGTATGTATGAATGTATGAATGTACGTTTCCGCTCCATGAATGATATGTTTTCAAACGTATTTATGTCGCATTCGATCGAATTTATTTTAAGATTTTTATCGGTGTCGTAAATTTGTTACAGCAAATAAATTTGTCGACGATTTTATTTTCAATGCATTGAACATAAATTATTTTCAGATTTACGAGTATGTGGAAAGTATATTTGAATAAAATATTTTACTTAAACATTATTTCGTGCAAATATTTCGAACAGCGTCGTTTATTCGATAAATGTTTTATAATGCATATAAAACAGACGATTATAAATATATAGTGCCGCTCAGATGTACTAGAATATATTTGTAGATGAATATTATACCGGATGTTTCGTGTAATTTGAACAGTTTATATTTTTTACTGATTTATACATATGATACAGAAAGTCAACATCAGTCTCCACCAGTGGGACACACAGGGGGAGTTCCAAGGGGCCTTGGCACTCCTCAAAGGAAAAGACAAAAATATTAGAAAACTAAACAAAATCATCTCGCAATAAGGCTTCTATATACATAGAGAGATTAATGTAACCACAACTGAAGTAATTGAAGAGCTTTGTAAAAAAAGGAGCCTAGATTCACTTTATTCTCTAAAAATTTTTTTATAATCACCTAATAAATTTTATTGAATTCACATATCAAATTCAATTCAATTTTATTGAATTCACATGTCAAGAAATGTTTTATCCCTTCAACTCGCCCCTTTCGCCAAAATTAAATCCTGACTGCGCCACTGATCTCAACAATAACATGAATCTTTTATCTTTACTGTACAATTTTATTAATCTAATTATATAATTATAATACAATTTATCTGTTATCGTTGATAATGCAGTTAGATAAAAACAAAAAGTAATACAAAGCATTAAACATAAATATGGCTGTGCATAATCAATACACATGAATCTGATATTATATCAATTGAGAGCTGTCTGCCAATTGTCCCTCTTTCTTGATCACATAAATACAAAAATACTTTAAATACACACACATGTATATATATATATATATATATATATATATACATACATACATATATATTTATATATATATATATATATGTATGCAGTCAACCCTATAACGCAATTAATTCATATTGCGTTAAATGAAACTCATAAGTAAGTACATATACATCACGTTGATTCGTTCTGCATTATATGAAAACTGCATTCTCAGAGTACCATGTTATTAATTTTGATGAAAACAAAACACAAAAACAACAATGATGCATCGTTTCTGCGTTTACAGGGAAATTTCCTGACAACTGAAACTGAAAAATGGTGATGTACGTTCATAAAAAAAGAGTAATTACCCATTAATTTCAACCGTAAAAGTGTAATAAAAAATGAATGCTATAGGAAGACTACTAATCTAATTAAGTTGTATTATATAGAAACAGTGTTATAAGAGTACCACGTTATAGAAGAGCTGCCTCAATTTTTGTTCCGAGTTATATGGAAACCGCGTTATAGGAGGGTTTTCTCTCTCTCTCTCTCTCTCTCTCTATATATATATATATATATACATATGTGTGTGTATTTGTACAAACCTTATCTAGAGGTAAGTTCAATTATTATATTTTCAAATATCTGAAAATACTCTTTTATAGATAGAGGTAATTTATTTTTTGTTTGTAAAACTTTCCTGTATTACAGATACTGCAAATTGAAATTATTATTCAATTATATCCAACGTTGAAGTCAGTTAAAAACATACGTACACATTTTTGAATATAAGTGAGGCAAGTCAATATCTGGTCGTATGACAAAAACAGCTATTTCCTGCGCAAATATTGTGCCCGGAAACGCAAAAGACTCCGCTCTATACGCAAACTCACTTTTAGAACGTGTTGAATACCGATTAACATATGTATAAGGTACCGTGTGTGGTGGTCGCATGTGTTGCAACCAACCGCCGATGAAAACGGCTCGCACACACAAACACATAAAAACCAACACACGTGTTCAACCGACAGTACATGTATACATTGATACATCTACATTTTCACTTCTTCACACGCACACACAGAACACACGTACCGGTATGCACATACGAATAATATTATGTGGCGTCTTTTATCCTTATCACACGTTTACTATTCCAGGTTAAATCGTTTATAGTCAACACTGTAATATAGTGACGGTATCTATATTACCTTTTAACACTTATTTACAGACGTTCGAAGCCAAAGTGAAAAGATATTTCAAAAATATCACTTATTCCTCTGAAATTTTTATTTAACAGTTGTGAAAATGTCTTTTAACTACTCTTATATTAATTAGTTTCCCTTTTTTTATTAATAAGAATGTTGCAAATTATTCAACACTTAAAAATATGTACCTTTAATCAAAATCGAATTATTTTATAAATTAAATTGGAATATTTCAATACAAACTATTCATCAGACTCTATTAAAGCACGAATTTCAAAATGAATAATACTAAATTCTTTACAAAAATCTGGGTTTAGTCAGAAATTACAATGTAATGTATGATATTTTAAACATTTTAATATAAAATACAGTAAAGACAAACTTTAATATTTAATATTTAGTATAAATTCATCTGTTTAATCTCTCTCATATAGACTAAGAAAAAATTATACAAACAGGATATGAATTATACTTCATACATTTCGTTTGAATAAAACATTTTTCTCGATCAGAAAAACATTCTTATTGGAGCTAGATAATTGTTTTTCCTGTTAGTATTTATTCATTTACATAGAACTTCATGGTTTTTAGCGTTTTTATGTTTTTATGAAATAAATATTTAAAATTGATAAATAATTAAATTACTTTATAGTTTATAATTCCAAATCAAATACACAATCTACTCGTAATTAATTATTACACAAACACACACACACACACATATATATATATATATATATTCTAAAAAAATGCAAACGTTTTAATAGTTTTTGTTTACAATTTTCATATTTTCGTAGTCCGACTTGCTGTCCCATCCAATCTATTCTCCAAATTTGTACCTCTCAGATTTGCATCTGTTCCCAAAACTTAAAAAAATTCCTGGCGGTAGGCTATTTTCGCCAGATGAAGAACTAATAGCAACAGTGAATCACTATTTTGAGGAGTACCGAGAAAATAATTTTCGGAACGGCATAAATGCAAGCATCGCTGAATGAAGTGCATTGAAGTTCAAGGGAACCGTATTGAAAAATAAAAGACTTAAAAACACCAGTTATATTCTTTCATAATTAGGCCGCGAACTTTTCAAATCGCCCTCATATTACAAATTAGTTACCGCACTATATTTAAGCATAGTTTCAGTGTTCAATGTGCTTGTTCACTACTAAAATACGTGATGTATGCCTTTGTATCTATGAGATATATTATTTATGTGTGTTAATGGATATGTATGTCATTAGCGGCGTTTATGGGATTTTTATAAATAAGTTCATACAATATAGCATAAAAGCATATTCATATGGTGATTCCATTGACAAAAAAATACTCTTTCTGTGTTTTTCCCGATAACAAATTCTTTATAAAACCATATTGGTCCACATTATTTTATTTTCATACTGTCTTCTTATTTAACTCAAATTCTATAATTCTAACTAATGAATAAATATTCTTTAATCAATCGTACTAACTACCGTAATAAATAAAAATTCACCAATAGAATGCTCCCCATCCCATCTAGTGGACGCATGCATAATATGTGATGCGATGTAGTGGTAATAGATCATATTCTTGATGTTATAAAAAAAAATACAAACATTATACCATATTTAATAATTGTAGTTCATTGGGTATAATGTCTATCAATTAATATAAAAAATGGAACGATCAGTTAAAAACAAATATTTCATTTTTTTATCATCGATAATATTTAATTCGTGAATTTTTTCAAATAATTCCTTAATAGTATAAAATATTCGTTTAAGAAACATTGACCTATATTTTTATCTGTTATTCTGTGAATAGAGGTTTATTTAAAGTGAAAATTTGTCATATAGGGGAGAACGAGTGGCATGAAATCGCGTAATACGATATTTATAAATCATTATCGTTTTATCAATTGCTAATATTTAATCGTATATGAGTAAAGATTGATAACCGTATTTTAATATTCATTAAAATTTTATTAAATCGATCAATTTGTCAAAAATCATCGAGCAACTTACTAGAATACGTCATAAATAGAGAAAGAAAAAAAAACTGTTCCGCGTGTCATTAAAACCCCAACACCTTTTATATAATAAAAATTATATTGCCGAGTAAAACCCTCAACAAGTGCCGACCACATAGTACTCGCCGATGACTGGCCGATTCAAGAGTGAAACATATACAAAAAAAATGCCCCGCGTTGAGCAATCAATCATTCCAGTGACGTTAATGGACGTTAAATTAAAAATTCATATTTCAAATTATTTTCAGTGTACGGCTGTATAAGCGTTGCGGTCGCCATTTCGATGTCACTGGAGCGTACAGGAAGTGTTGTTCAATGAACATTTGCACCTTCGTTAATTGTTAACGCGTTCAAGTATAAAATGATAAGAGTTTATTTGTTCGTCTGACGCTTTCGACGAAATGTGATTGATTTTCAATTTTGATTAAGTGACGGTACCACAAATACTGAATTTATCACTTAAAAATATAATTGATTTTATAATATCAATGATTTTATAAAATTATATATATATATATATATATATATATAATATTCAAATACGTATAAAGATTGAACATTTTTTTATCAAGTTTTTCAAGTATATATGATTTTTTTTCTGTTAAAACCTCCCTGATAACCTTTGATAAAATCATACAAAATACACTTAATTTAAATATATAAATAAATGTAGTAAATAAGAAAATTATAAGATTTTCAACACATATTTTTTATAAAATCAGAGAAAACATCAAATTTAGGGCACATAAATTTCAATATCAGATAAAACAGAAAAACATTTTAAATAATTTATATTTCAAGTATATATATATATATATATATATATATTAATTTATATGAACGTATATTATGAATCAAAAATGACAATAGTTAATAAAAAAATTATGTAGAACACACATATGAGAAGATTGTAAAAAAAATGTCAAATTATATTTAAAAATATGTTTTTATATTTATATTAATTTCAGTGTAATCAAAAATTTAATAAGACAGATTTTAAAAATATAAATTCAAAAATATAGTTTTAATTTAAACCAATATTTACATATTTTTCTCCATTTAAAAACATAATAAAGCCTTGTTTTTCTTTATTCTATTTTTAATCTCTTATTATTTTACACATTTTTTATAAAACATCAATTGCAAGGACATGTTTAATAAAAGTGAATATGTAAATTGGAATCGATCTTTCACACTTTTTTAGCATACATTTCAGCGTTATCGAGCAGAAAAGTGACATTTTCTCCAGCTGCTACTATTGAATTTCATATTATATATATATATATATATATATATATATATATATATATAAATTCTAAAAGATCCTATATTTTATAAAATTCATTTTGTGAAAACTCGTAAGAGTTCATTTTTGGTATTCAAAATTTCTTCAAACTGTACATTGATACCATTGAATGGCAAGATTCATATGAATCGTTTTATGTGATATTTCATAAAATTCGAATAATAGAATAGACTATTATTAAGACGAATATTATTGATTTTTTGTTTTAAAATAGTATTTTAACAATTTGACTCGTATCGTCTTTAATAATTTTTAATTCTTTATGTCTTTTACTACAAAATTTTAATATTATTATAGATTTGTAGAAATATTATATATATATATATATATATATATATATATATATATATACATATAAATATATATATATATATAGGTGATTCAATTTAGGCTTCCACATGAAAGTATCAAAAAAAAACGCAAAAATTAAAAAATAACATTATTTTTTCATTTTTAGCATCAGCTTGAATTATTTTAATTTTTAAATTAAAAATTAGGGGACTGCGCCCTTTGCACACTCCGTCCCCCTCCCCTTTAAGGGTTACTCACGATTGGTAAATCTCACTCTCTCTTAACAAATAATAAAAATTAACAAATTGTACACACAAATAATTCGGATAAAATGTAAGTCTTCAAATTATTTATTGGAAAAGTTTATAAAAATTAACATAACAAAATAGAATATTGAATTGTGTAAGAATTTTTAATTCTAAATCTTCATTGACTACAATATTTTGAATAATTTTTTTATCAGTTTTAAACTGAAGTCGTATACTTTCTTTCGTGGTACACCATAAAACAGAACACTGTTCATGTTATGATATCAACCAATCAGAGCAAAGACTATGTGACGGATATCAACCAATCAGAGAATGAATAAAAATCACGGGAAAGGCATCATTATTTCATTTTTATAATATAGAAAGACAAACGTTTATTATTAATCGAAAATTGCGATATAAACCTTTAGTATAGCGCTAATAGAATGAAAATCCTGAAGTTAAATAGTTTAGGATTTTTTTAATTAAAAATATGGAATTTTACATTCATGTAGTTTTTGTTTATTTTCTACAACTACACTGATTTAATGAAATAATTTTTCTTTAAGAACAAGATTACTAATATATATATATATATATATATATATATATATATATATATATATATATATATATATATATATTAAATTTAATTTGAAAGAATATTATGAACATTACTCCAACATAATTAAATCATAAAAAGAGTATCAACTCACTGGAATATGTTTTACACAAGCAAATATTTTATTCATAACCCTATTAAAATATCATTACCTTTAATAAATACGTTCACAACTGAATCATTTATCAAATCACTTTTGTTTGACGCACTCGTAAAAGCGGCTATTTTTATTTAATTTATTACACCAATAACTCAAAACACATTTTCGTTTGATGGTCTCTCTCTCTCGTACTGTATATATATATATAAAAATATATGTATAGAAGTATATAAAACGCACGTACAATTCAGGTCACTCTCTCACATATCGAATAGGTTAATATTTCAATGTCAGAAAAGTTCATAAACTAAATACAGTACAGTGTTTTCGAGTTCGGTGAATGCATAACGCAGTTACATGTGGTGCGGTCCATCAGGGGTGGTTTGTTTAAAAACTACAATTTGATTATGGGACCATTGTACTGTAAGCCATGCGCTTATTTGTCAAAAGGTGTTGTTTGTATTTGGAATGATTCCGGTAATTATTAAATGATTTTCATACTGCAGAAGCAGAAAACCGCTAGTTGAATAGTTACTAGCCTTAATAAAAGTCTTTCTAATGTATATAAGTACTTAAACAACCTCTAATTCATCATATTAAATATGAAACAAAATTTAAGCTCTTAAATTCGAATATCTTATTAGTAAATAAATAATTTTTTTAATAGAACCTACTTTTTTTCCATAAAAACAGAATAATTTCTATTTTATTTTTTTAATATTTCAACAAACGGTCAAAATGTTATCGAAAAAAATAATAAAATGTCTATTTTTTAAATGTTCCTTAACATGTTCATAACACTTATTTATTTTTTAATCTCAATTCTGTTTCTATATTTTCAATTATAATTTTTGTAACATTTAACGATAGTTAATAAAGAAAAAAAAATATTTTTTTTGTTATTACTTATACTAATCCTACTCTTCTTTGAAAGCAGGTCATTTATGAATGAAAAATACGAATTTTCTACTATAAAATTATTTTTTATACTATGAAAGAATATTTAAAAAAAATATTTTTATGAAATTCAAATTCTGAATGGATAAAAGTACTTGTTATTATCGGGATTATTGTTTTCAGCTGCATGTATAAATTCACTTTCAAAAACCAGTTTTCACTCCACCATAAATTACATAAATTTTCTTCAGATCAAAAATCTTCAATAATTTTGATTGGTCGGTTTTGTCGTTATATTGTTATTTATATGCATTTTGATGAAAATATCTTCTTTTTTAAATCTCTGAAGTACAGAAATATATTTTTGAGGCTAATAAGATTTTTCTGTACTTTAAAATTTTGAACATGATGATTTTGTTATCGAATATCAATCGTCAAAATGATCATCAGTCAAATATTTAAAATTTTAATCAAAAAACGGTGGGAATTGTGTGGAAAGAAAATTTATATATGAAAGTAGTGAAATTATTGTTTGAGAAAACTGTTTATTTTTTATATAAGATTTTTTTAAAACAGATATCCACCGATTCATTCGAACATTTTAAATAAATAAACAATATAAAATTGTTATAAATACTTTATCATATTTATTTTTGAAAAAATGTCAGATATCTTTTAAAAAAATTTGAAAAACTTTTCAGAAAGCGTAAGAATTTATATTAAATTAATTACTTTTCTATTCTTTTTC
>CM068318.1:11795484-11905484 GCA_034766995.1 Acanthacorydalis orientalis | reverse complement strand
TTTATGTCACTGTAGGTTTGTAAACAGCAACCGTTCATGCTTTTGTTAGACTTTAATGCATTTTCGTGTTTGTGTTTCGTTCGCTTTTTAATTTAATTTGCCTAAGTGCGTGTTGTGTTAAAATTTTATTCTGTTTGTCAAGAAAAGATTCGTAGAAACTGTTTTTTTTCCGTAAGAAATGTACGTTTCTATCTATTTACATCTAACGTTCTCTTTACTTTTACTTAATTCGATTTCATTTTTGGTTCGGTGTACAATTTAGTATTGTTTGATGAGTAAATACGACGACCGTTAATAATATTTGAAAAGTGGTGTGTTTCAGACTGTATCAACTTCTAAAAGAATTAGCTTGTTTTGGAGAAGAAGTACAGAAACTAAAATATACCAAGATATTACACAGCAAAGGAAACAAATTCGATAAAATTTAAATGTAGATTAGAGCTGATAATTTTTTATTTAAATAAATGAAACTTTATTACATTTTTCTTCATCGCCCGCTTTATATGTTTCATATTTAATATTCTATTTAATTATAACGGAAAAAATATCCGGTTTTTTAAGTCAAATAAATCTGATTCGTTTAAAATGTTAGTTCCTTCATTCAAATAAATTTTTACAAAGTCAATACACTTATTTCTTGTAGCCCAAAATTCATTGTACTCTTTTCAAAAAAATATTTTATAAACAATTTGATTTTTTTTAATGACTCTTTCTGAATACAACTTATCTATTTTACTGATTTACAAATATTTGAAAAGTTAAGACGTCAAATTCACTGTATTTCAATAGTTTACATGAAATTATTTTTTGAGTTTCTTGAAGCAAGATTTTTGTTTTTATACTCAATATTAAGCAGAGTATTTGAATATATCATTAGTTAAAAATAAATTAGTGACTTATATTTATCATTGTTAGATTTTTTGTAAATTAAAACAATGTATTTTATATTAAAGTTTAAATATGTTTTAACAATATATATATATATATATAAATATATATATATATATATATATATATATATATATAAATATATATAACGTTATCTTCATAAATCATTAACCATACACATTATATTTAAGATTTTAGAGAGTTATTTGACATTGTATGGAATTAATTATCTATAAAAGTTATTTTTGATCAAAAATCGTCAACAATTAAATATACAATTATTTTATTGAAGTATTGACACTGCTTTTTAATACTGAACATCATTTATTAAAATCAAATTATTAAAATTCAAATTATTAAAATCGAATATAGGTACAGATATTAACATTATTCATTTTTATTTTGAAATGAAGAACAATACTGAACGCAAAATATAAAAAATATACAGAATATTTGTAATTTATGTTAAAAATATTATTATATAATGAATTCATTTACAAAACGTATTCTTGGAGAACTATTTTTATTGTTGTTTCAGTTTTTGAACCTTTAATATATATTTAAACGTTAATATATTTAAATAATAGATTAAATTTAAAATGTAAATAACTGAAAAAAGCTTTTAAAATATTTAAAATTCCTTTAAAATCAGAAAAACTTGAACATAATTCTGTCTTAAAAAATAGAACTTGCTTGATAAAATCGAATTTAATATTTCAAGCGAAAAACAGAAAGTACTTTCAATTTATTTTTTAGAAACTATTTTCAATAATACAAATTTAGAAAAATCCTTTCTAAAAAAATATGTGAATAGAAAGAATTGTATTATTTTTTGCGCTGTGTAAAATTTTTCAAATGAAATTTTTCACTTTTTTAAAACGTATCGATCGTTAATAAGTTGAAATCAAAATAGAAGATCATATCAATGCAACTACAAAAAACACATTGTATAGCAATATATCCAATAATAGTTGGGTGGACTATAGTGGTCGAGGATGAACACTGGCAACAAGGTTAACATTATTAAAGTTATTTTATCTTGTATATATATATATATATATATATATATATGAGTAAGAATAAAACGTGAGTATCTGATCGGTGGTATGGGTGTTAAAGGTAGAAACACTGAGACGACGAGTACGACAAAATTACATGAGAATCCAATCTTCATCAGACGCGAAGAAGGGGTTATGTATCAGTGCACAACGGTTAAACATGTTTCACTGAAAATCCGCAACACTAGAAGGGAACGTGGCGTCTTTTGATGATAGTAATACCATTTAATTCGTCTTTCAGTGCACAAGTGTATCGATTGCTGTATCAAGTCTTGCAAAATCGTTCACAAACTAATGCACATCTATCTACTTTACTAGCAGAGATGTTTTCTTTTTCGATTTACTTATCGCTGATCTTGTTAAGTGTTCCCAGTGTAAAGTAAAATTATATAATTATTGACTGGCTAGAAGATTTATTTCATAGTTTTCATTCAATATATACATATATATATATATATATATATATATATATATATATATATATATATATATATATAAATCCATTACAGCTACATAGAATCAAAGCCGCCATCTTTTTTTACGAAGGGTTCGTCAGTTACCCAAAGTTATACAAAATAATGGAGGATATTTTGAGGATTTAAAAGCATTCCATTTATCTGTAAACGTTCATTTTCTATAAAAAAGGTGCCGAATTAATTTTTACATCTAATAAAATGTAAATTTATTTCAGTCATTTCTATACTCCCTATAATTTCATTTATTGTTTATTATGTGAGAACATGTCAACCGTGAGCATGGAGAGATAGATGTTTGATATAAGAGACTTTTAAATAAGAAGAATTCATTATAAAAACACACATTTAATGCGAATAATTTTATCTCAGATGTGTATGTAAATTTATATTGCCTCGAATATTATTTTTAAGTTAAAGCTGAGAACTTCTTTGAAGAGAATACATTTTTCTTATCAATTTTCTTGTATAATAAATCACTTAGGGCGAAAAATACTCGTTACATACTATTATAATTTTATTTTCTTAGTTATCGAAGTATTTTTTCAAATAAAATAAAAGTTTAGAATGTTTCAGAATGGGAGATAAACAGAAAGTGATGGTCGTGCACAATCATTGTATTAATATAAAAATATAAGATTGACTAGATAATTCTTCTAGCCACTCTTTGGTGAAAAAAATATTATAAAATTCATTTGTAACTAACTTAAAAAAATTGTATGATACGAATATAAATTTTAAAATGAGTTACAAATGTATTGAAATGTATAATAGTTCTATTTTGAAACAAAATAAAATTTTCTTTCATTATATTGCTAATTTAATTTTAAGAGAAAAAATATTTTTAGTATCCACAATTCATAATATAGTCAAAATGCAAACAATAAAATCTGAGACAATTGAATTATATTTCTCAGTTTTATATTAATATAGCAATATTACAATGACAATAACATAATCGAGTGTATAACAATCAATCGCACAATACCGGTTCTTCGTACATCCGGTAAATCACTTCTTTTCAACCGTTTACGCTTCGCTTAGATACAATCAATCGTATCTTCTCGAACATTCTCGCAAATTATAGAATGCCTAGTTAGCGATTGTTCACTGAAATCCATCTTATTTTCTATCGACTCACATTTATGCGTAGTTCAGTTTTTTGTCATAATTATTTCTTCTGCACAGACTTAATTAATTATTCTTTATGTTGAATTTAAACAAAGAGGATACCATTCAATTTATCTTTTGATAAACCAATTTAATTCGTTGCCTTTTTAAAAAAAAAATGAACGAACATCTAACTTATATAAACCAAATTTAATTACAAAATTATACAGTTCAAATAATAGGGATAAAAATGTAATTATTACAAAAGATGTTCCAGTTATAATTTTTTTCGGAACTTTTTTCACAAAAAATCTAGCATCTTATAAGTCAATTAGCTAATTGAAAGTTTATAGAAGATTATCTTGGCTAAATAGTAAACTTTCAGTTTTAAAATATTTTATACACATTTTTCTTAGCAGAATTTTAATTTTTGCTATTTGTGAACAGAATCGTCTATAAAATGAGAAGAAGATGTTATCCTAGTTCATATATTCTTACTGAAGAGTATTTCTGTATTTAAATGTTTGAAATCAAAATAATATTCTACAAATATATTATTATATGGGATTCAAAAAACCTTTAGCTCAATATTGAGTTTGTGCAAACAATTTTTTACAAATTTTCAAAATCAAATTTATCTAAATAATACATACACACGCACACACACATATATATATATATATATATATATATATATATATAAGATACTACACCAAATTCCAACTTTACTCGAATTTAAGATACCTCACATAAACTATGAAATCTAAAAAAATATATTGAAAAAATTTTCAGTTATTTTCTCTACGAATAAGAAGTTTAATTCTATTTTATTTTAAATTTCCAGTTTCAATAATCAATTATGACAGGTTATATATAATATTTTGTGTGAAATGAGTTTCTCTGGTCTATATAATTTAAAAAATTTAAAATCAGTAAAATATTTGATAGACAACTTTACATTTATTTGAAATCAAATAAATATCTTTTTAAAAAGAAATACTACGGAATGATATTTAAGACCTTTCCAATAAAAAGACAGTCTATTTCTAATATAATTTTACTTTAGAATTTCTATTCTGTATTTTTTTATATTAATTATTACACGAACATAAATGCATAATTACAATTATAATTTAATACTGCATCTAAAATCACACAAATGATTTAATATTTCAAACTGCACAAAAGTGGCATTATCAAAATATTAAGTAATCAATTACTGTCTACTTTGGTAGGTAAATATGTATTTCAATGAGAATTTCATCATATTCATACCTCAAAACAGAAAATCAGAATTTTTTTACTGAATTGTCACTTAAATATATTATTCTGTCTTATATTTTCATGTTAAATACTATTCTTGTTTCAAGTTATTTTTATTTAATTTATCTCAGACTACTCAATTGTGTCTATTCATTATAATTCTGGTTATAATGAACTATATTACTTTTTTTGAAATTATACTCAGTACTCTTGTAATATATATATATA
The DNA here is from genome assembly GCA_034766995.1 of Acanthacorydalis orientalis. Lineage (NCBI taxonomy): Eukaryota > Metazoa > Arthropoda > Insecta > Megaloptera > Corydalidae > Acanthacorydalis > Acanthacorydalis orientalis. The sequence goes on along the minus strand of CM068318.1, from coordinate 11,900,464 downwards.
TATATATATATATATATATATATATATATATATATATATATATAATTAAATACTTTGGAATTACACGTTTTAATTATTTAATTGACCTTTAATAAATATTGAGATTTAGAAAACAACAGAACAAAAAATATCAAAACCAATATTCTTGCATGATATTTTCCATGTAATTCATTGAAATTGTTTGAACGAAAACATTAAATGAAACAAATTTCGTCATTGCAATATCTCCATTCCTAGAAACAGTTATACGACAAAATACACAAATCGGTGTGCCACCATCGAAATATTCAATAAACGTTCTCGTAGCATTGTAAGACAGCGTTTATATGAGCAAAGTTTCGACTTGCATTATTACATGCAGCGATAACTTGAAACAAACTACAACTATTTGGATATTACTAACTTCCAATGCTGATATTTTCATGTTCTGGTTCTCAGTCAAAAGAAATTCTTGACTTGGTAATAAACATAAAAATACATACAATTCTACTGCATATTTGTTCAATTTTTTTACTTTCAAATTATTAAATTGGTATAAAAAGAATATTTTTTAAGAGAACAATTATTAGCCTAAAGAACTGAACATGATATTATGTTTGAAATTATAATACATATCTTACAATATTTTTTAGATAACAAACCGTTTATTGTTAAATTATTTTAAAGTTTCCATTTTATATTTCTTGTTCATATTGTATAATAATATATTAATCTTTATAAAATATAATGACACACGAACTTATCAGAAATTATTTCAAACAATCACTTTATCTAACAATAATTAATATAGAACTAAATAAAAAATATGTATGAAAAATTATTTTGCACGAATTTTTTAAAAAAATAAGTATTAAAAATATTACAAAGTATTAATAAAAAGTTCAATGAATATTTTATTTTGAAATTTGATACCAGAAATCTCAAGTCAGGAACTTTTATGCGAACATTTTAATAAAAACATATTACTATAATTAATGTAAAGTAGGTGAAGTTATAATTTTAAAAATTAACCAGAAAAAAGATGTGATAATTCTTAAAAGCTCAGTGATAATTCTTTAAAAGAAAACATCTAGGAAATTATCCAGAAAATATTACGGAATTATAAAAAGGGCCAACGTTAGTCACTCAACAACAATCATAATATATTATAATATATATAAAAACAAATAATAATGATTCTAAATCTTAATATATGGATAAATCTATGTGAACTTATTAAAAAGTACACTGGTACCATATATTCATTTTTTTTTATTAGTCTGGTAGAAAAATATTGTAAAGAAGTAAATTATTATTAGAAGAAAAAAAATTATATTTTATAATAACAATTTAAGAACATGTGTATATTAAAGAGGAAAAAGACAGTTGATAATTTTGTCCAAATCAAATATCCCTTCTAAGAAAGATTAACAAGATATTATAAACACCTGAATATTAAGCAATTATGAACTAAATGACCGTTTTTTTAAAAAAAAGAAAGGTAATTTTTTATTTAAAACGCACATTTTAGAAAACAAAAAAAATATTTAACTAGAAATAAATTAAAAATAATTTGTTATTCTCTTCATAACCTAATCATGTCTTTAAATTATATCTCTCATTCCCTGTAGAAGAAAATAAAAGAAAGAATTTTAAAATCTTCAAAATGTCAGTTCAACATCTTACCCTTATGTCTTTGATGTATCGACCGAAAATACCTTGAAAATATGCATTTTTAAATCCATTTATTAAAAGATAACTTGAAGTTTTTTTTGTATTTTATTGTAAAACGTATGTTGTTTTACATAAGAAAAAGAAAAAGAATATTTTCCACAAAAGAAGGAAATTAAAACAGTTTTCATTACATGGGTTAAAACAGTATTCAAAATAAAAATCCGATTTATTGGATCAAAGTATTTCTGGGAAAACATAGAGTACCGATATATCGACTCTAAGTTACTAAGAGGGTTAATCACTTTTTAGTTTTTCCGTGTCAAAAATTTGAACAAAACTTTTTTTACGATTAGAACAAATACATTGAATAGTAATAGATAATATAATTTTTTTTACTTGATTTACAAAAGTCCTACATTTATTAACTATTACATTTTTATACTTGAAAATTTATTCATTGACTGAATATTTATATGTACATAATTAGTCAAATCTACATTACCAACAAAATTTAAGTACATTTTATTATTTTTGACAACAAGGCTTTTTTTATTTTATACTGATTGAAGTTAATACTTAAGTATGATAGTGTTTTAAATCAAAAGTATTTTTCAAGCAAATTTTTAAATTTGAAAAATATAATAAATTTACAGACTACTTATATATATATATAAATATATATATATATATATATATATATATATATATATATATATATATATATATATATATATATATGTATGTATATATGAAGAAAATCGTATTAAAGTACCCAACAAAAGAATATTGTGAAACGTTATTCAGTTTGCAAAAAATATGATGCTCATAAGTGCAACAAATATTTTAGTGGCATTTCAAAAATCTTGCTATATATATATGTATATATATATATATAATGTTTTTACGTATGTATGTATTAAAAAGATCTTGCCTATGTTAAGCTATCATAGCATGTAATACAAGCCAAAAGTTTGCTAGTGTGAACGTTGTCTTGCCATACTAAAGATACATTCATCGAAAATTATGATGGCGACATGTACTTATGCATTTATGTATGAATGCATCGTCTACTAAATATTCCAGCCTCGTCGCCCATTTAATAAACGTCGTAAGATTGCGGTGATATGGAAGTTTCGGTTTCGTAGAACCCTCCCTTGTGTTGTATTATATGTACATGTACATGTATATATATATATATATATATATATATATAAGGGTAGTATGAAAATAAACGTCCTTACTATTCTATAGAGAATGGGTGTTCTGTTCTTATAGTGAGGTCATAGAATATGCGCTTTGTAATTCAAAACATGATACAGGTTTTGTTTAGTTTTGTAGACAGTATGTGAATATTTGAAAAGTCAATTTTAGAACAGTTTAATTTCATAATTTCATTTTATTTTATTAGAAAATAATACATTTGAGGAAATGTTATCCTACTTTTGTTTTTTTAATATAACTTTATTTGTTATATTTTTCAATAAAGCTATTATTAAAATATTTTATAATAAAATACTTGCACATATTTATTTTATTTGGTACCATAAACATATTTTGTTAAAATACAAAATCTAATGAAAGATGTTTCAATAAGCAAACAAGCATTAATTTCATTTCTTAACTAATGTTTCCGTCCATTTTACTAAGGAATAAATCTATTCTAGTATGTGAATTATATATATATATATATATATATATATATATATATATATATATATATATATATATATGTGATTTATATATGTGATTATACAATCAAAAATATAATTGACTACATAAAGAAGTATCTTTCTCAACAGTTTTTTTATAAACTTACCAGTTTTATATTTTTTTATAATTCGATTTAAATTCTAATATATGTATGAAAAATATTACAATTCATTTATGACTTAAGACAACTATTTGAATCATTTGTAGAACTAACAGAAATAAACAAAAAAATGTGTATATAATTTCTGTTACCTACTTATTAATAAACATTCTATGATAACAGTTAACTTGTCGAAATTTCAATAAACTAAGTCAATACTTATTTCGATGAAAATAAATAAATAAATGTAGCGTAAGAAAATAGTCCATAATTTGGACAAATTGGAACGAATTTTCTGTAGCTTCTTTTTACATTTTATCAGATAAAAGAAATCGACGAATTCAGTTCAGTATAGCGAATAAATTAAAGACTTTGATACAAATTGCTACTGGTTGTTGAGGCAATGTTTGAATTTTTCTCTAATAAAAAGTTTTTTTTCTACACACACGGCTTTGACTTTGATGTAGTTAGTAATGAACGGCCTGTTTTTTTCCTTTTTCTATATATACACACATACGAAAACACAATATACATTGTAGAATATGTGTGTTTCTAAAAATAAATGTGAAATTGTGGTTACAAGCATATATATATATATATATATATATATATATATATATATATATATATATATATATATATGTATACATTTATGGTTTTTATAACTTTCTTATCCTTTGTTAAATTTAAATGGAAGCATTATCATTTATGTTATTCATATATCCGCAATTCAGCAGAAAACATACACACAGTTATATATATATATATATATATATATATATATATATATATATGTATGTATATGTATTAGCCATACAAATTAATTCGGTGCCTTTTTCATAAAAAAAATCAATGCTAACAGAAAAATGAAATATATTTCAATCCTCAAAATTTTGCCTGTTATTTTATATAATTTTTTCCCTTCTGTCTCGTAATTGACAAATCCTTTGTCGAAAAAAATACGGCGGCTTTAATTTGATAAAGTCTTAATGCATTTTTGCACGTCTTCCACACTTTGAGCATTTTTTGCATGTTTTATGCATCAAATTTTCTCCCAAAGCTGAACAAATCATTTCCGCGACTTGGGTAGCATTTTTTTCAATTGAAATGTGAAAAGTATACAATGCTAAATCTGCTTATTTTAGGACGCCATAGTCTTCACTACTGTTCTGTGAAGTTATGCCAACTGCATGACCAAGATATATCGTTTTTTTAAATGTTAAGGTTGGTACTTCAAAAAATTGAAACAACGACAAAATATTTTAATTTGAAACAGAGTTGTGATTGATTCAATTTAAAGGTATCGAATTAATTTTTACACTTAATAAAATAATCTAATAAAAAGTATTAATATTTATATTATTCATATATCACTAATTCGGCAGAATATATATATATATATATATATATATATGCATACACATTATTTACACATTTTTAAAATACATGAAAGATTGATTACACTGTTAATAATAGACTTAATAATCGTTTTCAATACTTTTTTCAGTACTGATTTTTATTTTCAAAGCTCTGATAATACTAAAATGTATTAATCACTCAGCAATATCCTCTATTGTACATAGTAGTTAATTTTATCTCCAAATAAGTTTACATAAACTAATAAAATGTCACCTCATACCTTAATATTACGGCGGACTTTTAAAAAATCTGTTTTATTTAAATAGAAAAACGAAATAAATATGTAAAAGTAAATAATAACGGCTGCTGTTATAAAATCATTACTATAATAAATTAATTAGCTGCTATTATAAATTATTTTGTCTGATTAGACTTTCCCTTATGTTAATTATTTTCTAAATATCATTAGGTTTATATTACAAACAATATAGAATCTTAAAGCTATTTCTAATTAGTAATTCAGTATTTTTTTCGATTGAAATTACTGAAAATATATAAGTATATATAGTAATTTAAGTATATTATAAATAATTATAGTACCATTTTATAAAATGTTTATATATGATAGATCTATGACTGAATTAAACATTTATTTTCTAAGACTATTGTTTTTATTAGCAATTTCAATTGATTAAAAAGCAAGATTTGTCTATAAACAGTTAATATTTCTTATATTTTTCTTCTTGAAGAACTGTCTTTTAATATTTATAATGGCATGGTGGAGTCTATATCCACCAATAAACCATCTTTAATGAGTATGATAGACGCTGGTTTATCGTAAAATATTTGATCTTTTAGAGTACTTCAATAACTGTGATAGTCACATATTCTTATACCTAAGGATACTAATAAATCCATCTATTAAATTGCTGTCCAAAGTAGTAAGTGTGTAAAGTAAAGTGTAGGCCATTAAGGTAATTTTTAAACGATCATTTATTATTTATTTTTGAATTATAAAATAAATGTAGATTTTCAAAATAAATTTGACCATTCCTTGGAATTTTATTTTATCCAAAATATTCAAAAACAATGAATAATATTCAAACATGCTACTTTCACTAATATACATAAACAGTTTCGATACATAATCTTTCAATAATTGTCATTATATAATCTTTTTAATATTTTTTCGTAAAACGCAATAAACACATTTTATGAATTGAACGAAATTCTTAATTTAATAACAAAAAATCTCAATGGCAAAGTTGAACTCGTAAAGACCTTCTCTGTAGAAAAAATGTTTACTCTTCGATAAAATCGAACAGCAAATATTATCACAAACTGACGCAGATTGAACGGAAAACAAACTGTAGAGCATCAGTTCCGTTTATAATGAAACCAATTATGTCTCTAACTAAACTAGTTAACTCGTAGGGCATTGGTTTACTCGCAATGTGTACTGAGTCTAAAATTAAATTCCATATTGACGATATTCCAAGGATATTCAATATGAAGTACCGCATTTTTGAATGTATTTTTTATTATATACTTTGATAATTATTTTTAACTATTACGCTATTTATTTAATATTATGTACTTCCATATATATACACACATATATATATATATATATATATATATATATATATATATATATATATATATGTTCCAAGTTTCATGATAAAACAATCAAACAAATCAAAATGATAATACGAAATAAATCCATATTAAATTAAATGGATGTCACATACCGTGCTGATCGGTGTCGTATTTGCTTTAGGTCCGAAGACCGTCCGACGGTCAAAAAAAGCTCGTATTATACGGGTCACTTGATTTTTGATGTAACAACAGCAAGATGAAAACGATACGTTAACCAGCGACCGGAGCACTCGTACAGCTTAATGAAATTTCGGCCGCTGTAAAAATAATGTTTGAATTAACAATGTACGCCGTTCGGAATGCAATTATTCTACGGTATCACTGTTCATGCGTGTTATATATATATATATATATTTTTTGTGAATATCGTTCGATGCGAATCACATTTTTCCCAATTTTTTAAATACTTAATGGTAAGGGTTCGTGCATTAAACTGAAAAATCAGACAGAATTTCACATTAATTCATTTATTTCTGTCATATACAAACACATTACTTATATATATATATATATATACAGGGTCGGATTAACACTAGCCACAATTAGGTCACCAATCAAATACCGCTAGTTCTCCCCTCACAATTTTGTTCAAATAAATTAAGACAAATCCATGACTGTTGGTAATTTTGAGAACATTTCAACAAAAAAAAATTAGTAAGAAAGATTATAAGTAAAGAAATTTATAAAATTTTCCATACATTTAATTTATTTAAAAAAAATGCAAATAATGATGTTCTATTACATAAATTCCTAGACCAAAATTTGAACTACAAAAATTTTTAGATATAATGTTCATTTTACATTTGAGCTAACTGTAAATTGAAATTATGATTGAAAATAAAATTTCCATCGTTTCAAAACTTGTCGCCCATTAAAATTTGCGCCCCTCATAATTTTCCGCCCTGGGCAGTGACCCATGTTTCCGCTGTTTAAATCCTACGCTGTATACATATATATAAAGAGAAAGGGAAAATTTATTTAACTAAGACGATTTATTTGCAAATAACAAATTATAACTGAACACATTAAAAGAGTTTATTTTTCAAAAATACACAATTAAATGAACAATATTTAACTTCAATTTCAGATTCTCTGAATTAATTAATCGTATATTATTTTATTTTTGTGGAATATAAAATAAAATCTGAAAATAAATCAATAATTAAGTTTAATTGAAAATTCTATTTATACTTTTAACGAGAAAAAACTCTGTTCTACAAATAAATAGCTTATCAGTCATTAATATGTATGTATATATATATATATATATATGTATATATATATATATATATATATATAGAAAGATAGAGAGAGAGAGAGAATAGAAACAACGACTTGAAATCTACAGTAATATTCTGAATAAATGGATGAAATCTATGTCCAAATTCTTAATGAATTCCTTGAAGTGCCATTAATCTTTTTAATTCTTTGACTTAATATCAGTGAACGTGATATTTCAGTTAAATATATTTTATATCATCGCAAGTAAGAACCGCAAAAGAAACATAGCAGAACAAACGTCTGCAGTAATATTTCACAAATCACATTTTGAACTTATCATGATTGTAACAAACTCCTAAGAATGTGTCCGAACCAGTTAAGATTCGAAACATGAATGAGAACAGTGTACAAAAACTTCAGTCTAGAAATTGAATAAACAATTTCAGATAGAAATCTGTAAATAATACGAATACGTCACTTCTTATCTGACGAATTAAAAAATCAAATATATTAAATAAAACGATAAAAGTGTTCCGTAGAAAAATCTCTATCGTATTATATGCTCTTTTCGTCCGTTGTGCTTTTAAACGGTCGAAGAAAAAACACGTCATCGAAATAGATTTTGGCAAAAAGCCCTGAATAAGTTCTAGCAAAAGCGTTGTCCTCTGCTAACACGACTACACGTCCATCGTTGCCATCAGCGTCAACATTACTGAAGAGATGTCACACACACGACAGAAACGTGAGAAAATTTCTAAATCGTTTTAATATCTGATTTGATTGTCGTCTGGACGATCAGTGTCTATCAAAATGTTTCATTTAGATTCACTCTCAGATAAATACGTACATATGTGTGTACTTGTTTTTAGTTTTAGATTAGTAAGTAAATTTAAATCGAAGGAAAATTAATAATTTTTAATTTATTAATTAATAGAAATTGTTATTGGAAACAAAATATGATTATTTTGGTATATTGTGAACAAAATATCTTTTATACAAAATAATTAGATTTGATTCTTGATAAAAACAAATTAAATGATTCTATAGAATACAACAATTTGGATTTAAAAAATTATACATTCTTATATATATATATATATATATACATATATATATATATATATATATATATATATATATATATATATATATATATATATATATATATATATATATATATATATGGTCAATAGTTTTTTGTTTGATCTTATAATCCATTTCATTTTAATTTACTAATAATTAAATTAGATATATTTTACAAAAAAAATGGTAAATATTTTATAATTATATTTAATGTGTGAATTTCTCAATAATGTATGCAAGAATACTTTTAAAAATATTAATTTAATATCAAAACAATTAAAGTAACACTTTTAAAGTTGAAAAACTTTTCATTATATATATATATATATATATATATATATATATATATATTAGGTTGGTAGGAAAATAATTGCTTTTTTTCTGAATATTAACTTTAATTTTTTGCAATCAAAGCGACATTTCAACGCATTCATCTTAATATGATTTTAAAGTGTATTTTTCGGTCTGTATTTTGGTAACATCGACATTGGTTTTATTAATAATTTTTCTTTAAATAGAGCTATTAAATTGAAGATTGAAAAGAAGCAAATAAAAACGATTTTTTGTATGTATTCAAAACGGGTGGTAAAGCTGCAGAAACTACTAATAAACTAAACGATGATTTTGTTGTGGATACTGTTAGGGAACGTACGGTGCAATGGTGGTTCCAAAAATTTCGTACTGAGGACGAGAATTATGAAGGTGAAAAAAATATCGGACATCCTTCTTCACTTCATAACGACCAACTGAAAACATTAGTTAATCAGAACCACGCACAACACTAGAGCTTGCACAAAAGTTAGGTGTTAGCTATCCAACAGTTCTAGATCACATAAAACAACTAACTGAAAAAAATATATATGAATTTGAAGGTTGTAAACCGCAATTATTTTTGTACCAACCATATATATATATATATATATATATATATATATATATATATATATATAAAAGATAAACATAAACATTGCTGTTTTCCTTAAGAATGTAAATATCTTATTTAAACCCCATAATTTACTATTTTAAAATAATCTACATTCTTTATTGCCAATATATTTTATAAATAATATTGTTGTTCTGGTTGCTTTCATCCTCTGTATCTTCATCTGGATGTTTATTTTCAGCTACTAGTCTGGGGACGTGTACTCGTTTGAAGTAAATACTTCAACATCTGAGATAGATATTAGAGTCCTTAATTCTCTTTCATCTCTAGCTCATAAGATCTACCTGACAATAACGCATGTCCCGAAACTAGTTGTGAAGAACACTCAAGTGATCCAAAAAAAAAGATCGCCAGAACAACGCATCAATGGAATCAAAGATATGAAAAAATAATTTTTAATAAGATAATATTTCAAAAAATATTAATATTATATTTAATCTTATTATTTTTTATAAAACATCGTTATATTCTGTATAAAGTCGATTATATTTCAATTTGTAAACTTAATTTATATTTGAAAATTTATTAAATATTAAACGCATTCCTAATATATAAAAAATCACTTTTTTGTTAAAAAAAATCATATACAAAACTTAATAACTGAGACACATCGTTCATCAGTTTTGTTACTAATGCTAACATTACTTAATTTTAAATTTTATTACATGTCATTTATTTTTAACTAAGTTTTAAAATTAATTATATGACTTTACTAGTACTGAACAATAGATGTTTTTATTGTTTAAAAATATTATATATTCTTGTTTCAAACCCCGAAAGGATTCTATTGAGAAACACTGTTCACAATATTCCATATTGACAACTGGTCGATAGCTCACCGTATGATCTCGTCTTTCTTTTGCGCACATGCCAGCAGCAATTCAAAACTAAGAAAATAGTAAGACGTCATGCACTCGAAAAAATATCTTTGTAAGCAATTGCACGAAAGTACTTTACTATTATTCTTGGCATATGACAATCTTATCTGAAAAACGTTCTTGAAAAGTTTATTACAATTTTTTGCTACTCGAGATTGAGAATGAAAAATATTTGATTTTACTAAGAACGTGCATACGAATATACATATATATATATATATATATATATATATATATATATATATATATATATATATATATATATGTGTGTGTGTGTGTTGATAAAATCTTCAAATTTTGATTGAACTGTCTGGATTTAAAGAAAAAACTCAATACTCAAGATCAATTTAAACTTTTTGCTTTTAAAATTGAATTCATTTAAGAATTCTACAATTATTTTTTAAATACTAGTTATGTCTTAGGTTTTCAATCTAACAAAAGTTACTCTTTGATTATAAATATTTAAAAGTGACTAACTTTAGTTAAAAGTTATAAAATATAATTTAGTAAATTAAGTTTTACTTTTAATTTTAATTGTATAAACAAAATATTACTTAAACTGCGAAATTGTATTTTAAATAGCCATTATTTAAAAATAAACGAAATATTTTCAAATAAATATTACTGTGAATAATAAAAAATTCTTACTTATAACTAAAGTCTTATGATTGTAATTGTAAAATATATTCTTCTCGAGTCTAATTCTCGATTTCTTCCTGCGTCTCAATCTCTCTCTCTCTCTCTCTCTCTATATATATATATATATATATATCCTGTTTCTCCAACAATGTTTCCATACAGAAATTCCAGTTATACTTTTAAGATATCATGATTTCATGAATGAAATTTTTGACAGACATTTTCAAACACATTTTCAGTTTATATTTTTTTATATTTAACAACAATTATATATATATATATATATATATATATAATTTATTTTTAAATTTTTCTCTAGTGCTTATTTACTTTAAACAACTATTCAAGTTGGTTTGTTTCCAAACAATCTTGTTTTATATACACAAGATATATTAACATAAATATATTCTCTGAATGTTAAAAATGAATGTAACTAAATAAAAATAATTATTCGAGAGCATCAACTATATTAAAAATAAATTATATAAATATTAAACTGTTTTATATAACCGAATAATTATAAATCTGTTACATACACATATTTCTTCATTTAAATCAATTTGAATTATCATTCATGATGCTAATAAAAATAAAATATTTCCATATTAAATCAGTTATATTCTTTATCAGTTTCTGTGTATTCAATTAATTCATAAAACAGAAAACATTTCATTAAAAAGTACAAATCGTTCTATTTATAAATTGTTTTCAATACAATTAAAAAATCAATTATTGAATTATATATTCAATTAAAATGTGCTTAATTCATGTAAAAGATATATTCATCAGGAAAATTATTACATTTTCATTTATATATATATATATATATATATATATATATATATATATATGTGTGTGTGTGATTGGGTTGGCAGTTTGTGTGTATGTGTGTGTGTACAAGTGTGTTTATTTACATTCATGTGTGTGTCTGAATAAACATTAATTACGTTTTCTTAGAATAAAAAAAATGTAAGAGAAGTTTCTATCAAGATAGACGCTTTGAAACATCATAAATGTCGTTTCATTTTATTACTGAAGTTTATTTTCTATAAAGGAATGGTACATAACTGCTTGTCTGTCAAATGTAACCAAATTTTATTTTCATATAACTAAACTATATTTTAATTAACAATTAAATACCGACAATTCAAATTAATTGACATTAAATATTTTTTGATAACGTGTTATCTTCATTCACTACTCATTATAAAGATTTTTCAATCAGTATCCATATCGAGAATCATTTTGAATAAAAAAAATATGAATACTTATAACCCTTTTTTCCTTTTTTAGATATTTAGGTTTCAGTATTTTGAATAAATAATTTAAATAAAACCATTCAATCGATATGAGTATCGGTATGTGAGGTGCAAGATCTCAAAAACAAAATAAGATATGAACGAATTTCCCACTGATTTTATAAGGTTTGTGAGAACTGAACATTCATTTATGAAAGTGAATTAGACATAATTTTAAATTAAGTTCATTTTTATTGGAAATTTTTCAAAAATAAATTAATGTAATAAGTATAGAGCAAGAAGATATCTTAAAAACTGAAACTGGTCGCAAAATATTACTTCAAGAGTAATCTATCAGGATCAAATCGAGGAGTAAAATCGATTAGAATACTTTAAGTTTTATTTTATTTACATTTGAAAATAACAATTTAAACATCGAACTATGATATGATTTGTTTTTAGATTCATTTAAGTAACTATGTATCGATTCTATTTTAACCAATTAACTGCGGAATCTTGTTTTAAAAATCCATCACGGAATGTGTAATTAAAATCAGACAATGACAAGTATACACGTCGAACGCAGGATAAATGCTCATTTTATAAATTTTATCAAAAAAGTAAAGCAAAACGAAGAATAATTACAGTTTTATTCTATAGATAATTAATAATTCATTGTTGAAAAAGTTATTTTATTGTTTTTAGTTATTTTATTATTATTAAAAACTTAAAAATTGACAAAAAAATAATAAAGTAAGTTTTAATCAGTATCAGCTTCTTACAACGAACCAGCTATATTAGTAAGGGCCGCCAAAGTTTGCGCATCTTACTTATATTATGTCAATTGTTATCTGGGAATACTCGAAATACACAGTACACAAAACTATTTTGGAAATACCCGATGCATTGGGGAAAATAATGAACTCAGTTTGTAAAAAGTAATATATTATACGGGGAATAACCGATATACCAAAGAGAATAATCAAATAATCAATTTTTTTTTATAAAACACAACAGTTTTACTGATAATATAAAGGAAGCATACCACTAAATGACGTTTATATAACTTTTTATAAAAAAATAAAATTTCTGTTGTAAATGATATTTTTTTATTTTTTACGACGAGTATACACGTCCATCGCACTGAAATAAAGTTTCGGATTGACGTGTATACACGTCGAACGCAGTTAACTGGTTAATAAAATAAAATAAAAAAACCGAGTGAATATGAAATTAAATAAAAAAGAATTTCTATTATAAGAGAAATGTAAATATCCCGTACCGTTTTATGAAGCTTCAGAGATTACATATCTATATTCATTTTTAAATGTATCTCTCTCTTCCTATATGTATATATATATATATATATATATATATATATATATATATATGTGTGTATGTGTGTGTATTTATGTATGTATAATATACATATGCTCAAAATAAACTTTATTATTAACTTTCAAACATTATTATAATATTTAGTTTTGCCCTATATTATAGATAACATCATGTACAACGGATATTCTCTATACAAATATACTTTTACATATATAAATACAGGCAAACCAGAATATATGATTATATATATATATATATATATATATATATATATATATATATATATGGTGTGTATGTGCATCCAAAGTATCAATTAATCGAAGAAGGCTTTGTTTTCAGAGAGTGACGCTGTAAGCCACGTGACTGTTATTGATATAGTAGTATAATTAATTCTCTGATAGGAAGTTTAGCGATTCTCGTTTGTTGTTTACGGATGGTTTCGCGCGGTAATTCCGGTTGACGAGACGGTAAATTAGGTTCCGTCTATGTTTGGGATGGGTTTTTAGACGCCGCCCGCGCCAGAAACCGCGTTCTGTGGCCGTAAGTTCGCAACAGGGATTTGTTTGCGTGATAGGCCATTACAATACTCCTTATACTGTTTGTTGCCGTTGTCTGATAGTGCTTAAGCCTAATTAAGACGAATCACTCCGTCTGCCCGACAGTGGTAGCTGAACGTCTTGTGCGCGAGAGCCGATTAATCCGATACGAAACTTTAAGATATTGTAAACTTAGTTTCGGCAGTGTTAAGTGAAAAAGTACATATTTTCAGATAATCGGGCTTTTCTGCGTAATTTACTTGGACGCATACGTAATCTCAGTACTCCTTTTTACTGAAATGTATTAAAGAGATACAAAATTCTCGTTTAAAGCGAACAATTATTTTAAATAAGATAATTACTCTTCCTTTAATAGTGTGTAACTCAAATTGAATATCTGCAATTTAATAAATATTTAAATAAAAAAGTAAATGGTTAAAAAAGTAATCGCTTGAAACGATAAGAGATTAAATCTCCATTTGAAAATTAAATCATAATTAATATTTAACCGTTTGGAGCCGCGGAGAGGGAAAAGTTGTTATAAATTTTAACAAATGTTTTTCCATTAATTGGACTCTCTTTTATCATAAAGAAATAAAAATTGCAAATCTATCAGTTACAAGAAAAAATATGTTAATTCAGATCAGTCATTAGAAATTTCACATCTAGCTGATATATCGTGGAAAATCGTTGATTATATTCGGGTAAACATAAATCTCTTGATTGAAAACATATAATTGGAAGCAGAAAAATTAATTTCAATTGAAAATCTGCAGAAATAATATTACAGTTAAGTGTGGGAAATTCTGAAACAATCAAGTGTGTTCAAAACGGTTTCACATCTCAGTCTCGAAATTTCTCGCTTTCTTCCAATGATGAACTTCTGGGAAAAAAATACTACTCAACTCAATTCTCAAGTTCACAATTTTTATATGTTTTGAAATGAAAAAAAATGCAATTTTTCTGATTTTCACACGACCGTAATTTTTTAATGAAAGACAGATATAAATTTAATCTCGTTAGAAAGAGATTAGTGATCTTTAAATGTATCATCCAAGATATAGTGCTCTGAAACCATAGTTTCTTTGGAAAACATCAATAAATTCCTAGATTCACACCCGGCTTTAAAGGGTTAAAAAATCTTGGAACAACCAGTCTTTATTCTGAATAATAAAATCATAAAATATTGAACTCTAAATTATTTATTTTTCAATTCTTAAACAATCTTAAAATCTTGTTTCAATTGATATCTAGAAACAATTCTGATCGATATAAGTTGAAAATACTATCTAAATACACTGTACATAAAACACATATTACAATGTAAATAATAGATATTGAAATTATATATATACACATATGTATATATATATATATATAAATATGTAGGTAGGTATGTATATATAATTCAATAATTATCATTTAATTAAATATCATTAGTGCACGAACAATGTCAATTTATGACAATCATTTCATCGTTATCTCTCTATATACAAAAAAAAAGTATCGACAGCAACAACAACAACAACGCATAAATTATATTTACATGACTACGTTTATTTAACAATCCGATTTTACGGTTTTCGTACTTGAGATTGTATCAACAACTGAATACAAACATTAAGATCGTAATCTGTCAATATCGACATTTTATTAACGGAATTTTCGATATGGTTTACGCTCTTCGCTTACCCGACATGATTATACGTCAAAAGCAAACAATACGCAGTCATTAGTGATGGCTTAAAAGGTCTAATGAAATATTCGTAGCGTTATTGTGGTTTTCCTTTGTACATACGTGAATTACAAAAACGAAACGATAATAATTAATAGGCTCCAAATTGATCTGTTAATACATATGAAATGTGGTAATTTTCATATTCATGATATGTACTTATACGCTATAGATGTTGACTGTTTTTGTTTTTGATCGTTTTTAATTAACATAGTTTGGTTTAACAATGACACAGTGTTTATATAAAAAGATATTTTTATTTAAATTATTGAAAATATTTGTTACTATTGTGTTTCCCATACATTGTTTTTATGGTTGTTATGAAGTTTTATTTTCTGATATCGATACCTTTGTGGGCATTGTGTTACTCATAAATATAAAAAAACCTTAGAGTTGAGTACCAACGTATTTCCTAATTGTTTGGGTGCAAAAGGTTAAAATGATAGTTTTAACGACTATAAGAGAAGTTAAACAACGGCTGTATTTAAGAATTTAGAGTTTAGATTTAAGTTTAATCACATAACACTCACGAGTTATTATAAAAAAATATTCAAATTTACTTCCAGATCCTATTTTTCGATTTTTAATCATCTTATCGATTCACATCAGCTTTGATTTTCATTTTGTGCAATATATTTTTCATAATTCAAACTATGTTTTATTTATTTTGTTAGAAAATATTATATATTATTCAATATTATGACTAAATAGTGACAGAAAACTATTCTAAAATATAAGGAAAATACACTACAAATAAATGTTAAAAGATATATTTTTAATATGAAAGCACTTGATTTGAAAACTGATGATACTCAATAATACCATTATATATATATATATATATATATATATATATATATATATATATATATATATATATATATATATATATATGATATATGTATGTGTGTCCACTTGAAAGGTTGTCATTAGAAGAAACCGTTCGAAATGCGCTTTAAAGATGTGTGTGTATATATATCTCCCCCATCCCTCGTTTCAATGTTATTCAGCTGATGCATCTCGTTCCTTTAGGATACGCTGTCAATAACTGTCACGTGGATAGCGGGAGCCCTTTCTATTCATCGTTCCCGTTTTCTTTTTCTTATTCGTTTTGTGAATCTTCACAGACTTCCTTCCGATTACGTCTGAACTGTCGTTCTGTTTGCGTTCTCAGATATTATCTTTGTACTGTCACTAAAAATACTGTATCAGACTCTTGGGCAATTAGATAATGTCAATCTTTTCATAACTTGTTTGTTATATTCGAGTTTATTTTTTTAGCTCTCAAATATATATATATATATATATATATATATATATATATATATATATATATATATACACATATATATATATATATATATATATATATATATATATATATATATATATATATATACATTTTATTTGTATTTAAATGTATAAAGATGAATAAGTTAAAAAATGTATAATAATATTTTTTTACTTTATTGTAAAAATATTCAATATATATTATTATTCAGTTTTATTCCGATTTTGAATTATATTTGCATTCAATATACATAATAATTCACCTGGACGATTATAATAATGTTAAAAAATTATTTTCTTATATTTTTTGACTAAATAACATATACATTTACATAATTCTAGTTTATGACTGTATTTAAATTGTATTTCTATGACTAGTAGGTCTTGAAAATGTCTATATTTGCACTGTAAAGATGAAGAAATTTACATTTTATCATAAAGTGATATGAAAAAATGTTGAATCAAGAGATAGTAAGGATAATTACTTCTTAGAAGTTCTTAATAAAATATATAATTGAGCCATTGTTTTTTTGTTAACCTAAAATCCTTCTTATAATTATCAACATATTTATTTTTTTTAAATAAAATTTTAATAGCTCGTAAGAAATGAAATAACCTTTACAATGCTTTTAAATCCAAAAATGTAATATAAACAACGTAGGATTTAAAGAGATATAACATGGGCCACTGCCCAGGGCAACAAATTTTGAGGGGAGGCTTATTTTGATGGACGACAAATTTCGGAAAGCTGGAAATTTTATTATCGATCATAATTTCGATTTACAGGTAACTCAAATATGAAATAAAAAAAATCTAAAAATTTTTGTAGTTCAAATTTTGTTGAGGATGAGAAGGGGCGGTGTTTGATTGGTAGCCCAAGGATGAATTCTAGTGTAACTCCGGCTCTGAATACAAACAACGAATTGGCCTACACAGTCACTGAATCCTATAATCCGAAAAAGCTAATTGCTTATAAAGACCAGAGTCCATATAAGAAGAATTAATAGTACTTAGCATCTGATTCAGGATTTAAAACCAGAGTAAGCGTCGTTAAATGATAAGCATTCTTAAAAATTAGTTCAAAGTAAGTCGTGAGTTTGTAATTGCACAAGGTGAATTTATTTGTTATTGGTTCATTGAGAAAAAACAGAAATATGTACCTCTGAAATAGAATTGTTATCTAAAAAATACACCCTAGCTTTTCTCTAGGTTTCGTAGGTTCTTGTGTGACTGATTGTAAATAAGAGCATAAAATAAATTTTAATTAAATTAAATACAAATGATTTATATTTAATCACTTTTATTTTCATCTAAAATTTATAATTGTAAATATTCTTCATTACAATCAGAACATATTTTCTTATACATAGATATGCATTATATATATATATATTCTTCAAATTTATTGAATGTAATAAAAAAATATTTTTCAAAGCATTTTTAATTAAATTTGTAGTTTATATAAAACGCAAAGGTATTTAATTAAAAGAATTTATAAGAAATATATATGTATATATGTGTATATATATATATATATATATATATATATATATATATATGTATATATTCCCCAAAAAAATGAGCAATACTTGTATTTGTGCTCCTTGTTCACCGTACGAAGTTTAATGATTTGAAATTAAGTTTGAAACACGCTTTTAAAATTATACACCGTTCACGGTTGTACCTTTTTTTCTGAATAGTTCGAGATTTCTAACAATTCAACTCGTATCCCGTAAAGTTTTTCCATGGAAATTCTGTAAACGAGTCGTGCGGTAATAAATTCTGGACGTAAAGAGAAGGGAACGCGTCACCGATTTCCCTGGAGTCCCTTCTGAAATATCCCTTGCATTGATGAATACGTAGGTGCGTTATTGTGTTAAAGCTACGACTCAGGCAGTCGGGCATTCAAAGTTTATGGATGGAAAAATGTACAAACGTTGAACGAAATTTTATTTGAATGGAAGTTTGTTTTTTTAATTTTCGAATTTAATTTGAATATAAAAGTATTCGTTTTATAAAAATTAATTAATCTTACATAATTATTGAAATATATTTTCATGTTTATACCTAAATACACTTGAACACAATTATTATAGCAAAACATTAAATAACGTTTATTTGTCGTACGATATATTGAAACCTTCAATGTACGCGGTCTGCAAAATGATGAATGCAACTGCGAAAAAGAACTGAAAGTACACCGTTAAAAATACATAGATATGTTTCAGATGAAATGGATAAATTCTATGAGAGAACTGTCAAGTTTGCTTTATACATCCAATGGATCTTATATATGTTTTGAAATAGGGTTGACAGAAAATTTGTTCAAATGTTGTTAATACTGGTCAAGGGTTTGAAGTATTTTTTGCGTTCACATTAATCTTAGTGATAAGGGTTGGACTAGAAAATATTATACGTGCGTATATGTCTACGGAGTAATATTTTTTTCTTGTCGAAATCACAATCAGATACTCAGAAAACACTTTAGAATACACTTAACCTTTTAAATTTTTTTAAAGTACAAAATTTTTTTAGAAATTTTTTAAAGTACAAAAAATCAAATAAAAAAATCAAAGTAATTTTTTTGCATATTACAAATATATATATATATATATATATATATATGATCTTATTACAGCTTTCACGGAAAAAAATAGTTTTGTTTTCTCCATTCTGTATTTTGTACAAATCAAAAAGGTAAAAAGTAAACAACCTAACAATATATGTAAATATATTATGACTATATCTATTTCAAATAGCTAAAGTCAACAAGAGGTGAATAAAATACATGTTATAATAAAGAATAAAATAGAACAACCGAAACAATTTAAAGTCGATCGAGATAAGACAATGTAGTAGATAAGAGTCGAAAAGTAAAATAAAATTCCAAAGTTTGGGATACTTCGATACTGTCTATAAATTGTGATGCGATAGAATCAAAAAGGAAAATCCACTAGGGAAAGTAAAAACAATAAGAAATATATGTGTATTAGATGAAATATAATTTTATCTTATTTTTCCTAATAAACGAAAGGGTACTTTTCGGATTTTCATATATATATATATATATATATATATATATATATATATATATATATATATATATGTGTGTGTGTGTTTATATATATATATATATATATACATAAACAATACATTAATTCAAACACTTGCACACTAATTGAAAAGTAATTAAGACTTGATAGAATAATTTATATTTATAGGTAACAATTTTAAAATTCAATAAACAATTTTAAACTATCGATCGATATTCAATTAAAAATTGAAACTAAATTATAGTTAACAATCTATTAAAATACCAAATGAATTATAAATACTAATAAACAATCATAACGAACGGAAATCGTAAAAACGCACATATGTCTGTTTCATCTAATATATATATATATATATATATATATATATATATATATATATATATATATACTCTGATATGCTATAGGCGTGTATGTAAATGCGTGCGAATGTGTGTAAAAATATAAAAGAGATTTTTACATTAATGTAAGCTCACTCCCTTCGATATCATTAAAACGAAAGTAGCGACAAGTACACATAAATAAATCTAGAGCGAATTTGTGTTCATAATGAACATGTTTAATGAATACAAAATAACTCATGTCGAGTGTATAACGACGAACGAAAATAATTACACGAAATAACTGTATTAATTATTTTATAATAAATAGTTTGTTTCGTTTAATCACTGGCATGAACCCAAAATGTATTCGGTTCTGCAATTAACGAGCATTATAAATAAAATAAAATCTGGCAAAGCTATCAAACAATGTTTCATGAATGATTCAATTATACAGAGTATATAATTAAATAATTAAAATGAAGTAATAGGCCAGCCCAGCGTACGACACGGATATGTGTTTTTTCCGTGATTGTTTTTTGTATATGCTTGTTTTTCTTTTAACCGAGTTATTTTATTAATCAACGTACATTTTTTTGTAACGTTTATATTATATTTTATAAAATATTTTTAAGTGAATTATATATATATATATGCATTAATTATAATTTTCAATAATTTCTTAATAATAAATTTATAATTTCAAGTAATATATAATCATCATCCACATCAAAAGCTTCATTCCATACAATACTAAATATAAGCTTTCAAACAATATTTCCTACAGGCTATTGGAGAAAACTGACCATAAAATATCACAATATCGTAGACATTTTTTTTAAGAAAGTTATAGTCTTTTCAACTCAAATCATGAGAGCGAACATTGATTCATATGAATTCATTCGTTCATATTTTCCACATTATTATAATAATTTCATTTTCTAGTAATACATATATGTATATGTGTATATATATATATATATCATTGACGCACTCAGTATTTAATCTTGGAGTGGAGGGATCATAAAAAAATCATTAGTTGATTATAAAGTTTATTTAAAGAATAAAGTCAGTTTTCTTTTTCTTTTACGGAGCTTTTGAACTTCGAGCGTAGTTACATTAATCTCTTATCATATCATCTTATCCATCTCTCAACATACATTAATATCATGTATATATATATATATATATATATTATGTATTACATATAAACTTCAAAAAGCTTTTATAATGCCATTCAATAAAAATGCATGACAATTGATGTGACAATATGACACTTGTGTCAACGATAATGCACATGTTGAGTGTATGTCACAACCAAAAAACACTCAAATATGACAACAACATTAACAAATCACATCTCTTTCTCTTGTTACATGATTATATTATTTTTAAACATTTAAAGTATCATACCATTATGGAATAATATATATATATATATATATATATATATATATATATATATATATATATAAATTATATACAGTATAATTAAAATGCAGTATAAATAACTATTCATCAAGCTATAAACTACAGAAATAAATATATTAATGAACCTTAACGAATTTTTTTTTACTTCTTATTGTTTTTATTCAGACATGATCAAAATTTGAATTACTATTATTTATATTTTTTATACAAAGATGAATAGAATTTCCAGATTTTTTAAAAAAATCATTTGTTTACATTTTATATTTTTAAAATATACATAATATAATTTCGGAACTGTGGGGAATTTTTTTTTCATAAATGATTTTTTTCATTTATTCCACAAATCACAAAAAATTTCCATGAAGATTGTTTAATAATTAATTATTAACAATTTTTAATTGTTACTTATAATATATTTGTATGAGTATAGTACTATTTACATAGCACTCAGTTACGGAAAAATCTTGTAACTTAGTGCTGTTTCGATGATACAAGTGCTATTGATATCTCATGAACGGCAATCAAAAATTGAGAAACATTTTTAAGTAGAACGGAAAAAAGGAGGGACCACAATAAAATTTTGTCAAAAAAAAACATATTTTGTACATTTATAAATAATATTTTTTAAATTAGAAAAAAGTTTACTGTGTTCTTCATTTTCAATTTTTTTTAAATATACAACCAGTCTATATATTATTGCCAAGTTAATAATTTATGACAATATAAATCTATATATATATATATATATAAACATATACATTTATTCAGTTTTATAACAAATACAAATCGCAAACGATATCAATTCACTTTTATTGATTTGAAAAATCAAATATGTCGTTTTTCTACAGTACAGCAAAAACAATACAATATACACTACAATAAAACATAACTGTGCGTACAGGATCCCGCACTCACATACAAGAACGAATAGAGAATATATGAAATCCCGTTTCGTAGATCCCAAAGGACATGAAATCCACTTGAACATTTCCAGATAGTTACTACAAGATAGACTGCTGGACAGATAGGAATAAGCAGTCGGTGCCAACTATTGCGGACTAAACATTATACTCAATTCTAACGTGCATACAGACTCAAACTTATATATATATATATATATATATATATATATATATATATATATTATGTAAATGTCTATTATAATTCAATTATACGTCTAGTATATACTCATTGCTTCTGTGAAGAACTTCAATTAAAAAACAATTGTATATAAGCTCACAAAGACAATATAATATATAATAATGTCATATATATACATATATTACATTATCAGACATGTTAAATTTCATGCACATCAAAATTTTGTGTTTATATTATAGTCGAATTAGCATATAAAATAATGAATGTTTTCATTAAAATACAATGGATAAATATATGGAAAAATTTTGCAGAAAATGATAAAAACAATCCATTGTTCAAATTGAAACATATAGAAAAGACCTTTGTTCAGATGAAGATATAAATATTTTTATCATTTACTTTTGTTCTACTTATTTGATATTGAACTAAAGGTTTATTTATATGAAATAATCAGTGTATTATAAATTGGATAACAAAAC
The DNA here is from genome assembly GCA_034766995.1 of Acanthacorydalis orientalis. Lineage (NCBI taxonomy): Eukaryota > Metazoa > Arthropoda > Insecta > Megaloptera > Corydalidae > Acanthacorydalis > Acanthacorydalis orientalis. Next base: position 11,876,698 of record CM068318.1, on the reverse strand, counting down.
TTGAATACTATGTGTTATTCAATATGTCTAAAAACTTCAAGAATGTCAAATGTGGTTACAGGCGTAAATTAGATGATTATGTGAGTAACCGCAGGATTACACTAGACTAAGTTGCACATTCTGCGAATGTCCTTAGTCATGAAACTATTTCTACTATTGTGCACGACAAATACGATTTCTCTAAAGTTACTACATTCGTTTTTATACAAATAACACAAAACCGTACGATCAAGTGTGGTAAACATGTTTTTTGCATAAAAGGAAATATAACGTAATCGTTTCCAATTAACAAAATAATTATTCCTGATTGGATATTAATTTTTATTTTAATAATATTCTACATTTATTTGAGTGACAAGAACATCGAATAAGTTGAATTAAAATGATCTTTGTTATTGATGTCATTTAAAATTATTTCCACTGAAAGACTAATAGTTGATAATAACAATTATTTATTTTTAATATGATTTGAATAAAAATCAAGAACTTAATTTCGCATTAAAATTTATTTTATGAAATTACGAATACTAATAATTATTTATTAAAATTATTGAAAAAATTAAATTTGTAAATTGAACTAAATATTTCTGGTTATAAAAAATATACTAATAGGACATTTTACTTTCATTTCTTAATGTAAAAATCAAAGTGAAACATAATAATTAAGAAACAATATTACTGAATTATATAAGACTATCGATACACAGATATAGATACATATATATATGTATATATTAGATATAAAAATTATTTTTTTCCTTTAAGGTGAATCAATCATACCTCTTTTTTCATTTAAAATATTTTCTCATCGTTTTAGAATTTTGAAGTGCCAACCCTAACATTTAAAAAAACAATATCTAGGCCAAACAATTGGCATAACCTTTCAAAACAGTAGTGAACACTGTGGCGTTCGAAAAGCAACCTATTAGGCATTGTATCACATTCCAATTGAAAAAAATCGTGCTGAAGCTGCAAGAAGATTTTTTCAACTTCTGAGGAGGATGTTGTGATGTATAAAACATGAAAAAAATGCTAAAATGGTGGAAAAAGTCCGAAAATTCATTACGACTCCATCGACTCGAAGCCATTATCTTTTTAAACGCATGATTATATTGAAAAGTGCATAGGCACCAAACGACACTCAGCAAAATGAGCTGATTCCAGTATTAAAGGAGTAAGCATATCAATTAAACAAATCAATAATGGGTGTGATATCCGAAGAATACAATTCTAATCGTAAAGTTTTTGACAAAATTTTAATTGACGATTTGGCAATTAAAAACTGCATGTGAAACCATGACATTACGTCGTCCTCATTCTGTATTCTTATTATAGAAGTGTTTGACACAAAAGAAGAACCCAAGCCATTCTCAACCATACTATTTATCAGACCTTACTTTGACTGACTTATTGTTCCTAAAGTAGAGTATACTATAAAAATTGTCATTTTAAATCACTGAAATTAATTCTAAGATTTGTAACTAAAAAATTAAAGAAGTTAATGAAAAAGATCTACCAATTCTGTTACTAGTGCTGTAACCCTTCAAATAGGTTGTAGACTAAAGCTGTGTTGTAAGAAATCGTTAACGTTCTATATTATATTTCAAATATTTTTTACTGATTTAATCATATTGCTTTACTGATATATATATATATATATATATATATATATATATATGAAGTCTATATGGCGCGCAAAAAGAAAAAGTTTTAATCCAATATTATGAAAGTAGAATATTTTCCTTCTGCAAACAAAATAAGTAGTGTTTATCTTTATACGTATCTTCGCAAAATTATGTAATTAAAAAGATTTATTTCTGTTATCTCGTATACGTTATTTAACTTTTTACTATCTGGAATTGTTTGTTTCCTTTCGCTTGAAATTAGTTAAAGAGTTGCCTTATTTCACAAATAATAAGCTGCTGAAAGATTATTTATTTAACTGGGAAATAAGACAGAAAATTTCATACTCCATCAATGACAAATATTTCTTTTAAAATTTCAACATTTAGTTTTTTTTCTATATTATAAATTCAAGTTTTTTTTCGAATATTTTGCTTATTTTTTATAACTAATCATGTAGTGTCAATCTTTTATTGTTTAAAATTGGCAATAAAACAGTTAAGTTATTTTTTTTACTAATTAGCTTTTTTTAATAAAGTATTTCGTTGTTAATTACCTCTTCCTTAATAAGTACAATCTAGAGGTTTTAAATATTTTTTTTAATAAATATCAACATATGTAGTGTTAAATTAACCTTTACACTTCTGGTAGTAATGAGTATGATTTTTAAAGAAATATTTATTTTACACTCATTAGCTTGCATTTACTTTTGTAAATATATTATTAAATAATATATCAAGCTATATTTATTCTACTATCATAATTCAGTTATACATAAAATCTACAATTTTCTGAACACTTTTTAAGATGAAAATTTGGTAGAAATCTTTTATTAATTAATTAAAATAATAAAAAAAGAGTGAATAGAAAATGTAATTGAGTCGACAGATTGAATCAAATTTATATTTGATGCGTTCCAAATAATTAAGAATTTAAATCAGTATAATGAACTATTTATATGAGATTAAAAAATCACCCAAACAGTCAGACATAAATAAATTCACTGTGGTATCATAAATCCATATTGATCATAAAGTGGAAGGACCGGATATCTGCGTTTACAAGGAACAGCAAAAATTCGACAGATGACAGAAAGCAGATTAATAAAATTTATAGACGAATGAAAATGGGCTAGAGAACGTTTGAAGAAGTATCATAAAAAGATATATTCCGTTTTATCTTAAAAAATGACATATGAAACGTAAAGCTAAATCTTAAACATAAGAACGGTTCGAATGACAGAAAAAGATATTATATTTTATGTTTCTTATAAAATGATTAAACAAAATAGAGTTCAGACAATTATATACAAAGTTTACATGATTATTTCACTTTTTGTGTATTTAAAACATTTTAAAATTAGTATAAAAATATTTTTTTGGTTATAATTCGTTTTTTCTTAAATGCATTTTACAAGAATTCTTATATTTGTTCATAAGACTGTTATTTAATATATATTTATTTTAAAAAAACTGCTTTGAAACACAACATATAATAATATACAAACTATGTTTATATTATTATATGTTATTATATTATTTATATTTTTTTATTTATGACATGTAATAATAAAACATAAATAATATAATAATATATGCATACTTCAATTTTAAAATTCATCAATAACATTAAATAAAATATTAGTTTATAGAAACCTATAATAAAAATCAATAATATTTGAAGTTAAATACAAACTACAAGCAAATTATTGACTATTTTTCTGAGATAAATTTTAAATTCTTAACATACTTTTTTTAAAGAAATGAACTGCCTCGAATTTTTAATATTGTCTAACAGTACAAGTAATACACTATTAGTAATATGGTATCTCTAGTAACAATGAGATTAAAAAAAGTAACATAAGTTGAGATTTGATTTGTTCAACGTATCAGAAATTCAACTCTTAAATTGTACAATATAAGATATTTTGTTACATTATTTATTTATAAATATAATTTAAAAGAATGGAATATTCGAAATATTCTTTCAATAAAAAAAACTGCAAAAAAGCAAGAAAAATTCAGTGAATAAATGAAATAATTTAAACATTCTTTATAGGCTTTTAACATATATTTCATTCTAAAAAAGGATTTTATTGATTTTTTTCCAACGTTTTCACCCTTTAAAAAAGATTTCTTACAGAATTCATCCAAGAACGGAACTAAGAACGATCTAATCAACGTAAAACTTTTTTATATGATGTGTAAATATTAAAAGATCTCGTTTAGTACCCTCATAATACATCCCCTATTCGAACCGAATGATTGTTACTCGAGTCACATAATGGTCAAAAAAAACTGATTCTGTGATAAAAACACGGAACGACGAAATCATTTTCAGTAAATCGAACAATACGAAACGTTTATATAAATCTGTTGTTCATAGAATAATTCATAGATTCGACACGAGCACGTTTAATAATTATATTTATGTATGTTCATATATAATAATCACAGTTCTAAACAGATTTAGATACGTTGATATGTAGCAAACATTATAATCAAACTTAATTATTTCAAATATTCCATACGACACAGAAAGCTCATCAACTATACTGATGAGATGTTTAATTGTGGGCGTGTTAATTATAATTCCAAACTAATATTATATACATCAATCATATTTAATAAAATATTGTCGCATATCATGAGCTTCAAGTTTTAATCATTGCGTGTTTACTCGATAACATATTTGAACATATTTACAAACATATACATAATTTATATATATATATATATATATATATATATATATATGATTTTGTAATATCAATATTAACTCTATGTACTGAAAATAGTTTAATACATATGTGTTATATTAATTATATTTTTTAAAAGTGTACATTTATTTTAAATAAAAATAAAATTCTATTTATTTTTTCTGTTTATGATCAATAATTTCAATAAATCAAAACAATACTTTTTATTTACTTCATTAAAAACGATTTATTTCATACTAACAATTGAAAAAATCTCATTGAAATTTAGTTTTTTTTTAAAATAATTTTTTGTATTACTGTATTAGCCCGATAATAAGAAGAGGGTTTTGTTCCATAGTTTTCCATTAAAATATAAGGGTCGTCTTATATTCGAATCTTCAAAGTTTCAGGATGGCACTCCACTGTAGGCATTTCAAGCAAAGTATCGAGTTTTAAATATGTATTTGTATAATTTTTGAGAATATAATAAGGGTCGTTTGATAAGTATGGTAAAAAGCAAGTTAAACACTGTTTTTTTGGGGAAAAAACGATTTTATTTCTCAACATAGTCTCCGTTACGGGATAAACACTTGATCCAGCGAGACTGCAAAATACACATTGACAACAGAGATAACATACTCATTCGACAAGAATTTCTTCTCACTGAGCGAAATTTTCAAGTCTGGGAAGAGGAAAAAATTCGCACAGAGCAAAGTTCGGAAAATAGAATGAATGAAGAATCAATTCGAAGCCTAATTCATGCAATTTTTCCATTGCGACGGTCAATTTATAGAACAGAGCGTTGTCCTTGATTAAGGAACACTTTTTCTTTGACAACCTTTTCAGCTACTTTCGAACGGTCCAATAATGTTGCATACTAGGGTTCAAAATATTATTCATTTCCTTATAAAGATGAGTTTTGATTTATCTTGCTATAGTAATTAATTCGTCATTTTATGTTTTCTGAAAACATATATCTAATAATTTAGTTAATCTTATAGGGGATACTTTGACCAAGAGGATTGAAAACTGCTACTTTGTAATTATTTTTATCGTTCTCTTTGGCCTAGTGTGCTAAAATGATATAATAAATTTACCAGCAAATAAGTAAATATAGTTTAAAAATTAGAACTGTATGTAAAACACAATCAGTGGCAAAAATCTTAAAAATTTATAAAAAAATAAAAATCTATAAACAATGTAAATGAATAAAACAATTAGTAATATAAATTCATTAAAATTAATTAGGAAAATATAACTTTGTTATTTATTTATTTTTTTAACAGTTTTGTAGTTGCCTAACTTGTTATAAAATTTATTTGCTGTAGTTATATAATTCCAGTGGACTTAAAAGCCCCGAAAACCAGTATTTAACCTGCGATAACTTTATATTCCTATAATTTAAGCAACCAGGTCTTATCTAGCTTTCCTATTATCTGGGAAAAAATTCAAGAAAATCCAGATATCTTGTTTAATTTTTTGTCATTTTCATTTACAATTCTTTATGAATTAAACTGATTCAACGTGTGACAGACAAACATTATACGAAAATAGTACCTATAACTCTAAATATAAGTGAATTTTGCAAACATTATATCATTTTTTATATATTCCTATTTTTACACGTAAATTGATTTGTGAAATGTTTTAATTCTTATAAGAAAATTTTCTCAAAAACGTAATAACTCTCTTAAGTTAAAAAAAATGTATACATCTGTCCAGAAACGATTATAATTAAAGAACTTTGATTTATTTAATATATCAAGGCTTCCAAATAAATTCTGACATTTTCAAATGAACCGAACGTCCAATAAAAATACTTAGAATATTTGAAAAAAAAACAGTTTAAAAAAAGAGAATATGTTCCAGTCGCAAATGTGTTTTCGAAATATGTTCGAAACTCGCGCACAAGTTTAATTACAATGGAAAAATTTTTATCAATTAACAGTCGATTTAATATTGTAACCGAAGCGTGAATGGATCAAAAAAAGGGTTAAACAGAGTATAGTTCAATATTCGGAGAAACGAAAATACGACCGTATCTCAACACTCGAACATACAAATACATGTACGCATTCGTACGTACACTTGAAAACACATACACACAGATTCCAACATAATATAGAGGGTGGATTATCGCGTGTTGCTGACGCCAACGGGAATTGAAGCCCCGAGCTCTGGGACTTATCTGAAATTGATAGTAGCCGCGCTGTAGATGTGTATTTGTAGGCATGCACGCATCTGTATATTTTTCTGTACATGTGTGTTCACCAGGACGTACATAGTAACCGAACATGAGGAGGCTGTTCGTAGATGTTTCTTTATATAAATGATAATTACATTAATAGACTCAACGGCAGAACAGAAATAACAGTTGTAAAAATTCTTATAGTTCATATAAAACAAGAGACGTTTATATACATATATATATATATATATATATATATATCATTATAAATGAGTTCCCTAAATTTTTTCTCTAAATTTTCATCAAAATTAGTATTCTTGCATGTAATATTTAATACTAAATAGAACTATTATAAGAATTAAGGTTATTACTAGATATACAGAAAATAGAATACAAATTTGTCATTAATGAAATGTTTTTTTCGTCCAATAAACAACAATTCTTTTATCTGGTCAAAAAATGTTATATAATGACTATTGATCATTTTTGAATGTTGCTTGTGAGCACATCTATGGCGAGGTTATCATCTTAAGAGTACCAAAATACAGATAAATCTCAAAGATACAGATTGTTTATACATTGCCACTCTGAATATTATTGCATCTCCATCGAAATACGCGTGAGCAACGATTGATATTAATCATTAATCATTATTGATCATTTTAATCAGAAAATGTTTGTAATTTGTGGAGTGAAAAAAGAATTAGTTTATAAGAGGGAATTTAGACACAGTGTCTAAACTGTATTGTACTAAATTTGTTTTTGATTGTTGATATGTTTAAACAAAAGTGAACAATTAAAATTCTGAAAATTCTAATTTAATATTTAGGAATTGGATATATTGAATATGTCGAAAAATCGAATTTTTACAGGGAAAATAAAATTATTCTCTCCTTGTAAAAGGTTTCCCATAAATATATAAATATATAATATAAATTATATACTCCCTAAAAATAAAATCTTATAGTCATATATTTAAAGGTATAATGTACAATAAGAAATAAGAAAACATTAAACTTTTTACTCGTTAGAACATTTTCCATCAAATTATGATTAAAAATACAAAATATTTTTTAGTCCACTTATTAGATTATGCGCAAACTGCAGACTGGCTGCAATATGTTAATAAATTGAAAAATAAAAAAAAGTTATTTTAAAATTAATCACAACAATATTACATAGAGATTTTATACTGAAAGACAATAATTCCACTAAGATATTTCTTTTCTAAAAAGATCATGAATGTTGTAACGTAAACTCTATCCTTTAATGTAATTAAAAGCTCAATAGCCTCAAACCTTATAAGTTTCCACAAAGTACATATCCTTTTAATACCAAGAAGTACATACGTACATTTATATATATATATATATATATATATATATATATATATTCTTATATGTGTATGTCTATATAAACTTAAACGTTTACGATTCCTCCTATAGAAGAAATGACCGTCGACGGCCATGCACGTGTGTATGTGTGAATCTGTATCTGTCAGCCAAAGAGGCTGTCTCTCTGGCTGACTGGGTCGAACGGCTGCTTGGTGTTCTCGAAACGGAATCAGTATGAAAGAAATTGTTTTGCTGTTCTGAAAACATTCTTATTTTGTTTTATTCGTTAGATAGGCATCAGCAGAGAATCGAATTGCCAACTCCTTGAAATGAACCGAGATATTTATACCGTATATATGTCACGTTTGAAAAGATCCTTTGTATGATGATTGCATTGACCTTTCTGTCGACTTGTGTGTTTAATAAATAGTTACTACAACGGATACACTCACACATTTATATATATATATATATATATATATATATATATATATATATATGTATGTATGTATGTATACATTTTTGAAAAATGGTTTTAAAAATTAATTTATTAATTTCAATATAAATAGCTGACATAATTTAAATTTATTTTCTAAAAACAGGTCTTTCTTTTATAGAAACATATTTTTTTCTGAATTTAATTGTGTTTTCAATAAAATGATTATCTATCTATCTTTCTATCTATCTATCTATATATATATATATATATATACATAATTTATTAATTACATTTTAATAGATCACAAAAGAGACAAATATATATATATATATATATATATATATATATTTGTCTCTTTTTTGATCTATTAAAATGTAATTAATAAATTGATAATTAACATTCATAATTTATTTTTCCTTAAATAAAAATAAACAGAGTAAAGGACAAATTTACTACAGGACTCCAATTTAAGACAAATGACAACAAATATGGAATCTAAAAATATTTTGCAAATGTTTGTGTTTGTTTCTATGTAAATAATAACCTCAGATCCATCAATTTATAATTATAAGTTTCAAGTTAGTATTTTATGAGTAATTGTACATTTTATCATGGCAGAAAACTGATGTCACTACCCTGTAATACTATAAATTGATGTTACTACCCTGTGTATTTCGGAGAGAAAATTCGTTATTGAAGATAGAATTATAATACAATTTTGATAAGTATCAATTAAAAAATGATTCCTCTAAATACATTAAATGTAATTCATGTCACAGATCTGTCTAATAATTTAATAATTTTTCCACAATTTAAATCGTTTTAAGTAAATAAAGAGGAACATAAAGATAAAAAATGTTCATATTCTTACAATTTTTATATTACCACAGGACATTACAAAAGCAACGCGAAAAATTAATGAAGCGTTTGAGCAAGAATGACTTATTCAGTGAAACGTAAAGTTTTTTAAGCCACGATCCCTTTTTTAGATATTAAGTTGATGTGAATTTACTCTCCCTCTATAAATATGATAACCCTTTTATTAATTGAAAATAATGTAGATAGAAATGAGTTTGTTCTCTATCTAAAAGTAACATCGAAATAGTACTTTAATTTTATATAGAATATTTTATATTAAATTTGATTAAACATACAAATATTATTTTTTATATATTTATTTAAAACACACCTAATTTGGTGATAAATGTCGCTATATTTAAAAGAGAACTAAACATTTTTCATGATAATAAAATTTCCTTTTTTATTTTAATTGGTTTACACTTATTACATTTAATGTCTGTATCAATTATCATTGAGAAAACATCAAGCGAGATGATTAAAAAAGTCACATTACTGTGATTTTTCATTATTCCGTGAAAAAGAAACTTGATTACTTTATTAAGAGCTTATAAAGATTAGTAATAAATATTATGTTTATATATATATATATATATATATATATATATATATATATATTATTAATTACATAATATACACAATATTTAAGATCATCGAAGGAGTAATCGTTCTTATAGTATTCATAAATTATAAACCATTTGAACAATTAATAAAATATTTCCTGGAATCCATTTTTGAACACATAATAAATATGTCACAAAAATGTATCTCTTTATTATTAAAAATGACATGAGGTTAAAAGATTTTTAATGAGTAATTAAATTATTGTTTAACACTTTCGCTACGGTGAAATCTAATCCAGAGCGCGGGTAGCGGACGGTAGATATTCAGCCGTAACTGACACTATAAACTGATAGCCGTTGACTTGTATTCAATCAATATATTAGATAATAAATATACAATTTTAGGATTTAACAGTACCATCTCGACAATGTCAATTGATCGCCTAAAAGCGCCTACAGCATTATACAGGCCATATGAATTGAACGCCTAAAGGCGCCTACAGCAGAGAAAGAGTTAAAGTAATATTTAATAAAAAAATGTATATAATGATTATTTCATCGAGAAGAAAATCGAAATAGTACACATTTTTTCATAGATTAGAACAACTTTATATTATAAAAAAAAATAAGAAGAAAAATTAATTATTTCTATTATAAAAAGAATAATCTGAAATAGTTAAAACATCAATTAATATTACTCATTATTTAAATGTTCTTTTTTAGTAATTAGAATACTGTATTTTATTGTCAGAAAATTAGACCATTTTCAACATTTTATCAAAAAATCATTCTATAAATTGTGTTGAAACTTCTCAAAATAGCTGTATTTAAAAAGCTAAATATATTTGTGAATATAACTGAAAAATTAATATCAACAGATTTGCTCTTTCAATTTATTAAATAACATTTTTAATGCAATATTCTATTTACAAAGTTATTCAAGACTATGAATATGAGCTTTATAATTCTGTGTTATTCTATTTATACTTCTGTTATATTTTATTGCGTTTACATATAAATGTATTTATATATATATATATATATATATATATATATAATCTGAATTTTAAAATAAAAAAAATCAGAAAAAAGCCACACAAGATGAATTATATATTTATACATCCTTTATAAGAGAAAACACAAAGGATATCTGTCTACCACCTTAGAATGATTAAGAATTCAATATAAATGCATAATTTATATATATATATATATATATATATATATATATATATACTGAATAAGATGAAATGGAAGTTGACAAAATGTTTTGCATTCGCAAGACGTACGATTCAAATATTTTCAAAGTTCTGCAAATACTCGCGCTTCATGAATTTTTCATTCATATTTAAAGAATATTTTAAACTTAATGACCGGAGGTTCTATGTCAGATTGAATACAAATGAGTCTAGTGTGAATTTAATGATATCTTTATGTTGTGTATAATGATTCCATCAAAACTACATTCCACTATATTGTACACTACATGTCTGTAATAAGACCAATTTACATTTCATTCAACATCACCTGTATAAAATTTAAATAATCCACTGTCTCGTTATATGACAATATTAGTGATAACGTTGGAAAATCGATGTACATATCATTCTAGGTATTACCGACATTCAAACATTCTCTAAGAAATTATCTAGTTTAATAAATTAAATTTAAATAAGCAAATATGAAAAAACTATAAAATGTATTTATAAAATAGTTAGTTTTTAAATGAATAAACGCTTTCACTCGAATAGTAGTGAAAATTTTAAATTATTATAAAAAAAATAATTAATTAAAATATTAAATTACAATAATGAAGTAGTTGATTAATAAGACAGTAATTTATCTGTTACAATGAAAAATGTACCAAAAAATCCTTTGAAGAATCTAGAATAAAGATGATAATTTAGACTGCAGGTAATATAAAAAGATGTAATATAAAAACGCTATTATACAAGTATTGTGATAAAAAAGAAAGAACTGACTTTTTCAGAAAATAACTGTTCAGATAAATGAACGTTTACTCCAGAATATCGACTTATAGTGCTTGAGAACTAGAATCTTTACACTAAATCCATAGAAAATCCATTCATTAAAAACAGCTTTGTACACTTATAGGAAAACAAAATGTAAAAGGATTGTAAAATCTCTACTAAACAAAATAAAAATATTTACTTTATAAATATGGGGTGATTCAACTTAAACTTCAACACAAAAGCATTAAAAAAAAGGCAAAGCTTAAAAAAAATGCTATCCTCCATTTAGTAATTTGATTCTATTGCATATTAATACTGAAGTAAACTAAATATTGGACAGAAAAATAACATGACTTTTCTTAGTCTCTTTTAATACTTCCATGTGGAAGCCTGAATTATCACCCTAAAGTTAAAAATATAAATAGACTGATAAGGTACTAATTTTTTTAAATATTTGTTTCAAAATGTTATTCTAATATTTTAAAATAAGTTTTAGTCGAGATGGTATTTAATTTGTAAATATCAAATTGTTTTTATTTTGAAAATAATGAAACAATATATATATATATATATATATATATATATATATATATATATAATATATATATATAGACACGTATTTAAGAACATCTAATGAAACAAGACTAAATCGCAATGTTTGATTACCTTTGTTAAATGTGTCGTGCTTTGAATAATTGTATTTATCAATTGGCAAGTTTATGCTAAAGACGATATTTTTGTGTGATGTGAATTTTAAGTGAACGTTATTTGCCTGAAACAAAAAAGTTCTTTTGCAAACTCGTCCGTACGCATACACACACACTCACTTGTTCACACACACATACATAAACACCGCAAAAAAAGCATTACACTTTCGTATCACGTTACAGGAACTTTCTCCATTAGCCATCTGGCAAAAGCCATTACGACCTACCTCAGTGAATTGATCTTCAATTAATGACCATAACTTAAAATGTTACTCGCGAACAATTTATTCACCGTTACAAATGATACATTTTTAAAGATCAACGTGAATTATATACCTGACACGTATGTGTGTAATTTTCGAGATAGGTCCGCACATAAGGGGGTAACACATCGTCGAAGTACTATTTGTATCACAGATTTCGCATTGTTTAAACATTTATATCACAAATTCGTCCATATTTGTTGATATTAAATTAATTTGTACGTTGATGATTTTTATATTAACCTATATTTTTACTTAACATTGGTTTTACTTGCATAAATTTAACACATTTTCTACTGAGCTGCAAAGCCTTGTTCTCACTTGACAAATTACTTAATTTGAATGAAATAAATTTAATTAACTTGGATACATTTAAAGAGTGTAGAAACCATTTTAAGTTGTTTTGAGTGGAGTTGAATTTCAAATATAAGCTAAGTTGTAGATTGGTCAGATTTTATTTGGCATCGGTGAAAGTTTCTAGTCAGTTTTTTCTTAGAAACTTTGAAAAAAAAATAAAATGAAAACATACAGTAAACCGTTATAATAGTAAAATATTAGATTCAAGGAACACTATGATAGAATTGAAGAGACAGTGCGTTCAAAATACGAAATAAACTTTTATAACATATCTTGTACATTACTCAATTTGAAAATTTAAAAATTAGAGCCATAGAAATGTTCTAAATTATAAATTATAAAAGATTTAAGAATTCAAGTACTAGGACAAATTAAGTTTACTAAGTCAAATTATATTAATGGTATTTTTAGATATTTTTAACAAAAACAGAAAAAATTAAAAACTATCCCCGATTGCTAAATGAAATGTTAGGTTTATAAAATTTTTCATTTAGTGATTTTTTATTTTTTCTAAGAGTACTGATGTTCTCTAAACCTATTTTCACTTTTTTAATTTTTTTGCCCATAGACAGCAGTTTATTTAATTCATAAGGAGACATTTTGATGAATGAATGAAGATGTAATCGCCGCAGTCAATTAATATTTTGCAGACTGCTTGCAGGACCAAGTTTATAGCTCTCAATGAAGACTATATAGAGAAATAAAATCGTTTTTTTAAAAAAAAATCTGTGTTTAACTTGCTTTTTCACCATAATTATCAAACGACCCAAGTATTTTGTTAGTTATTATCTTAAAAGAGTATTTAAAGTTTCTAAAATACTATATTAATTAATCCACTTTTACAACTCTAAAAATCTTAATCGTTAACATTTACCTAAGATAGTAAACATTATTAATAAATTACATATAATTAATATTATCACAATTAATATAATATTATAAATATTATAATTTATTAATAATATTGGTTATATTATTATAAATATTATAACAATTATTATAATTAATATTATTACATTATCATTAAACATTATAAACGTTAGTGGTCCAAAATGACGAAGGCCATCAAGAAAAAATATCACTATACTGCAAACGTTTTAATTGGATATTGTAGATAAATAAATGAAGGATATAAGAAATTTTGAAAAATAGTAGGATAAATAAATAATATAGTAAATAATAGCGACATAAATGTATAGATACAATCTATAAAAATACTGAATCATCGGAGGTGAAAATTTCTGAATTCTATTTAATGATCTATAAAAAAATCTAATCCTGTTAAGATGAATACTGACGTAATATATATATATATATATATATATATATATATATATATATACATATATATATATATATATATATATACATATATATATATATATATATATATATATATATATATATAAATATGATCTAAACACTTCTTTAGAAAAATCTCCATAATTCCTAGTATTCAATATAATAGTCTCTTTCACTGAACAGGTCCATGTTTACGATAATTTGAAAATTCTGAAAATAAATTCAAATCAAATATTCATACGTGAACAGTTCGTTCGTAAATAATAATTTGTTTGAGATTCGTTCCGTTCGTTACAGATGATATATTTTTAAAGAACATTATAAATCAAACATCCAATATACATACGCGCAATTTTCGAAATCGGTCGTTACATAAGAATAACATATTGTCCTGACATTTCTGTTATTTAATAGTCAGTTTCACAGAGCCATAAGGACACGTTTTACGTAGACGGAATATGTTAGTAAAGTATTGTTTTCTGATTTAATGTTTTAATATTTGTCGATCTGAAAATGTCTCCTAAATCTACCTATAATCATTTCTTTTCTTTATTGAAGTTATTTTGAAACTCTTTGCTGAAATTAATATCTTCAAAGAAGAATCTTATTAGCACAATTCAAGAAAACACAATTATATAGATGAAAATAATTGTTTTACACTTTTTACAAGTTTTTTCATGAATATGTATTTTATGTTCGTATAAGTGATTAATTTAGACGATCAGAGAAAGTAGATTTTTAGAGAATATATTCATTTTTACATTTCAGACGTTTGGTAATCATCACATTTTAATATATTCATACTTCTTATATGTATTACTATCAATCATAAAACCTTATACAATTCATATAGTTTATTAATTTTATACTGTGTTTATAAACCTTTACCACTTTTTTTCGAACATATTAATTTTCATTTTTTTTTTAAAAAAAATGTATTGTGTATAAGTAATATTATTCCAAATTTATTCAATTTTTCATAAATTGAATTTTTATTTAGATTTTTTAAATTTAAATAATTTTCATTATATATATATATATATATATACAAACATATGGTTCGTAATAAGTATGGTAGAAAAGCAAGTTAAACACCGTTTTTTGTAAAAAATTGATTTTATTTATCAACATAATCTCCATTGAGGGATAGACACAGTCCAACGAGACTGCAAAATATGCATTAACGATGGAGATGACATACTCATTCAGCGAGAATTTCTTCTCACCGAGCCAAATTTTCAAGATTGAGAAGACAAAGAAATCGCATAGGGCCAAATTCATAAAATAGGACGAATGAGGAATCAATTCAAAGCCTAATTCAAGCAATTTTGTCATCGTGACGGTCAATTTGTGGTACGGCACGTTGTCCTGGTGAAAAGACACTTTTTTGTGCACCAATCTTGGTCATTTTTGTTTCAACTCTTCTTTCAAACGCTCCAATAGTGTTTCATAATAAGCTTATGTTATCGTTTTTCTCTTAGTTAAGTAGTCGATGCGGATTATTCCTTGGAAATCCTAAAAAACAGTAGCTATCACCTTCCTAGCTGACAAAATTGTCTTCACTTTCTTCGGCGCACTTTCATCAGTCGTTGTTCACGTTGTTCAAGTTGTCTTCGATTCAACTGTGTATTAGAGAATCGATGTTTTACCCAAAATGACGAATTGACGCAAAAGACCTACTTGTTTTTTTCAATTTTTGCGGAATAACTTCAATGCTTGCTTCAAACATCTGTAGAACGTGACAATTCCTCGTTTCTCGCTGTAATTTCTCCTATGCTAGTTTGAAAAGAGACACTTGATATCCGTGACGTTACCAAATAAATGGTGGTACCATATCATAGAAATTTACCAAACTTATCAAACGACCCTCGTATGTATATTGATGTAAGTAAATATGAGTGTATCAACTAAAGACAAATGTTTAATGTTAGTCTGATATCTATTATGTAAATAATGACGTTCTACTGGTGTAAATAAGACTAAAAACGGTATAATCTATATTTATAAGAGATATTGCACGTTCATTTACATATCGTATATAATTTATGTTTAGCTATAATGAAGAAATAACGTTTAACGATAATGAATAGATCACTAATCTTCACAACGTTTCATTACGCGGAGGACTTTGTATATCTATGCAAATAACCTTAATAATCTGTTTGATCGTTTGAGATTAGAAGACGCTTTTGAGTTACAACGCTCCGACTGCTGATTTTACATCGGGCTTTGATATGTCTTCTATTCATAATTAATTATGTTTTCATAGTGGACATACGGTACGTAAGTGTATACACAATATATGCATACGTGTGCAAAAAGACTAGACAATGAACAATCAATTACAATGCAAGTGAATATTATATATTGTACAAAGAAAGGGGTGAATATCGAAGTTACTGAGTTAACTTCTAAACTGCTTTATGCTACACATATGTCTACAAAAATGGATTGAACAATTTAAAAAAAACTGTCATTTGTAAACATCAAGACAGTTTCTTTACATAATCCATTATTTATATAATATGTCAAATTTACAAAAAATCTCATATAAAATGAAAATGTATAATGTTTTTATATTATAATATTAATAAAACAATTACATTTTTTTATTAAAATATACCTGCTTATGACATAAACCGGTAAATATCTCTGTCTAGAGCAAACATAAGGAGCCGAAGATCCGTTAAATTTTTACCAATCTTTGTCAATCTATTCTCAAAAGATTTCTCTAAAGAAGTAAATTATTCTAGCATGGAAGTATGTAATCCATTTCAAGCACGAGTGCTTCTGTGAAAGACTGAGTATTCACCTAGAGTCTTTTTTACAGTTTCCTAACTTAGTTTGAAAAACATGATCATTTTTTTTCAATAAAAAGAATGAGAAAATAGTTGTATTCTATGATTAAGTTTTCCACGTACTAGAATTGAACTTTGAGTAATTTAAATAGACTAAGCTTTCAGTTTTGTCTTTTTTCAAAACTAGTTATTTTCTCTTTATCTCTCTATCCCTATACATATACTTATTTACACTGTGTTCAACAGTTTCATTTTTCATAAGAAAAAAAAACATACAACCAGATAATTATATAAATATCATCGTTTTCAAAATACATAATATACTGAAGGTCATCAAAAAAATGATAGAGAAAATAAACACTCCTTCAACTACCAAATTAAAAACAAAGACACAAATAAAAATCAATATAGACAAATATATAAAACATTCTGAGTTATTATTTTTATTAAATCTTGCAATTTAGATTACTAGTATTTCTGCTGAATTGTTAATATTAAATTAAATCACTGAATAACATATTTAACTTAAATGTTTTAAGATTAATTTACCTATCAAAATGTACATTTGAAAATTAATAATTTTCGAATAATCAATTTCCATTAAGAAATTTGGAGGCATATTTAAACCGTTTATGATGGATATATGTTTTATATGTGCGAAAATTAAATTGAGATAAAAATGAGCATCAGTTCTCAAAACATAATTCAAATGCTTAACAGCTTTTATTCAATGCTGTTCTATACAAATCATCCGGTATCGAATATATCGTACTTATACGTTCAACGCAGATTTAACGTGCCAATATATTCGAAAAACGACAGATTATGATCTAGAATTTTCGCAAATAAATATACCGTAATACATTCCCCATAGAAAATAATTTAGAGGCGGATTATGTACGAAACGGTGGCCGAAAAAGCGATTCCGGAGCGATAATACAGCTTTACACTTTCGAACATTCCAATTTAGAAAATTTAATACGATCGACATTATAAAATTAATGTATCCCCCGCTCAATATCTGAAAATTACCAAACCCTGAACATCATCAGCTAGTTATTTCGTTAAAGCAGTACCTTTAACATCAGAGAGCAGTACAACCACTACAACGTCGATAATGTCCCCGGGGTCTAATATCATTATCGTACCAACTACACGAATGAAATGCCTGTGTAGAACACGGCTTAATGTATTTTGTCCCCAAATTTCAGTGTTGCCACCCGCCGGTGGCTCTTTCTCCAATGACTGGGTATGCGCGTCGTCGTCGTCCGAGACGTGGAACAAGAACAAGAAGACGACGCCGACGCCGCGATGCGCAACACACCGACGGTAGAGGAACGTTCGGTTGACTCCCCTTTGTGCGTGCACGGGAATCGATGGGGTGCGCGAAACGTATAGCGATTTGTTAACAACACCCCTCTAGACGGAATGCTTGCCGCGCTTGTCATTGCCTTCCCTCATCATTTTATCTTTCATCCTTCATTTGGCGTTCCTCAGATGGCGTCGGTTTACACGAACATGTACACCGAACGGAGATAAAAGTTTTCTGTGTCGTTGAATAATTTAAAATGAGGATATGATCAGGAAGCGTTGCCAATACTTCCTTTTGAATATTCCCGTTCATATCTGTATGTAATCTGTATTTACTAGGACAGCTTTTTCACAAGCAAACCTTTTGTCTACAACGCTCGACGAATGTAGTCTAAAACGTTCCGCTAACGAAATGTTTTCATTTTATAATTCAATGTGACGAAACACGTCTGTACGAACGCGGAAATGAATTTAATAACAATACGAAACGTACAAAAATATAGATATTAACTCGATAATGAAATTATCAGCGAAACGGTGTTTCAAAACATTATTGAATACATATACACCTACGAAAAATCGCAAATTGATCGTACGATATCTATTTTCAAGTCCATAAATTGAATTGTCTGTTTTGAAAAGAATATTTCATCTAAAAACAAGTTCAATTTCAATCAACTGTGACATAAACCAGAACCAGAGTTAATGAATTTAAATCAAAAATGTTTATTATCAGATCTGTGTCCTCTTTGTATTCTGTTCTTTGAATATTCATCGGTAGTCATTCCATTCTTATTTTATTTAAATCGAGTCGAAAATTATACCACTTTTAAGTATTAAGTTGGTAAGAACATAATTGCGGTTTTTTGAATTCTAACCTTAATTTTTTTCAACGAAAATGTAATTTCATCATGTTCATGTTAATATCATTTTAAAGTGCATTTTTCGGTATGTATTTCGGTAACATTGATTTTGGTTTTATTATTAATTGTATTTCAAATTAGGCTATTGAATCAAAGATGAAAAAAAAGCAAATAAGATTATTTTTTGTATGAATTCAAAACGGGTAGTAAATCAGCAGATATTATAAAAAATTTGTAGGAATAAAATTCGTCATACAATCAATTTTTAGTAAAAAAAAATAGATTTTAACATTTAAAATTAGAAAGAAGTAAATTAGATTGATACTTAAGATACATATATATATATATATATATATATATATATATAATTTTTGTTTGATATTAATAAAAACTATAAACGAATCATAAAATATCTTTCAAACATGTCCTTAACCGTGTTTATTTTTTATGTAAGTGAATCGGATTGTTAATCATCATGTCATCACACAAAAGCAAATAACGAAATGTTACAAAGCCAATTCAGTAGAAAATTTTCCGCCAAAATGAGATATCACATTATAATAAAAATGTTTGATACTCGGTTGTTTGTTAATGATCGCTACAAAAAATTGGTAAAAAAAACCCGTAAACCGACGAATAACAACCACGCGTACACAATCTCATAAATATATCATCGATAACCAAACATTATCAGTTCTAAAAAGCTTAATCGACTAGAAAAAAAGGTACACGGTTTCTATTGACATAATTTACGTTTGTAAACAGGGGTTAATAGTTAGTTCGTTATTAATTCGGTGATGGTTGACTTATTCGGAAGTGCACATTATTATACGTTTGACGAAACTTCCTATCGTTAATGATGGATTTATTTCGGAGAATATATATTTCCATAAAACACTCTCTGATTTTAAAATAGATTTATAATGTCCTGCAAATAATTTTAAACATAAAACGATATTGAACAAAAATTCATATGTAGATTCTAAAACAGATCATTTAGTTCATTTTTATTTAACCCTTTGAATCCAGGAGTGGATCTTGGAATCCACTGATGTTTTCCAAGGAAACTATGGTCTCAGAGAACTACCTTATGGATGATATATTTAAAGGTCAGTAATCTCTTTCTAATGAGACTAAATTTATAACTCTTTCTTTGATTAGAAAAAAATACGGTCATCCAAAAATCAGAAAAATCGTTTTTTTTCATTTGAAATTCTATAAAAATTGTGAACTTGAAAGTTTAGTTGAATCATATTTTTTCCGCAAGTTCATCATTGGAAGAAAGCATATAAAAAACTTCAAGACTCTTTCACATCGGGTACAAGATATTACCAATGTGAAACCGTTTTGTGCACACTTGATTGTTTCAAAATTTTTCACACACAATAGTAATATTATTTCTACTCATTTTCAATTGTAATCAGTTTTTCCTCTTCTAATTATATTGTAATGTTATGTTTGTAATCAAGAGATTTACGTTTCCACGAATATTATCAACAATTTTCCACGATAAATCAGATAGATGTGAAATTTTTAATGGATAATCTGATTTAATCGAAAAATATTTATTAAGAAATGTCAACATTCTTTCCTTTTCTCCGGCTCCAAAGAGTTAATAATCTAAAAAAGCATTGGTGCTGTTAGCTCTGACAAAGTATGAAAAAACACACAGTTTATATAAAAGAAATGATAAACAGATCCATAATCATTTTTTAAAAAATAAAACTCCATTAAAAAAACAAGCAAGAAATTCGAAAATAATCCAATATTAGAGTCTAGGTGTGAGTGATACGTGTTCTGTTGTCAAGCTTGTACACACGTTCTCTTCTAGAGTATGCGGTACGACAACGAGAGAGCCCACTCTGCAACAGGAAACTTGTATTCAATGTAAAGAACCGCCGAAACAATTTCATTAAGACGTACGAACGAGGGAAAAAAGCATCTTTCACCGGTTACTAATTAACAACGAATGTTAGTTTAAAGAATTGGGTCACGGCACACCGCGATCCGTTTGCGACGAACGCACGCACACACAAAAAACAAATATTCCGCTAGAACAAACACGAAAAACAGAAATATCCCTGGAGCTTCCTGACATACGTTCAGAGAGGGCTCACTAGTTCGCTCACGCACGCATGCACACGCTGAACACGCACGCACGCACGCACCCACGTGCAAAGTACTATTCAAAAAAAGTCACATACACAAACGTGTGTGTGTATGTCTGCATATATATATATATATATATATATATATATATATATAGATATATATATATATATATATATATATATATATATATATATATATATATATGTGTGTGTGTGTGTCTTAATATAAATAACTGTAAAAGATATACTCAATGTCCGTTTAATTAACTTGTAAAACAAGTGATTACGCTGAACTAAAAGGACTAATAAACTCTTTTCCCTGATTTATTTCACTAATTGGTTTTGTATCTTTGAAAAATTTGATACTTTTTCAAACTCGAGTAACATGACATAATAAAGTAATAACTAATTCAATAAAACACGTTTAAAACAAGCCAATTTCATATGTAAATAGCATCTATTATTATAAACTATGGAATGAAATATATATATATATATATATATATATATATATATATATATATATATATATATGTGCATATATATATATATATATATATATATATATATATATATATATATCATTTGTAACAGTTTAAACACAATAAATTGACTGTAATATCTTATTTTGAAAATAAAATTGTATTTTTGTTCATTTACCAAATACCAAGTAGTTTAAAAAGTTCGCTACATCTTTTCAATTGAAAAAATAAAAATATATGTAAAAATATTTCACCTAGTCCCATTATAATCTAGTTTATTATAGTTTTTACAACTTTGTTATAAATTATGAATATTTTTCTAATATTAAAACTCATTTAAAAATGAAAAATATTTACAACTATAAAAATTTTTTTAAGATTTTATGAAAAATTTTAAACAGATGCTAATTTTTAAGCAGGCTCCAAACTATTCACGAAATATTAAATCTAAAAATATTTTGAAATAGTTTATAAAATGGTTTTTATACAAATAATAATCATACATCTATTCTCCTTGCAATTTCAAACTTCATTACTCTATGGTAGATTATATTTCATATTTTATGTAAGAGTTGGAAATTGATGTTGAAATTCTGCCTTAAATATATTTTCTGGGATTTGCTTATTAAAAAAGTGATATATCTAACACTTTTAAGTAAATCATAATACCACCCCGGTTAAGAATCGCTATATAAATTATAAAAAATACATTTTTATTTTAGTTGTTATATATATATATATATATATATACACAAATGAAATTAATAAAATGAGCAGTCCTATATCTATAAATATCCTTTTTTGTCAGTAATAAATAACGGACGATCCATTTTTCAAGTAGCACAGACAGTTTTATATTTTAATATCGTTTATATATAAACAACGAGATAATTACTAATCAATTACAATGAAGAAATATCGTAAAGTAACATCTGGACGTGTCAACATTATATATAGGGACAATTCTTCAAAACCTGACCTTGCACGTCAAACGACCCGTACGTCACTAACAAACCGATGAAATATATCTTCATTGTTAGCGTAGAATCAAAGAGGCGTTTCATAAATAGTATGAGTGATAAAGGAGGAAACGAGACGGGTGTACGACGATAAGGGTGGCAACAATCTGCAGACAGGGTCGTTCGTTTCTATTTTATTTTGACGGTGACCTTTATGTGCATGGTCATTCAGTAGACGTAATGCATCGATTATATCTTAGTACATTTCAATGACACCAAATTTCGACTGAATAGTTTTCAATTTTAAACGAATATTCATTTTTTAGCCATTTATATGCCAAAGAATATATGCTATTCAAAATGTATCAAATAAATAAGATCATCTACAAACTGGTAGTACTAAAAAAAATCAAATTTGAAACATGCTTTCGAATTGAACATATCACCATGTTTTCTAAATTATAAATAATATTTTATGAATAAATATTTTCAATATATACTTTTATTATTTTATCAGAACATGTATACTCCAATAATATATTTCACATCGATTTTTTTCCAATCATGTTATTACGAAATGATTATATGTATAAAGTTTTTGTAGTTATTTAAACGAAATGCGCAGCAAAAAAATGTGAGTATGAAATTTATAATACATTTTCTGTGTAGAATTTTATCATAATAGGAATAAAAACGAATATCTAGAGACGAATTTCCCTGTGTAAGAGAATTAATAAACTTTTTCGAAACTTTATTAACGTTGTATTATCGAAGACAAGAAAAATGTTTTTAAAAACGCGTTTCTTACTAACTCATATATATTACCATATAAGCCACTTTATCAATATTATTAAACATTTTTTCACGTCATATTGTATCCGTATAAAACAGTGAAGCTGATTTAAACCCCCCATTAAGATCATATTATACCACTATTCATACCCCCATATAAATACAACCCTGTTAACATTATCCCCTCGTTTATATATATATATATATATATATATATGGTCAGGTTACCGTTTGCCATTTTTCATCAAAAGTGGCAGGAAGATAAATTTTTCAACAAGACGCCCTAACCTTCCTTTAACGACATCGCACCCACACTACAATCTCTACTAACGCCTTATAAACGAGTCTCTTATACGATTATTACTATACTTGCATTTTGTGTTATGACATTGGCGGTACGTTTGATTTTTGTAGAAGTTTTTGAATGGTATCGGAAAAATAAAAATATTTTTTATACTTTATTTATTAAGTGAACTAAAAAAAAATGTTTCGTTCAACAGATCTCAATTTGCGTATATGTTCTCATATTAAATTCAGAATTTTTAAAAACATGAAGTACGAGATTAAATAAATGATGAGCTAATTCATATCGTTTGGTGAATAATTCTTTTTGAAGTCCGCCAAGCACAGAGAAGAGATTTCTCGGTGTTAATTTTCATTTAAGACTTTGTGGGGCAGAATCGCCTAATGAAAACCAGTGGTGAGTACGTTTGTAGTTGGAATAAATAATCCTCAATTCATCAGTGGTCAAAATTTTATCCAAAAAGTTCTCTGATTTTAGTCGTGAAATAAGAGATTGTAAGACACTCTAATTTGTTATTGGGAATTAATTCGTGTGGTATCCAATTTACTTAATTTTCAACTCTTTCCTATTTTGTGTAAATGCTTCCGTATTGTTTCGTCACTTACTTTGAACAATTCTGCAATCTGTTGACACGTTAAACTGGAATTTGTTTTAATCATTGTCTCCGATTCGTCGATATTTAAATTTGATGGTCTGCCTGATCTGGTCTCGTCTTTAGTTTCTGTAGCGTTAGTCCCAAGTTTAAATTCATGAAGAAAATACCCACGTACTACACTATTTTTCACATACATTTTTAAGGATTAGAATTATTTTTTAAATTAAAGTGAATAGTTCGAGATTCATTTAAGACACATGCTTATATTACTGATAAACAATTCTTGGAATTTTGTCCGATAACAAGTGTAAACAATTCTTGGAATTATTGTACGTTATAACAGCGACAGAATATTCTTCGTTACCTAATATATATATATATATATATATATATATATATATATATATATATGTATATATATATATAAAATAAATAAATGAATAATACCTGGATGAATTAAAAAAATCGTTTATAAAATCAAAATATAAAAAGAAAATACACTTACGATATGAGAATGTTGTTTTATAAAAGTAGTTGTATTTAAATTTTTTGAGAAGTCTGGATAACGCAAACCGTACAATGTAAATTTCAATTTTAATTAAACAGATACATCACTGCTATATACCGGTAATCACTTGTAAAAATAAGGTTTGTATTCAATAGACAACAACATCTTCTGAAAATTAAATCAAGTGAATTTTTACCGGCAATAATTCGTGAGACCGAAATTGAATTCGTTTAATACTAAAATATCAATATCAATTCGATCACGTATAAGTCCGATGGGAAAACGGTACACATATCCGTATCGCTACGAACTTGGTCCCCACATATCTTTTAACTGTTTCACATATAAATATATATATATATATATATATATATATACATCTTTTCATCCATTCAATTCAATTGTATCCACCTGAGACACTATTCATTCAGACGTGAAGACAAATCCTATAAGAGGGCGCGTTGTTGAACGCCGTATAGATTCAGAAAGCTATAATCTGTGTAAGAATAGCATTGAATACGACTACAGCAATTAAGAATTTATCTGATAATTTCGTATATTCTTCTGGTTAATAACTTTTTGAAGTTTCTTTTATCTTCGTACTGTCTGTGTTTATGGAAATAATACGATTAAGGAACCTTATATGAAAAGTTTTTTTTTCATTTTATTTTGAGAACGATAAACGATCCAAGAAAGAGATTACGAACAATAAGTTTATAAATTAATGTAAGAAAGAAAATGTACAATAAGCAAATATTATAACACACGACCTCAGCCAAATAATAGAATGTGGCACAGATATTAGATTGGTAGAAAAATAATTGCGGTTTATGTTCTTCAAATTCATATACATTTTTTTCAACTAATAATTAACTTTAGTAATCGAAATAAGCAACATTAAAATAGACACACTTTTGCCAATTAACGACAAGTTTATTTATTCTGGTTATGTAAAATTCCGGAATTCTGGAGTTGATAAAATCTTGAAATGCACTTTCGACAGCACCTTGGTTGTGGAAGACCCAACTTCTTACCCAGTAAGAAGTTGTCGAAATTCTTAAACGAGTAATAATCTGTTGACGAGATATCTGGTAAGTATGATGAATGAGGCCAATTAATTCAATTTTTGGACAATCAATCGTGCGAAGTGTGGACATACATTGTCGAGCAATAGGACTGAACATTTTCGATTGACCATTAGGGAGACCAGACATCGAACTTCTTAGTACATTTTGTCGATTTCTTGACAACATCTCTCAACTGTAATGGTTTCACCGGGATTCAAAAAAATATAGTGGATTATACCGAGCGCGGACCACCAAACAGTCACCATAATTTTCTTTTAACGTATTTTTGGTTTCCTGAAACATTCTGAGGCTTCATTCTTGTCCAATCATTGTGCAGATCACTTTTATTGTCATAAAGGATCCACTTGTTGCACGTTACAATACAATCGAGAAATGAATCGTTTTTGTTGCATGAAAGAACTATAAAACAAACTTAGTAACGGATATTTGGATATCCATTTGCAAAGATGTTTTGATTTTCCTATCAGTTTTAAGTGGTTCAGAAGTGTTGGATGACTAGCACCTAACTTTTGTGCAAATTGTCGAATTGTTGTGTGTGGTTCTGATTAAATTAATTCTTTCAGTTGGTCGTTATGAACTGAATAAGAATGCCCACGACATTTTTCACCTTCAAGGCTCTTGTCCCCATCACGAAGTTTTTGAAACTATCATTGCACCGTACGTTCCTTAACAGTACCCACACTAAAAGCATCATTTAGTTTACGAGCAGTTTCTGCTGCTTTACCACCCGTTTTGAATTCATATAAAAATTTTTCTATTATTTGCTTCTTTTCCATCTTTAAATTGAAGTAAAATTAATAATAAAACCAAAGTTGGTTACCAAAATACAGACAGAAAAATGTACTTTAAAACGATATTAACGCGTTGAAATGACAGTTTCGTTAAAAAAAGTAAGGTTAAAATTCAAAAAACAAAACTTTAATTATTTTCCTATCAACCTAATTAGTATTTACTCAGGAATTAATATATGAAAAACTACTTATTATTTTTCCTACATGTTAAATAAACAGGAATACAGAAAAATTCTACTAATAATAACATTAAATTCTTATATTTATGATATATCACGACCGTGTGTTTTTTTTAGTGTTACATAAGACGACCTGTTACAATAACGTAAAACGAAATACATAAAGAATAAGATATATATGCGCACATATCAAAATACATGCGAAATCTATACGCCATATATTATGCAATATGCTGTGCGAACACGTATTGAAATCTGTGGCACGATGTTCTATAAAAGTGAATGGAAAACTTGGCGATTATATTTTTTTTCTAAGGGCGCAACATGACGACGACGATGGCGAACCGATCGCCACGAAACGAGACAAGGGACTGAAAACTTCGAGCGAGACATGCAAGTGGGACTCGTACATTATTACACTAGGACTTGTGCTGGGAAACCATCGCTCGCCGGCGACAAGCTCGGATGATTGTGAATGATGTCGAGCCAGCGTTTGTATTCCGACGAATATTTTCAGCGCACTGTCTTCAGCAGATTGCGACGACAGCTACGGAACGAGACAAATACGAACATGGTGTATCTGGATGTGTGTGAGACAGAGAGAGACGTATAGACGTTTATATATAGACAATGGTTTATTCCGCGTGTATATTCATGCTTGGAATAAAACTTTACTATGCGACAGTAGTGGAGTTTAATTTTTCTGTTTGGCGCTGTGCGACGCCAGATGTTGACAATGGTCGCGACACCAGCAAGCCAAGTACGAAATGATCGAAACTAGCTGTTAATGTTAACACTATCCGAACATTTTGACTTAGTTTCTCACTTAACGACTTTATATATATATATATATACATATATACAAAGAAAATTTAATTTGAACCAGAGTATAAAATAAATGTATAATTTGACAAGCACACAAATTTATCTGTTTTTTTTTATTTAAAGGTTACTTAATTCAATATCGTGTTTAAAAAATAATAACTACAAAAATATTATTTCTAACAGGTTTAAAGTTACAAGACGCCATTTGGAATCTGACAGGTTTAATCAAGAATATCACAATCCTGTTAAGGTCCACACTACTCCTGATTTCAATTTACTTTAAGGTCGTTTTGTCAATCTCTATTCTTTTGGAGATTCTAATCAGTATGTTTGTTCATCTATGGAAGTTGAAGAAAATCGTTACTGCTGTAATATTTTTTTTTCTTTGAAAGGTATTATCAGTTTAAATAAAGACTCTTTTAGCGATAATTCGTTAAAATCAAATGAATATACATATATATATATATATATCAAATTATATATATATATATATATATATATCAAATTATATATATATATATACTAAACATTTTCATAAAAAAATATAATGTGCATGTTTATTTGACTATAGAATGCTAGTAAAAAAATATTTGATATATTGTTTTCTTTCTTAATAAATAACTTAGAACTAAAATTTCATTATCAGTTGTCTTTTGTCCATCATCAGAGTTAAAGAAGAAGGCAAAACAACTTCTTAACTATATTAGATCCTTATAACCGTGAAACTTTATTAAATTTGTCTTTTGCGGTCAAAAGTTCTCAACTAAAATTAATACCATGACACTGTACATTACATTGTTTTACTTCTTGTATTAAGTTTCTTATGTTACTAAATTATATATTTTTTTTGATCTTTTTTAATTTATATACTGTACAAAATAAATCAATTAGCAATATGTTTCACTTTACCAAGAAATACAGAAATACTTATCATTAGTCTTCTTTTAATTGGATATTTTTTTTACTAATTATCACAGTATTTTTAATACATCTAACAAATTAATAGCAAGTTATAAAAAAAACTCTTAAATGAATTTTACTTAACAATTATAAAAATAAATCTGGTTTTAATGAGTATTTCTTAATTTAGAAAACAGCATCTAGTTAAGACAAATGTATATATTTGAAAAACGAAAAGTATTTTCAAAATATTATATATTATATATACAGTAAAAAAATATTGTCAAAAAATTGAAAAATGCATGAGAAATTGCATCGTTTACGACCAGCATTAGTCAATTGGAAGCATCAATTCTTCTTTATGACAACGTCCGACTACGTGTCTCACAAATAACTTTAAAAAAATTAAATGAACTGGGTTATAAAACACTATACATCACCCACCTTATTCAACGGATCTGTCTCCGACAGATCATAATTTTTTTAAACATTAGAGTAATTTCCTACGAGAGAAGGTTTTCAAAGATCAAGCAAAGCGCTTTCGATGAATTCGTTAATTCCAGGACTCCATAATTCTATCTTGCAGAAATAAACACACTTTTTTCCGTTGGAAGAAATGTGTGCAGGCCAATGGTCTTTATTTCAATTAATAAATATAATTTTTAACTAATATATGCTTCTTTTTACTCGTTACGTAAAAACCGCAATTATTTTTGCACCAACCTAATATATATATATATATATATATATATATATATATATATATATATATATATATATACATAGAATGAGAGATTTATTTTTTAATAATTATTACAATTCTCAGTATTTCAAATAAAATATGACACATTATTTTACAGGCTGTTTATTAAAATCGAACTATTCAGGTGAAAGGAAGTGTTTCATCGTTCTCATTTTATTGAGAAATAAAAATATATCCAGAATGGCGATCATGTAAAGTTCTGTATCCGATTGCATTTTTTAAAACTAGTTTATCGCAGTCAGCAGATAATTTAGTGAAAAAAAATATCTTTTCGAGTTTGCGGCTATCGAAATATATACGTATGTATAAAAAACGATCTGAACTTTTTACTTAAATCGTATATAAGAACGAAACGACTTCGAAAAAAAATGATACGCAGAAAAACAACCACACAATCGACCGTAATTCATGATAATACACAAAAGGGCGAACAAGAAATAAGATTCACGATTTGAAAACATATCGAAACGAACGAACGAGCGAAGTCTGTGAGTTTAGAGCAGCCCATATATGTCAAAGGCTTACACATTGCTGAAAACATGTAAAATATTTTATGGTTGCAGCAATTCGACCGTTTTTC
Organism: Acanthacorydalis orientalis; assembly: GCA_034766995.1. NCBI lineage: Eukaryota > Metazoa > Arthropoda > Insecta > Megaloptera > Corydalidae > Acanthacorydalis > Acanthacorydalis orientalis. The sequence continues at coordinate 11,846,544 of CM068318.1, read as the reverse complement.
GTAAAGTATCGAACGGGAGTTCGAACACTGGATGATAGGAACGAGACGGACGACGTCGTTCGAAACAACGACGTGTGCGTCTGTCTCCGTCGCTCGCCATTCAAATTTCGATAGTTTTATATATATATTTTTTTTTCTTTGTAAAATATCTACAGATTTGAATATTTGATATCATATCTGATTATTTTTTCGTCTCGAATTAAATTTCGAATTTGATGGAAAGTTTTATCGTTTTGCGTATGAGAATTGCGACGATTTTTTATGGATATAGACTTTGTAGTATCAGATAAAAATAAACGATAATATATTTTGACATTGGTAAGAACGAATATAGTCGTTATTTATAATGAATGTGATATGTTATCAGCGGCGTAAGAATATATAAATATATATCTAAATATTGAAATTTTTTATGGCCCGTTTCTTTTGTTGCCATACGGATAGTTTAATCTAGAACTAACGTATTTCAGTTGAAATGTTATTGGTTTTTGAATGGATTACGAGTTATTTAAAGGTTTACTTGATGAAAGGACATTATCGTACAGTAATATGAAATATGAAAATGGCGGATGAAAGTTTTTCAATAAATTCGTTTTAAAACGTATCTACATCTTTCGTTATTGAAATATACGTACATTTCTCTGCTATTATTATCATTTTATATTAAAATGTCAAATATATATAAAAATAACAATCTTATAATGACAACAATACGATTTTTTTTTATTTTGTCGAAATTTAAAACTCAATGTGTATATATATATATATATATATATATATATTCGATTTGAATCAAATTAAACTCATCAAATTTCTTTCACTTTTTAAGTTTTTATTAAATTTATATATATATATATATATATATATATATATATATATATATATATATATATATATATAATAAAAAATATGCATATATATATATATATATATATATATATATATATATATATATATATATATGCATATTTTATAATTTTCAGAAATATAAAATAGTATGTTGTATTTGTAGAAACCTATGTATTTCATTTCATTTAGTTTCAATCGAAATATATCCATATATTATATAAAAAAAGTTATATCCAAACGTCTCCGTTCAATAAATCAAACCAATCTCTGACTTTGCAAACTAAACGCACTTTAATGAAACATATGACACTACCGTACAACATATGCGATACATAAGTTTTTTCTCATGATTCAGAACTGAAGAAAAATGCCGAATATCAAAGTCGAATTGTTAAAAAAAAGTTTCGAACATTAATACTTCAATAGTCTGATTTTTTATTCTTAAAGACATTCGAATATTAAAAAATCAAAATACGTTTTTTTATATTATTTAAGACTGGTTTGAAAACAAAATGTGTTACAAATTTTAGTTATAACGAAAAAAATAATAATTTCTTGTCATATTTTTTATATAAAAAATAATATGTTAAGCTACTTACCACTATTTGTTGAAAAACACGTTAGATCTGCAAAAAAATAAAGTCAAATTAAATAATTGTTATACTAGTTATATATATATATTACTTGGTCAGTTATTTAAATAATCATTTCATAATTCAAAATACAATATTCTATTTACAATTTATCTCCTATTTGTTATATTTCATTTCCATATACAGATATGCATCGAAATTGATAAATTTGTCATTCACACATCTATTTATCTAGCTCTAATTGCAAAAAAAAAAACTATTTTAGATGATTCTTTCATTTTATAAACACCTTTTTAGATATTTGTTTGGTATATGTATTTTTTCTTAACATTTTCTTTACATTTTATATATATATATATATATATATATAAAGATGAGCAAGAAATATGAAAAGTCGAGAAGAAAAAACAATAAATATCAATTAAAGATGTCAAAAAATGAGTGAAAAATATTATTTCACATATTAACCACGAATAATACTTCTCACTGATCTCATACGCATTTCTATATACACCACATTTAAATAGCCATTTTAGATATTATTCTATCGTAATATGTATACGAGACCTTCCAAATAAAACTAAGTGCAAGTAATTAACTATACAAGGGACACCTTGAACAAATTGAATTAAATAATCGGTACCATGCCCTTAGAGACACACCTTAAGACCTGAACATTCAACATGAAATTATAATAAACCTTTGATAAACTAACTAAATTAAACTAATAGCTAAACATACGACCCTCTGTAATCATATATGACAGCCGCCACTGTTGACAAACATACATACATACACAAACACAGAGACAAGATGTGTAAATTGTACATCACGCACCATCTACTGGACAGTTTGGTGGTTTCGCGCTGTTTCTCAACTCATTAAACTTCGCTGTAGGCAATTAAACTGGTGACCAAACACTCATTAAAAGTTTCTGTTCTGTATGCAGTGCTGTCTGTCCGACAGTCGGGAGACACGTGGCGTGACACATGCACTGTTGGCTAGCGTGCAACGGAGATGACGAACCGATTCAATTTTGAATGTTTTTTCTACTAATTATAAACGGATATTGATCAAAAACCTTTTTTTAACAGAAATTATCGATATCCATTCACGCACGTCCATCCAAATTACTGCAGTGAAAAGTGATTTTTTAAATGTGTAAATTTAATGAATTATTTTCTGTTTTACAGTCAGTAGCACTAGTATAGATTGAAAATGTTTATTTGCTTTATGGAAATAGAAACATGTTTTATTAGAATATTGATATATATTATTATTTTAAAAATATATTAGTATTTAAAACATTAATATTCGAGATAAGGTTTTATTCAATTTTATACGTTTAAATAATTCAGTAAAATGATTTTCGTTTCCACCAACTCCTATCAAAAACATGATACTAAAAAATTTGAAAAACACTGAAGTAAGTTTTCTATAACATCAATATATATCGAAGAAAGTATTTCAAAGTACTTCAGAGTTACAATAAGCTCAAAAAGTACAAAAGAAGAAGATTAAATATATTCTCAAAATCTCTATGAAAGGTTCTGTATAGAAAATATATGTTCTCAAGCAAATATATCTTTCAACTCTCTATATGCAAAGTTTTATAAACAACATTCATTTTATGAGTAAAAGTCGACATGAAAACAAACGATTTTAAAATAAGTAAAGTCTAGAAAAGTCAACAAACAATAACTTGCCAAGAAAAATAAAAACATGTTTCTAGTGAGTAATTATTAGTAGAGTAAAATAGTTTTAAATTTTGAATGAAACATAAATAAATTACAAGTAGAACTTCTGATTTATGTAAATTATATTTGAGAGAAGTAAAAAAAATATGTAAAACTTTATATTAAACTCTAATTTTATAAATAAATAGAAGTCGGTACAACTATAGAGAAACTCTAAATTTTAATAAAAACGAGATTAATTTTAAATACAACATATTAATTTATACATGTCTTCTATGGAGTTTGGTTGTATGTATTTCAGTATTTTCAAGACTATTTAACTCTATTATATTCTATATTCAATTATTATTATTTCTTATAATTTATGTCTCTAAAGTCATTTATAATATGTATTTAGCAGATATTGAGTCCATTTTATTATATTTTGACATATAAGTAACACAAATTGTATTGAATATAATAAATTCGACTCAATTGTCTACAATTTTATCTTTTATTTAAATTATTAAAGTAATCAAAATAATTAAAATTCGATATAAATGAAAACATGTAATAATAACCAGACCACAAAATTTAATGCATTCTGATATAACTAATGGTTCAATAAATAAGTATAATTATATACAAATATATATATATATATATATATATATATATATATATTAGTTTCTCTTATCCTTCATAAATATCTGTAATAATAAAAAATCATACAAATGTTCGAATTTAATACTATCAAGAAGGAAATACTTTATAAGGTATCGTATAAATGAGATAATTACACATAGAAGATACTGAATTATATCAAAAATAAGAAGATATATATATATATATATATATATATATATATATATATATATATATATTATAATACAAATTGAACACAATCGTTCGATGGATTATCAGCTTAATAATACTCATTTCATATAAATATCTGATTGGAAGTTCTAGGTATTCAACAGAAATTAATTTAATTCTTAGGTCTGTAAATAATTAATCAGTTATTAGAGAATCTGTAATGATGATTGAAGAGAATATAAACTAATTAACATGAATATTAAATGTGGATAAAAAGAACAAACTATATTATTAAATAATTTGCTTCATAAATAATATAAATGAGAAATTTTCAATTTTAGATATAAGTAAGTTCATTGTTAATGACTTATATTGAAATCTACTTTTGACATAAACTACTATTTCGTAAATGCTCTTATACAAAGATGATTATAAGAGACTTTGGAGGTAAATATATGAAGTTTCGAGCAACAAGTAATAAAAATTACTTGTTATAATATGGAAAGTTTTCATAAATCCTAGTTGATTTTAAACTTGAAATATTTCAAGTAGTATTTTTAGTAAAAACGGTAACTGATAAAACTGTTTTTATAACCTGAACTTATCTACAAAAACTATTTACTTTTTTTGACAAAGGATACTCTTTTCAAATTTAATAAATCAAATCATTTAAATAAAATAATTCAAGAATACTACATATTAAATCTAATTTTTACTGGTCAATAGAGAATTAAATAATATTATTAAAAAAAACATACAAGTAACAAAAAGCAAAATAAATCTAATTTATATGAAATATTTTTTTTCTTTTATTGAAGAAGACTAACAAATAATTTACGGATCTTTTAAAGGCAAAGAAAATATAAAATTCTAATTTTAAAAAGAATATGCAATCATATGTAGAATATACACAAGAATATGAAATGTATGCAATCATATCACTGTATGACATCCTGTTCATTGTCCTCTTTTGTTAAATCCCCTTCAATCACTACAGATGTTTTCTGCTATTACATTCTTTTCCCTTCAGGCATCTTCTTGTTGTTTAATATATATTCGCTGATAATATTACTGAACTTGATATATATATATATATATATATATATATATATATATATATATATATATATATATATAGTACCAATCTACCACAAAATGACTCAGAAGTCGAAACTCGTCAAAGCAGAATATTTCAAAAAAGATCAAATATAACAGAACCAAAGAAAATAATTCAAATACAAATTCTCTTCATTTAATTATTTCCTAATTTTTCAAAAAGTATGTAAACCTCGCAAAATTAATAAATGTTGCCTTAAAAATATTAAATCTATTCATGATAGCTGAATTGTTTTCGATTCTTAATTCAAATACATATTTTAAAAAAAGATTAATAAATTTCTTATTTAAAATGGATAAATATTAACACTTCCGTCACATATGTGTGTCTTTGGCTGCTACCGGTTTTCGGCGCGCATTAGACGTGTCTAAGATATCGTTCTCGTGACAATCTATACCGAACATGACACATTATGTTTATTTAAAGTACAGGGCGAGATAAAAATAACTAAATCCATTACTAGTGGTAAGTATGATCTCTCTACAACATAACAAATAAAAGGAGAGGTTAGACTGACAGCAATATAGGAATGAAAAGAATTACTGGCTTCATCATTCTAATGGGTTTTGTGAAAAAGTCTGAGAAAGATTTTATTGATACACAAATGTACAACTTCATACACCGATCTTCGGTGATGCAAAGAGCAGGAACAGATTCCGTCAGATATGAAGATACTGGCACTTCATCAACAATGAAAATTTCAAAGACAGACTAGACAAAATAAAACCTGTGTTTACATGTTTTCAAGAAAAATTTCGAACAGTATACAAATTAGAAAAAGAACTGCCCCTTGACGAAAGCATCATACTTTGGAGTGGAAGAGTCTCATTTCTAACATATAACCCAGTCAAAATCACAAAATACGGAATATTGATACGATGGTCTTCAAAAGTATCACAAGGTATATTTGTAATTTTGTAGCATATCGCAAGAGGATATACACTGAACACACTATATTTTAATTATTAAACCCATTCATAAATTTATGGCATATTATAGTAATCATGCACATATCTATGTGGACAATTGCTGTAACAGTGTACAAGTCGCACAATGAATATTACAAAATATAACAGGTGTGTGCTATAGAGGACTACAGGGAAGAATAGAGGTGTGCCAGCTTGTCTAAAAAATGTAAAATTAGAGAAAACCGTTATAATGTTCCATAGAAAAAATAATATCCTGGTGCAAGCATGGAAGACAAAAAAAAGATCTTATCTACGATATCAACAATACATTCTGCAAATACAAAATGATGTTACAAATTCTAAAAAGAACAAATCGAGCCGACATGTGTAGTAGAATATAATAAAAACAAGAAAGTTGTAGATCGTTTCGATCAGTACCCTTTCAACTATGCAATTTTTCGAAAAACCAAAAAGTGGACTAATGTCAGTTATCATTAATACATTTTTGATCAGTTGCTGCCTGAGTGACTGTAAAAAGTACCCACGGATAACGAAAACCCCGCATCTGAAACACACGCCGTGAAAGTGTTAAATGTCAGTTGATTACATGTGATAGTCTAACATTTGGTAATGTGTATATTTTTATTGATATATATATATATATATATATATATATTATAAACATATTTTCATTTCTCGTATTAAAGCTCGATTTACGCTTCAGTAGGTCGTTTAAAAATAGATTTATTTCGTCCTGCACAATGAAAGTCATATAATACAAGCGAATTTAAAAGATAACGGCCGAAGTAATACACAGAAAACATGATTATATTCACAAATCAAACTGTTTATATCCACAACAGCAGGATTATCGGGATCAGATTCGCGCGGCCAACGTTTTCTATAATAATTATTCACGTAAGAGGATTACAATGTTTAGAAAGCTCGCGAAAATTGACTACACGAGCCGAAAGTCGATTAAATGCCCTGGACACGGGGATCGAGTAACCACTTACGGGATTAATTCATTAAATCCGTGTTACACAATGTCTCGTCGTTGTGAACTGGAACCGCGTTTAGGTAAATGAGATTGTGTCTGCCACGCGAGACGACACACACACACACATATATATACATAGACACATGCATACATACACACATACATATATACCACGACGTACGATACCATGCTATTATCGCGCTCTCATCTACTACTCTGCCTTCCTGGCTGACTGCCTGCTCGTCCTGTTTGCTCTCTGTTCTGATTTCAAACTGAATACATCTCGCCTTTAAACGTTATCATGTGTTTCTGATGATTCTAACTAACGTAAGGAAGGTCGTATGAGATTAAGACAACTGCAATTAATTCAATATAGTCATAGAAATGTAAACGTTCGAGGTTAACAGCTAAAGTTAATATTAGTAAAGAACAGGCTAATATATAGAGCTGTTGACCTGTTTGTGCGAATATGATATGATATGTGTAAGACACTAGTCTAACACAATAATATAATTCCTGTTCTTTATCCAAAAAAATATTCTGATTAAAAAAGGATATAAGTAATGTTCATTTATATAAATAATAGACATTCATGGTCATTAACTTAGCAGTAATGTTTTTTATTTTGAAATTAAGTGTTTTATTATTTTTTCCAGGATTCGTCGGAGCGAATTCATCTCATTATCGTCACCCATCGTCGAAGGACAACGACAGCGGATTAACAAACGAAGCGCCGCCATCAGCACAAGCATCGACAGACAATTCGAACCACGCGCCAAAAAATCATGGTTCATCAGTTGACGAGACGAGAACCGCGGACGCACAACAAACAAACCAAACAAACTTCAACGACGACACCAATAATCCGGGTAGTGTAGACAAGAATCAGAAAATCGAACTGCTCGTGAACCAACACGAGAAATTGACATTAAAATGTGATGTGAATATAAATTTTACGAATAACATTTGGTTGAAAGACGGTGAAGTAGTCGATAGTGTTTTAATGGAAATCGCGAATAAACGAGGTGCGAGTGGACATAGGTATTTAAGAGACCGTGCCGGAAGCCTTTTCATTGATAATGTACGGATGGAGGACGATGGCAAATGGCAATGTGAAGCAGAGGATGCCTTTGGATTGGTCATGACTGCGAAACCGTTTCATGTTACAGTGTTGGGTAAGTTGATTCAATAGTATAATCAGACTCGAATGTTTTTTTTTGAAATAGTGGGTTTTTAATTTCTTCAATAATAATAATAATAAAAAAAAACATTATTAGATTATATAATTTAAACGTTTCACTAATTAGAATGAACGTTTACAAAAAACTATCACAACTGAACAAAACAGATGAATCTTCACATACATTTGAAAAGCTAATTGAAATACTTCACAAACAAACTAATTTTGAGTTTTTTCATATATAAAGAATGTGAATTGATAGTAATTGAGTGTGAATTGCATTAATAGTATTTTATTTTCAATTCAGTAACCATACATTTTTATTTTCTGTCGTATATAAATACATGACAGTACAAAAATCAACTTCTTATTTAAATACACGAGGATGCTATTAGTTTTATCAATTTATTTTTTTTATAAAGATGTATATATATATATATATATATATATATATATATATATATATATATATATATATATATGTGTGTGTGTGTGTGTGTGGATATATATATATATGTATGTATGTGTAGATGTATACATATGTGCATGTAAACAGAATTGCAAACGTTAAAATCAATGTATTTGCGAAACGCCGTCGGTTTCTATAATAAAGGCCAGCGGCTATGCGATACACCAGTACCGTTGTCTCTGCATAATCTGGTGCGTTGTGGATAAATGATCGACCCAATGACTATGTTACCTCTGTAACAAGGGAACAAGAGAATCGGGACCAAGCGATAGCCAGAGACGAGCAGCCTCTTAGATCGATACAATACCGCATGGATATAATCACAAATTAATTATAATGTAACAGGCGATGCAAACATACACACAAATGTACGAACTATGTAATTCGAACGATAGTGGTGATGTATTGTTATATATGTTCGGTGTTCACATAACCGTAATTTTGTCTGAGTTTCGAAATCGTAAATGTACAGTTAATCTGAGTTATAATCTACTGATAATTATCAACATAATGGTTAAATATAGTCCGTGTGTGTGGCTGCCGAGTTCTGTGGAATACAAATATGAAAGTTGTAAATTTTCCTTATTATGCCCTTAATTCTGTAATAATCTTTAATCAGTTTCATGTATATATATATATATATATATATATATATATATATATATATATATACATATATAAATATTTTTCTTTTCTTTCATTTTAAATTAAAATCATTAATGGAAGTAAAAGCCAACTTAAATTGATTTAAAAAAATAGTTATCAATACTATTCAAACATTAAATATTTTTATCCCATTTTACAACATATAATATATAAAACTTGTACATAAAATGAAATAAAATTCGTTTATTAAAGTGAATATTATCACAAAATCAAAAATTTCACTTCATTTCACTAATCACAAATTTGATAACCAAAATATACATAGAATAGTTTTAAAGGAAAATTTAGACTTATTTTTATATAAAAAAAGTAAAAGTGTATGAAACATCTAAAACAAATAATAACTTTCAAGTTTAACGCCAAAAATTAAAGACAAACTAAAAAATGTATATGAATAAAATATATGATTAATAAATGAAGATAATGAAAAATATTGAATTATAATCGAAATTTTTAAGCAACAATTCAAAACACCCATATTCTCAACAGAAGTGAAACATAAATAAAATATATCCTTGTTTTAGAATTCTATTAAAAAATGAATGTTTTTATTAGGACATCATAAATATATTTAACACTTAAATTTATCTTTTATCGCGACTTTTACTGAAAAGTGTATAAAAATAACAATGTATAGTTCCTTTGAAGAATAATTGGACATACGGTTATGCGTGATTTTGTTTATGAGGCTATAACCTGTGGTTTTTATTGTTTTAGTCATTCAATTTCTAAATAAATTATTTAAGTACGATCTTTTATACTTTCTTATGTCGCTTCGAAACATCAAAAAAAGATAATAATTTCAATACTGTATAAATCAAGTTCATATCTTTTTTATAGTTTTGTAAGTTGCCATCGAACAAATATTTTTTTCATTTTAGTTCTTAAAATTCTGATAATAAATCAATATGCATTAAAAAAGAAAATCAGTTTCACAATCAGCATTCTATGTTTTCAATAAGTTTCAACTTTGAATATTTATAGATATTTCAAACAAATCTAATGTGAAGTCTAAGAAGTGTTAAATTTTTTTTATAATTAACAACGTTTAATTGATCTGATGATCTTCAATCTTTTAAATTGCTTGGGTTTCTTTTTTTCTACTATTTTCAGTAAGTGTGAAAGCATGAAATGAATTTTATTAAATAGATTTAATAAGTTTTAAAATTAATATTTAATATATTTTTTTATTAGATACGTTTGTAAATAATTATTAGAAATTAACTTTTTCAAAATTTTCTGCATAACAAAACAAGCTAAGTAGACCTGATGTTATAAATTTTCTATATAATTAAACACTTAATTTCATTTACAGTACCTTATAAAATGTAAAAGTATTTACATAAACTAAAGAAATTTACATCATTCCAAATGATTGTATAACATAATCGAACAACAAAAAAATTAATCATATTTACAATGCAATAATATTTCAGAATTGATATCTTGTCAAATCTCGATACGTTCCTTTTTAAAATTGTCAATAACAATAAAGACAAATATTTATAGTGACAATAAAACGAAATTCAGTTACGTTTAAAATAAAACGAAATCGTTTCGATGCTTATAGAACGTAACTTTTCTACGCTATCGTTTAAAATCAAAATAATATATCTTATACGATTGGCTGACTTGTTTTACGGACGTATGTTTGAAAGACAATATATAAAACAGAACTACACCAACTGTCTAATAAAATTAGCTCCGCTCTTTTTGATACAACTTTATTTAACTTTAGATGTGTGTGTGTGTGTGTATGTTTTTTAAGAAAACTTTTAATTTACTTACTTGGTCGGAAAAGTTGTTCTCTCATTCATATAATTTAGTATGATAAATTATTCAAATGAATCTATTGTGTACTTTAAATGAGATTGTTCATTTAAAGTATAATTTAATAGCTCTATTAAAGTATTACATGAATAATGTTTTTTTTACAAATATTAAGGCATTATATAGACACACACACAAACACTAGAAGATTTTGAATATTGTGTTATCTTCAAAGTTCATGCCGATTTCTAATAAATCTTTTTTTATATCCACCATTGTAATTGTGATTCTGAAGTAGTAAAAGTCATTTGTTAACTAGATTTAATAGAAACGGGTCTTTTTTAAGGAAATTGAAAAGTTTTTGAATTGGTAAATTAGTTTAAATTATATGTTACAAGCAATTACAATCAGCAACAACGAAGTTCATTTTAAACAATTATTGTAGCATGGGTTTTAAATAAAAAAAGTATACATTTAAATTTTATTGTAACATGAATGAAAAAATATGAAGAAAAATTTAAAATACCGTGACCTGATAATCAAAAACTAATTTTATTTTTTTGAAATTACTTTTATTTTTTCAATATAGTCTTCCGAAAGGTAAACACACTTTGTTCATCCATTATTCTGTCTCTTTATCCCATCTTATAAGTCCGATACCTCAATAGAATCGTTTACTGTAGCTTTCAGCTCCTCATTTGAAACAAATCGCTTGCCATCAAGGATTTTTCTGAGATTTGGAAATAGATGAAAGTCAGACGAAGATAAATCAAGTGAATACGATGGGTTGCTCAGAAAATTGTACTTCAAGTGAGAGATTTTTGCGGTAGAAAAGACAGGGCACTTGTATTGTTTTGATAAAAAAAATATTTTCGATAAACTCGATTTTTTTACGTTTAAAAAAATCAACGATATTCTTATTAAAAATTTAATGACAAACTAGATGGTCTTTTAGATATCTAGTATGCTACATTTACGTGGATCGTATGATAATTATGATAAAAAAGCAATTTAAACACTGTTTTTTGAAAAAAATCAATTTTATTTCTCAACGTAGTCTCAATTGAGGAGCTGTGCACTTGGTTCAGTGAGTCTGCAAAATATACATTGACGGCAACGATGCCATCCTTATTTGACGAGAATTTCTTCCCACCGAGCCAAATTTTCAAGTTCAGGAAGAACAAGAATTCGGATAGGACCTATTCAAAAGAATAGGGTGGATGCAGAATGAATTCGAAGTCTAATTCGCCAATGAGATGGTCCCATTTGTGTTTTTCCCTTCGTTAAGTAGTCGACCAGAATGATTTCATGAGAATCCCAAAAACAGTGGCCATCACCTTCCCAGCCGACGAACCAGCCATTGCCTTCCCAGCCCAGTCGTCTTCTTTGGCGTACTTTCACCAGTCGTTAACCACTGCTTTGACTACCTCCTCGACTCAGATATATAGTGGTGGATCCATGTTTTGATCCACGGTGACGAATCGGCGCAAAACGGCCTGCTCGTTTTTTTATATTTTTACGGAAACCGCTTAAATGTTCGCTTCAAACATCTGTATAATGTGAACAACGCATCCCTTCTAGCTGAAATTTCGCCAATGCTAGTTTGAAAAGGACACTTGATAGCCGTGACGTTACTAAATGAGTGCTGGCACCACATCATAGGAATTTTCCAATCTTATCAAACGACCCTCGTATTATTAAAAAATTGAACTGATAATAAAAATTGCTTTTTTTCTTTTCTGAATAGTAATTTTTTTATTTTAATATTCTGTCAACAATTTATTAATACCATATTTATTTTTTAGTATACGCTTAATAATTTTATTTTATGTAAATATATTAACAAAATAATTTGTTCATATGTAAATATATATATATATATATATATGTGTGTGTGTATAAATACTTTATATAATATATATATATATATATATACAAGTATATGTATATGTATATATATATATATATATATATATACGGACACTGACCAAACCAACATGTAAGTGGTTCACTTACTAGCTCATCTGTGCCATGTACAATAGAGATATACCCTCATCGAAATCTCATCTGTGCTAGCCGGGCTGTTAATTTAATAACGTTGATAGGGTAGTGGTCTAAATTTCACCCTAAAACTTCAAGTCTAGACATAGATGTGTTATAACTTAATATAACCCTGTAACACGTCACAACTTTGTCATAACAATTTATTATAAAAATAGAACAGACTGAATGTAACTCATAAAAATCGGCAATCTTCGAACGTATTGACAATTCGATATTTTTTGTATTCTCTCGATCTTTACTTTCATTATAGTTCGAATCGAAAACCAATACTGAATTATCTGATCGGAATAAATCTTATTATATAATTCACCTCGACGAAATGACGACTGTGCAGTTTTTTTTACCGACATCGGGGTACATTAAAGTGTCGCACGCAGCTAAATCTTCCGAATAACGTCTGCGGTACAATATTTCAATTCCTAAATCCTCAATTGTTAGTTGACAGACGGGAAAACGATATAAATAAGTGCGTTTTCGTGATATAAAACCCATACATTTTCAATGAGATGAGAGTGCTTTTTTCCTGCGCGAGTGTTGTATAAAATGTTTTTTAATCAAATTTATTATAACTATTTCATTTGTATAATACTTTCTCTTTCTCTCCAATATATATATATATATATATATATATATATATATGCTATTTTCTAAATGCAAACCAAATAAAATTAAAATCAACGTACAATAATAATAAAAAGATAAAAACGTAATCTCATTTAAATTTCATCTATATTAAAATTTTATGCTCTTCGTGAGAATTGCATCGATAGTTTCATTCGATATCAACAATTATATCGTATAATATAATCTGCAAATGTTTGCGTTAAACGACGCCGTTATACGCTGCCGCATAACGCAATAGTGCTTTCAGCACGGTATAATGACACGTGTTCAATAGAGAATTCGTACCTTGAGAAGGCCAGAACACCATAATCTAATGTACGATAAGCGTTGTTAACTCGACAATGATATTTAACTAGCATTATGATGAAATAACAGTACGCATTTACATCAATAGATGATTGGAATTTACAAAGCAGATGAACGCATTGAGGAGAACTATTGAATATTGAGGCAGTGCACAAAAGCTATGTAATAGAACATACACGTGTTTAGAACAATGAGAATATATTTCATATTTATGTCAATAACTTAATTAAATAAATAATTAATTGATTTACAAAATTTTATTTCACAACATAAATATCTAGAAATTAATGAAAAAATAATTTTGTCAGCTTACAACACTGACTTTATTTAATAAGCACAAAAACAACAAGCGTTATCTTTATTAAGTTGTTTTTTGTGTACCTTTTCATTTTTCTGGACGACTCCTGTAGGGTAAATACGAATTCTTTTCATCTACAGCCATTTTCAACTTTCGTCATCTTCAGATAGATTTTGAATCGAAAATCTAAGAACTCTGAAGAAAACGAAAATTGAAAACTGTCATACAATTAAACAACTCACACATATCCTACAGGATTCTCACAAAACGATCAACAAATATTAATTATATTGTTTTATACCGGAGATATTTTTTTCATTTTATAAAGGCTTGATTTTACTACTTTTTTTTATTATAATTAGAGATGTTTTTTTAAAAATTACATTTTCGCGAGAACGGTGCATATTTCTTCTTAAATAATATTAATTTGGATTTTTTTCTATTTAAAATACAATCAATTTTTGTGCTAAATATTTAACAATATGACATTATTTACTACATCTTGATATGCAACGACAAAAACAAAAATACGGAAATTGAATTTAGGATTTTATTATTTTTTTTATTATTTTGGTAGGAAAATAATTGCGGTTTTTGTTTTCTGAATTCTAATCTTAATTGTTTTCCATGAAATTGTCATTTCATCGTGTTCATATTAATATCATTTGAAAGTAAATTTTTCAGGCGGAATTTTGATAAAATCGACTTTGGTTTTATTATTAATTTTGCTTCAAATTGGGCTATTGAATTCAAGATGGAAAAGGAACAAATAAGAGCACTTTTTGTATGAGTTCAAAAGGGTGGTAAACAAAACGATACTTTCAGTGTGGGGTACTGTTAAGAAACATACGGTACAATTGATTCTAAAAATTTCATGCTGGGGACAAGATCCTTGAAGATGAAGAAGGTCGCAACCGTCCTTCTGCAGTTCATAACGACAAACTGAAGGCGTTAGTTAAATTAGAACCACGCACAACAATTCGAGAGCTTGCACAAAAGTTGTGACAGTCATCCAACAGTTCTGGACCACTTAAAACAGCTATAAAAATCAAAAATGCTGTAAATGTATATGAATTTGAAGGTCATCAACTGCAATTATTTTTCTACCAAGCTAATATAAATCATATATTTTTATTTCCAGATGTTGAAATATATCATTGATTTATTTTAACATTTTTACTTAACTGTTTGAATTTTTTAACTAATCTTAACTTTTGGGCAAAAAAATTTACTGTGAATAAATCCTTAATAACAAAAATAAACTAATATATCAAAAACACAAATAAACAAATTTTCATCCAGTTTAAAAATTTAATAAAGAGATGTAAAAAAAAATTAATACATATAGCATTATTCAGAGCGAATGTAATGATAAATAAACCATTTTTTCTGTATGCAGAGCTCTCTCCTTCTCAAAACAATACGAAAATACAACAATAAAACGTTCTCGTTCATACGAGTATATAGTAATAGAATATGTTCGTTTCTGTAGTCGTTGGAAAAAAGTATATTCAATATTTTTTTATAAATATTTCATGAAACGTTACATTTAATTTAATTTCACTACAAATCGAAAGTATACTATTGTTAAGGGCCATTATCGTTGAACACGAATAAATAATACACTGTTGAAAAAACAGCGACCAGCTCGAATCGATCAGACAAATTGAGTTGAAACAAGGTAAACAAAACATTTATAGTATTATCATGATTGTTTATTGATACGTAACGATAGATAGGGTCGTGTCGAATGGCGTGTTGTCAATGTTTGTACATGGCAATACATTAGTCGATATCGTTGAAAATTATTAGCAAATCAAATATTAACGACAGTGTGTACGTTTATGCGTGATCGATCAACTATTCTCCTGTGTTTACATCTGTAGCTCATTACTATAATAAACAAGTCAGTTATTAGTACAGCTGTTCTATTCTGCAAGACAAATACGAAATGGATTATTGTTATTTGCCGTGATGGTTTTAAATCTCATTTGCGTTAAGTGTATTTATCGGACGGGACGTATGAGGAAGTAGAGGTTTTCGTTACCGGTATGCTTTATTGTTTTGTAAATGATACAATGTACATAATTCATAACAGATTTCATCGTGCTATTTAAACTGGAATGGTTTCGCTGAAATGACGAATGTACATTACGAGAAATATCATGGGACCGAATTGTTTTCAAACTTATATTTAAAATCTTTCAACTGGATCTAATTTTAGCGAATCTCTGAAAATATACTGAATTATATATATATATATATATATATATATGGAAACATTGATACATTTTATTCGATTGTGAAAGGAAGCGGTTTTATATTGGGTTGGAATAAATTAATTGCAATTACTCGCGCAGTTTGACTATATGACATGACAGGTGACATTATTATTTTGGCAGGTGGTATTTCAACGTTTCTTTCTCTACTATTTTTGTACAATTTTGCGAATTTAAAGTCTGTTAAATTTAAAATTAAAAATGGAGGAATATAAGGTGGATTTTCTTCATTTGATGCTGTTTTATTTCCGGAGAAAGAAAATCTCTGCAGAAACAGCAAAAAAGATATCCGCCGTTTATGGAGAAGGTACTATAGCTGACAGTACTGTTGGAAAGTAGTTAGCTTGGTTCAGAGATGGAAAATTCTATCTAGAGGTTCGAGAACATTCCAGTAGGCCTGCAGTTGATAATAATGGCAAAATTTCAACACTTATTGAAAATAATCAATGTTACATGACACGGGACATCACAGAGATGCTGTGGGTGTATTATACAAGTGTTGTGAGCTATTTGGAGACACTTGGATATGTGAATCGCTACGTTTTTGGATACCTCATAATTTAACTGGAAGAAATTTAATGGAACGCATTTCTATCAGTGATTCGCTCATTATAAAAAACCAAAATGACCGGTTTCTGAGACGATTAATCACAAGCGATGAAAAATGAATCATTTATAATAATGTGGATCGAAAAAGGTCTTGGGGTAAACGAAATGAGCCTCCGTTAACCACTCCAAAAGCGGATCTTTAGCGGGTCCATTGTCATATATATATATATATACTACAGTCTCTTTTTACACGATAGATGCATACCGTGCAATAAAATCGTGTAAAAAACGTCATGCAAAAATTGATTTGCAACATAGTAAAAAACTTATGTTAAAGTAAATCTAACTATACAAAAAGCAATTTAAAATATAGAAATGCATACATTAAAAAACATTCCATTTAATAAACACATAAAAAAAGCTAAAGTGTTGATCGGAATGAAAAAAATAATATTTTTTTTAAATCGATATTTTATTCATCGTCGGTTTCCTCAGTATGAACTGTTGAAGGAACCTCAATGATCGATTACTTTAACGGAATCTTTGTCGGTTCACTGTCTGAATCTTTGGCGATTTCCCAGTACAGATGTGAAAATAACATCTTAAAAAAATCGTGTAACTGTTAAACGTATGAAAAATACAATGTAATTAGAGTACCAAGTTTATATATATATATATATATATATATATATATATATATATATATATATATATGTATATATGTATGTATGTATATATATATATATATATAAACATATAACATCAATATAAAAAATCAAAACAGTACTTAATAATAAAAAAGCTAAATATATCAGAAATTTTATAGATAATTCCTAAATAAATCACTGGATTAATTTGTCACTTTAATTTTGCGCATAAATATTAAAATAATTAATAAAATTTTGAGATTACATAATTTCAATACGAATTCAAATATTATCATCATAATATTTCATTTTCAGACATTTGTATTTATGGAGAAACTAATATAAAAAAAACATACTCTTTGTTATAAAAATCTTAATCTGTTGAAATCAAATATTATTACTGTAGAGAACTGAAAGAATATTACTGATATAAAACGACGTTGAACTTTATCAGATTAAATTTAACAACTATAAATGTCTTTAAAGAGAAAAACGTACATCAGAACCGTTCATGTCGATAGTTTATCTCATAACTTGAATTCGAGAGGGTAAAAAATCAAGACAAGTGCAAGAAACTTTAAAACGAAATAATAAGATTGCTTTAATAAATTCTTAAAACAATTTAACTGCAACGACAAAAACTTTTCGTCGGATTCAATTTGCCAAAATGATAATATTTTTAATCCGGACCGTTTGTTCGGAAACGAATTGTTGGCATCGAATAAATAAAATAATTAAACTTTTGCAAAAGATGGCAAACATTTGTGTTTTAATCCGACTGGTTTCCTTATACGATAAATATAACCGAAAAGTTTGTTTCTTAGTTTCGCTTGGATTAACTCCATTGCGAATATTGACACACGGGAATATATTACGGACGTTGTAAAAACGGGCATCGAGTGTACCGGAAAATTTGTTAGAGGTTTCTTTTTCGTCCTCCTTGTTTATATGACGTATACAATTTAAAACTTCAATGTTGAAATTGCCAGTGATGGTGTGTCAATATTTTATTCAGTACGGTGCGTCCGTTTGTCGATATACATATATAAACTAAAGCAATTTGGGAATAACCGAACGGACATTTACTACATTTATATATGTATGCATATACATTACAATATTCGTGGAAAATAAATGCACCCATTTCAATAAACTTCATGTTGACAGTAAAAAGTTAAGGAAATTTCAAAATTGATATACTATTTCATGTTTGTTGTTTCTTTTTCACGCACAGACGAGACGAATTTACATCTAGATTTTTTTTACAGTAACTCATATATTTTTCAATAAAAATGTTTAGACTCGATCTACAATTTTCAACGCTTGTTTTTTTATAATTTGATAGAAAAATCCTAACATCAAATACAAAATTTTATTTTTTTTTAACTCAAAAAATAATTAAATAAAAAAGCGTTATATGAATATACTTCACATGTCTGTAATCTTTACATGTACTTTTGAATCAATTTACATATTTGTATCAATTTATCATATAATAATATATATATATATATATATATATATATATATATATATAAGAGGGCATTTTGAAGAGTAACTTGCTTCGTATCATCGCTGAGAGGGAGACAGTTATATTAGTTTTCTTATAGTTTCATCTCTTTTAGTAACGCATGTGAAGTTGCAAGTCATTTCGCAATTAATTCTTCGTTTGACTATTGTTTCAATACAAGCCTTTAATGCGAAAGTTTAAAATGATAAAATCGGAGGAGTGATCGGAGGAGTGATTCAGTTCTCTTTTTGGAAAGGAAAATAGCGAAGTAAATCCATGAGAGTATATTTCCTACATTGGATGAATCTTTTCCTTCCTACGAAACCTTTCGACTTTGAACGAATGAATTTAAGTGTCAGAACGAGTTTTGGAAATTCACCACGCTCGGGAGGCCCAAAAACAGCTGTAACATCAAAAATCATCGGTCAAGTTCACGATATGTCTTGGTTTGTCTGGTGAATGAAAATGAGAGAGATAACAGAGGTCATAGGCAATTCAACTGAGTGAACTCGTTTCATTTTGCATAATAAATTGCATATAAAAAAACGTCCCACAAGATGGATCCTACTTTTGATCACTGCAAAGGAAAAACGAGTTCGTACATAAACATCAGCCGACTTCTTGAAACTATTTAAGAAAAATTCAACGGATTTTATGCAGTTTTGTGACCATGGATGGAATTTAAATTCGCCATTACACATCAGAATCAAAAAAGAAAATAAAACAATGGACTGAATTCTGTAAAACAGTTCCAAAGAAAACAAAGACGGTTCACTCGACTGGAAAAGTAATGGGGTCATTTTTCTGTGATGCAAAGGGATTTTCTTGATCGACTATCTTCATAAGGGAAAAAAAGTTACTGGACAATTTTACACAACACTTTATGAGAAATTAAAAGCAACGATCACGAAAAAACGTTCTGGAATGGTCAAAAAAGTGTTCTTTCAGGATAATAATGCACAGGCTCATTTAAGCATTTTCGCACAGCAAAAATTCGCCGAATTGAACATTGAAATCTTTCCGAATCCACCGTATTCGACTGATTTGGCTCCTACGGACTTCCACCTGTTCCCGAAACTCAAAATGTTTTTATATGGAAAGCGATTGGAATCGAATGAAGAAGAGATAGAGGCAGCAAAGGATTATTTTGAGGACCTCGAAGAAACTCACTTCCAGGAAGGAGCTTTCACTCGAAATGACTTGCAACTTCACATGCGTTACTAAAAGGGATGGGTTTACATTAAAACATGTCCCCTTCCCCTCAAAGAATGCACGAACCAAGTAATTCTTCAAATCCCCCTCCGTGTATATATATATATATATATATCCCAGTAATAACTTTAGACTTATATATAAATAAATTAAATCTAAACTTGAAAAATCAATATTAAATTTTATTTTTTCTTCGAATAACAGAAAGATGACGAAATAAATAAATCATTGAAAAAAAGAAAATAATTTCTGAACGTATATATTTCGATATTCATGATTACCGTTATTAAAAATACAAAACAATACCCCTATTTCTCGAATCAAACGTACGAACGTCGTCCATTCTTCGTACATTCAATACGTACAGACCGAAATCAACCCTCATCCCTTAGCATTCACTTCTTAATTTCCCATTCATCTGCTTTCATCATCCAGCACTCGCGGAAGCTGACGTTAATTTGAATCGCATTGATTGATGATAGCTTTATTTTAATTACTCGTCGTTTTACTTTCGCGGCATTCTCATCAGAAAACCTTATACTTACTTTGTTCTTGTACGAGGTGTGCCCGCAGGGCCCAATTAACGGAATATTCGACATGAATTCGCGCGAAACGGCAGGTCTATACTACACAGAAATTCGATTGAATTTAAATGTAGAGTATCATCAACTGTACAATATGACTCTGAATAAAAGATTTTTTTTAAAAAAAATATTAATTATTTATTTTAAAATGTTTAATAATTCATTTTATTTTAGCGAGCGAAACTTTCATATTTTGTTTGTTTTTAAGTAAATTTAAATAAATTTGCAATTGTAAATTACATTAACAGAATTTTATTTATGAATTTTAATACCAGTTTATGTTTCATAAATTATCCAAAATGTTCCTAAATGAATGTTTTAAGATACAAAATTTTAAGTTATAAATTCCCAATGTAAAATGTAAATAATTCTCAATACTTAAATTTCTTTAAAACAAGAAGCATATTGAGACTTTTTTTGCATTACCGAGGAACACAACGAAAGACTTTGTAACTTCTTTAATAAATTTTATAATTCAACTCTTATAACTCAATAATTTACTGATAAAACATTTAGTTTAAACAGAAAAAATCAAGGATTCTTTTTTTAATGATTGATCTGTACACATCCTAAAGACAATGTAAAAATTTAATTTCTTCCAATCCTAATAACGACTTTCCGAAATAAAAATTAATATTTTAAAAAAATATTTTACTTAGAAGCAGCATTTATGTAAAATGCATAGTCAAATATACAATTAAAAGACAGCAGTACTTTCCACCTTCACTTCATCTATTCTTTTAATTCTTAAAACAAGAAATATATTAATTTAGATTAATTATCCCCAGATAAGCAATAACATTGTAAATACTCTATAAAACAGTAACGTATTAAAATTTCCACAATTTGCCTCGGCATTCTATTTAGGATTTGAACAAGCCCTATTTACATCACTTGAAAGTGTATTATTAACATAAAAAATATATTACAAAGAAAAAAGGCGATTGTTTTAGAAATATGTATTATTTATAATAATTAGAACCGAAAACATTTGGAATATATATATATATATATATATAATAAAAAAATGTTAAATCAGACAGCAAACACTACAGTTACAAGGAAAAGTTTTACTAAAATGGTAGAAGTATTTGTTGTTCCCTGAGGGTTTTATAATAATACTTTGTAAATTTCTTACACAAGAAGTTCACCAGAGTGAAATATTTTATGTATGCTCCAGAATACTGTGATTTTGCGATACGGATGTTGGTATTAGCGATTAATTTGTTATTCTCTTGTATGTTTTATGAAAACTTTCGTTGAGATTATGCTCTATTTAATAATTTGCTATCTGTTTCAATAATCAAACGTGCATTTATTTTATATCACACTCATTTAACATACATACATATTATATATGACAGGCATACTTGTGTGACATTTCATATTTCAAAAACATGCACACAAAGCTCTTCAATATAGCACTGACATAAACTCCGCATACTTAAAAGCATAAACAAGTAAATGTTATCATTAACCCTTTTAATTTTTCAAAAGTCTCCAAACAGTGATTCCGGAAGCTCTGCTTTAAATGAAACGTATTTATAATGAAAAATAATGACATACCTCTATTATTTTCAGGTACATAATATATGCATTAAATACATAAAATTCTCATGTGTATATATATATATATATATATATATATACATATATATAAATATAAATATATATATATATATATATGTATATATATATATATATATATATATAAAAATTTCAATGAATTTTATATTAACTTGCAGCATAGCACGTATTGTTGTATACCATTTATTGAAGGATCCCATCAGAATATTTTCAACTCACAATATCTAATTAAAGATGGTGTATTTATTTTACAACATAGATAAACGTATGTTAAATGTTGATGAATTTATGTTAAAAGATTAATATCTACGAAAATAATTAACATTTATACAACCTATCACTCAATTGGTGAAATTCAAATTCATGTAGATTCATTGTGTACAGTCATCTTTATTGTTAATGCTAACATTTCTTTCTATGTCTAACTAAATTCAGTATTTATGATGATACATAAATTATATTCTAATTATTTGCACAGTAAGAGCAAATTATTCACGTTCGTTTAACTTTTTCTTACATGTATTAATTAGTATTATTTATAAGTACAAGGTGTTGTATAATATAGAAATACTTGAATGCACGGTATAATATTAATAAAATTATATTTATATAATGTATAAAATTTTCTTAATTTTCATATATATATATATACATATTTCCATTGATATAATATTGAAGTATTACTAATATTGCATATTTAATTTATTGAAAACAAATCTACTATTATTCTAAACACATACCTTAAATTCATTTTGATCATAGAGGGCGTCTAACTTTATGACAACTAATGTTTTGTTTTATACGGGCAAAATGTTCACCACGTGGTCTATGAAAATCTTATCTTAATTGAATATAAAACCATGAGCAGATAAAACACACTGATTAATTAAACAAACGCGAATGTTCTAATGAATTTCACTTAATAAATCGTTGATTTTCCTTTGAAAATACGAAAACAAAGACTTTTAATGCACCGATTGTCCATTCACTCCGACACTACAGTTATAAATAAACATCTAGTAGTATAGGGCATGCGCATCGTATGATTATTGATATTATGGATTTTAAGATCAAATTGCCTGTGATTTTTGTATAGACTTATTAAAGGATAGATTGTTTTTTTTTAAAAAAATGCATTGTAAACAGAATATTTGTAACATCCATATCTATTTTAATGAAATTATGACAATTTATTTATAATTATTAAAAAAAAAACATTTCAAGATAAATGTATACAAACATGATGGTCTTATTGTATATTCAAGCTGTTTATTGACTATTTAACTAGATATATTATAGCAAATTCTTCAATCTTTGTTGATTGAGATTTTAGATAAGAATTTAAATATCGTTGTATTTCATTATGATGGTGCATCTTATCATTACATAGTTATTTTTTAGGACTAGCTGAGTGAACGATTTCTAAATCCGCATCTGAATCGTCAAATCAAACTCTATTGGATTCCTTTGCATGAGAATTTATCATATCAAACTTTTATCAAAAGAAACTCAAAATACTGCAAGAGTATTCTGTGTACAGCTATATACAAAATAGCTCCTAGAAATGGAAATATAAATATTTGAAAATGCAACGAAAAAATTTGAACACTATATAGTTATTAATGGTACACATGAAGAATCTTACTCTTAATTATTCAGTAAATGTATACCATCTATGTTCTATAATAAAATTTCACTTAGTCTTTATTTTATGAAAAAGACAGACACCATATATACAAACTATATGTATATTATATATTACTTTTTTTACTATGATAATTATTCATTTTTAAATTAACATGTCTGATTCGATATTTAAGATATTTTGTTATTCATTTTGTAATTGTTTTTATGCAAAGTCAAAAGTTTCAAATATATTTTACATATTTAGAAGCAACTAACTTAAACTAATTTAAACTAACTTATGACTAATCCTAGTTTGTACAAAGTTATAGTTTGAAGTTTACAGTTTATATTCTCGATGTTGTTGGTAAGATTCTTGCTCCAGTAATTGTTTATGACTGTTTATAATATTCATTCGTGTGAGATATTAAGTAAAGATATAATATCGATAACTGATATGGAGAAAAAAACGTTTAATGATCATCTAGTATCGTTATTATTTGTTATTATTTTTAATTCTTCATATAAATTTGTATTTTTGTGATAAGCTCATAACAGATATTAATGACATCGTATACAAGTTCAAATTTAGTAATGTTTTAGCTGCAGAAATTCACAATATCAACAAAGACTGTCATGTAAATTGTAAGTGAATAGAACATCATGTTCATTTCAAAATATTTGTTTTTAAGAATTATTCATTGAACAGGAATCATGTAAAATACTCATCGATTTAATTAATAAAATCTTTTTTAAAATCATGTCGAAAAAGGTAATTGTGAAATCTATTGAAACCTAATTAAAATACACAATTATCTTTCATTATTTAAATACTGCTATTAATAAAATTAAAAAGGAGATAAGTGGATTTCATCACCAATTACTGAACGACATACATTAAAAAAATCAATGTAATTTCTTTCGGGTAATATTAATGATTATTCATATAGGAAAGCTGGATTGTTGGGTACATATTACTATCCATTTAGTTTATTTTAGATCTATATAATTTATCACTACAAACCTATACTTCTCCGTTATAACTCTCGACCTCATACTGCAGAAATGACTGCTGTGAAAATGTATTGTCCTCAAGGTAGAAGTTTCATCATATTCTCCTTACTAATTTGACTTATTCTTTGTTAAATTTAAATTTTTCAAAGCATTTTGATGATTTCTTTACGAAAATATAATTTTGGAATATTTCAAAATTAAAAATAAATTGATATTTATGATTTCAATACATTTTTTCTATAAAACTGGACGAATCGTTCCTAAACAATAATCTGATTTTCAGGTGTAAGATTAAATGTCTGATTTTATTATTATAAAGCAGCGAGTTAAGAAAAAAAATTAAAAAAGTTCCCATTGCACGCGAAAGTTTAAAGCTATATCGTCTTAGACAAATGATTATTATCAAATAGCTTGGCATTTTAATATTTCACTCTATCAATTCATCATCTGCATTCAACAAAGTCTGTTCATTAATCGTGATATCTCATCCCTATATCTTTTCTCCGTAACGAATTTACAACCATTAATATTTTTAGTATCATGCACTTTCTTCATAATTACAATCAATCAATACGTTTCAAGGTTACCATTCACTTATATATATTCTAAATATATTTAATATTTTCGTTATTCTTTCACAGTATAATAACGTATATAAAACTCTTCCTAAAAAAATTTCCATCGCCATGAATCTTCTATAATGATAATCTATCAAACTGATTATTGTACAAAAATGAAAAAAATGAATTATTCATCATACTAATTACTTATCGTCATATCAAACAGGAATATAAATCATGTACTAAAGATTAAAAGTATATATATATATATATATACTTTTTCATACATATATATATATATATATATATATATACATATATATATATATATATATATACATATATATATATATATATGTATGTATTTAAAAAAAATCCATTATGCCCATTCTCTTTTCCTCACCTCAAATAATCAGCTTTATAAAGTTTTCCTGCTATAGCATACAAGCTGGGCAGAAAGTAATGAACAAATCCGAACGCGTGCATCTTAGAAGAAAAGTGAGCATGTTGTAATGTCTCTAAAGAACTACATTTTTGTTCATTTCTCTCTGTTAGAAATCTTCAGTGACACTTGATTCATAGACTTTACAAATAATGAACATAATTTCATATATACTCCTTAGGAAACTATTTAGTTTATCCGGATTCATTTCTTCACAAAATATAATTGGTTTTCATTATTTTATAAAGCAAGTGTTATTTTGAAAATAATTTTGTTATATATTTACATATATTTATATATTTATATTGTTTTACACTGAATTAAGTTGCAATATTTATAATATATGTATTTTGGTAATATGTAAATTTATATACAATATAAATTTATATATATATGTAAATTTATATACAATATATTTATAATATATTGTATATAAATTTAAATGATTTCAAATGAATTGAAAATTATTAATTCACATACAAAAATATTTTCTTCGATTTTCTAACATAAAAAACATTTAAAAAAAAATTCGCACCTTTCTTTCTGTGGAAATAATTTTCTAAGGAAATAATTATCAACATTTTATTTATTATTACCATTTTCGGATAACCAAACGCACTTTATGTTCTTACATTTCTTTTCAAAAAGGACAAGTTTATTGGAAGTTAAACGAAAAAAAAGGAATTAAATATATAAAAGTATTTTTCACAGATGAAATTCAATGAAATAAATCTTATGAAAAGGTATATCGTCATATTATTTTCGTTATATTACTTAAAAGTAGATTTTCTCACATGAAGCAATTGCTGATTTTGATTTATTAGGTTGGTAGAAAAATAATAGCGATTTATGACCTTCAAATTCATATACATTTTTTAATTTAAGTGGTTTTTCGTGCTCCAGAACTGTTAGATGACTAACGCTTAACATTTGTGCAAGCTATTGAATTGTGCATGGTTCTGATTCAACCAACGGTTTCAGTTGGTCGTTATGAGCTGTTTAAGGACGCTCACGAATTTCTTCATCTACAAAGCTCTCATCCCTAGCGAGACATTTTTACAACCACCATTGCACCGTACATTCCTTAACAGTACACACATCAAAAGCATCGTTTAGTTTACAAGCAATTTCTGCTGCTTTACCACCCGTTTTGAACTCATACAAGAAATTCGCTCTTATTTGCTTCTTTTTCATTTTTAATTCAATAGCCCAATTTGAAGTAAAATTAATAATAAAACCAAAGTCGATATTACCAAAATACATACCGAAGAATGCACTTTAAAATGAAATTAACATGAATGCGATGAAATGACACTCTCATTGAAAACAACTGAGGTTAGAATTCAGAAAACAAAAACCTCAATTATTTTCCTGTCAATCTAATATTAGTCAACTTCAGATTGTTTTTTTGAAAATGACCGGTCTCTTTAAAACGCATATTTAAAAACATATATTTTTTAACATGGATAGTAAAAAATTAAATTGATTTTTGTTAAATTGACACTTCTATTTTTCATAAAAAAATCTTTATTTTCTAAATAATTTCCATTGTTTTCCAATAAGACAAACTATATACCTACATATCCTATCATTTCTCTTATTCTTTAATTATCCTATATTTTATTGATGTAGAGAAAATTTTAGAAAACACAGAAGTTAATTATAACATTCTTAAATCTACATAAAGACTAGCCCATCAGTTCTAGTAATATTACAAAACTTCACTGAGTTATATCAATATTCAAAACCATATTTTATTTCCACAATTACAGATAAAATAAATAGTCAAATATTTTTCTCTTCAAATAATGTAGAATCTTCAATTAAAATATCGAAATGTTTCATGCAAATAAATCCCATTCTATTTTCTTCGTTAACATTCTAAATAAATAATCAAATACTGCTAATTATTTAACCCAAACGAATATATTTCACAATTTTTTTCCCCTTTATTTTATTAATATTTGGACATACAGAAATATTAAACTTTACTTTCATATTAATACAGTCTGTGTTAAGACCTATTTTGTTCTTTGTCTATTTCTTCAATATATATATATATATATATATATATATATATATATATATATATATATATATATATATATATATATATATACATGAATATATATATATATATATATATATATATACATACATATAATTACTAACATTGAAATAAATTATGTTATCCAATTTCTAGAAACCAAGATAAAGAAAAGTACATAATTATTACAAACTTTATATTCAAAGACAAACAATGTCGTAGAAAAGACATACAAATGTATTTTAATGACACACTTTAACGATGTTAATAATCATATTGTCTCCAGCATTAAAAATACATGACTGAAACTTTGTGTAATTCTTGTACAGTGTATTTTTAATAGACATACAAATTCGATGAGTATCTTTTTAGAAATTCTACTTAAAAGGATAATGTGAAAAAAATGCGAAAAGTCTGACAAAGTGTGACTGTTAAATTCTACAATTCAGAAAGCTATAAACAACTTTAAAACACATATTCGAATAGACGGACATTCGAAGAAGATACGGTAAACATGTAAAACTATAACTAACTTAAATAACAAAATACATTGTTATAAAATGTAGAAAGACGGTTGAGTGACCGTTTTACTATCCACAAAGACATCTATATTCGGTTTCCATCACCATCTTTATATGTCGACAACACACTAGATGTGACGCGACGTTCAGCTACATTTAGTTAGATTTAACGTCTTCGACATTACGCGGTAAGAATATCGCTGTGTCTCACAAGCTAACAAATAGAAATGGATATAACACACATACACACATATATATTCCGCGTGATGTGCTGTTATACACTTTGCGACCATTCGTATGGCTAGTAAATGTTAACGAACCGTTTTGATGGAGTAAATATAAACATTTTATGGTTACATTCAGTCTAATTGCAGCACATAACTTATATATGTGCGGTATTTTTTTGTTGTCGCTGTAGACGTATTCGTGATGTTCCATTCATTTATTGGAAGTTTTGAAAACAACAGATTTATTTATTAGTTGTTTGTGATGCTATGCCAAGGCAGGGGTGACAAAAAGTTTAAATGATCCGAAAGTACAATTTCAAACAGACACTTGTATAAATGTATATATACATATATATATATATATATATATATATATATATATATATATATATATATATATATATGGATATACATATATATATATATATATGGTGAGTTGGAAAGATTTTTTTAAGAAATGTACTTTACTCCTATTAGATAAATTATATGTATGAATTCTAAATAGTTTGAGATAACTTATCTTTTTAAAATCTAACTATTATCTTTAAAAGATATATTAATTTTAACACATGTTATAAGACAATATCTAATTCAATGATTTTTAAACAGGGATCCATGAAGTTTTCAGCAGTCTGCCTATACAATGATAAATACAAAATTTTCCAAAGATATTTAATCCCTTAACCACGCTTATAAACCGTTTCATACACGCTTATAAACCGTTGTTTGCAATTTTTTTGTGATTAAAAATGTTCTATTAGTGACTATTGGTTCTTCCTGATTGTTATTTTTGCATATTTCGATACAGAAAATAATGCAAATGGCATCAAAATGTGTATAAGTAACAATCAATAACCATTTATTAAACACTTATTAAAAAACCGGTACATAATCCGCCAAAACTGACGAAAAATAGAAAGAAAAATCCATTTATTGATTTTTACAACATAATATATTTAAACATAAAAAATACCTTAGAACGAAACTTAATGAATTCTCTTGAAACCTATGAGTTGACAAAGCAAACAATTCTCATCCCTATAGATACTCATCACTTTGCCCACTGGACAAAGTGACGAGAGATGTGGGTTTTATTCTGTTCTGCAGACAAAGTGACGAGAAATGTGAGTTTTTATTATTAAATAAGATCATAAATAACCATTTATTAAATATTTTTGATCAGAAACAGTTTATGTAATGAATGAAAAATGCATTTATAAAACGTTCATATTCTAAAAAATGTAAATAACAAGAAGTGCAATTCTTATTCACTAATTAAAGTTATCTTTAATTAGTGCTTTAATTATCGCAGTGTATTAAGAAATTCTAATCAAACCCTTTTCCATTGTTAAAAATAATACAAATTAAAAAATCGTATTAAGACTTAAACAAATTAATTAAATAAATGAACATAAAATCAGTCTACATCCTTTTCAATCAGTATTCATGTGTGTATGTATTATATATATATATATATATATATATATATATATATATATATATATATATATATATATTTACATATATATAATTATGTACACAAACCTACGTGACACAAATTAAATATAATTGAGTCTTAAGACCATACCAAATCTCCGAGTGTTTCTCAACCCTGTCTAAATATTTACTAAATCTACCTCTGTCTCGAGAGACTATCGCACCGTTTCATCTTAACTGGATATTCATCCAGTTTTACTCCCATACGCCGCCGTCTTATGTCGCCAGCGTTACTAAAGCACCCGGCAGCACAGTCTTTATATCTTCGTATAAGTTCTGCTCTATAAAATTGCAAGCAACGAACATATATAAAAAAAAAGAAAAAAAATCGCTGAGATCACCATGTTCGTAAAACGTATATGTGTGTGCTTACTTTGTCACCTATTAAATGATGCTTTGTATAAAATTGCACGCCTCCATAACGTTTTTAAAAATTCAAACATCGACGCGCACTTCCCATTAATTCAACAATAGACTAACACATGTAAACATGCTTGTTTTCTATTTTATAGTTTCAGACTATGATTTTATTTCTCTGTACATATCACTGATATTACAGACTCTTTACTTGTATCATATCAAATATGTTTTCTCATAAATATATTATTTATGCTCGTTCAGTGATATAAAAAGTCTCTCTATTCGTTTTACATTTTTCTGTTATAATATAGTGTATTATTTATCTGAACGAAAATCTTTACATGTACAAAATTTTAAATAAAAATCAAAAATTATGTTTCAATAAAACATATTTATAAGAACAATGTTCATTAATTACTAATTACTAATAAACAGGTAACTTATTTTTATAATTATATAAAAATCTGAATAATAATATATATGAAAATTAATTTATGATGTCATAAGTATCCAGCTTTTTTAAATAAAGATAAAAATCTATAACTAAACGTATTTACATGAAAAAAAAAGATTTTTCTATGCCTTAACACTCTGATGGGACTTCCATTAAAATGAGGATAAACTATGAATAAAAAGGATCAATCATCATTTATTAAACATTTGTAATCATATTTTTTTGTAGTTTGTAAGTGGGAGAAAAATGATTTATCCACGGTATGTATTATGAAACTGTATTATGAAATTTCATTTTATTATAATAATTCAATATTAAATAAAATAACTAAACACTTGAAAAATTAATCAGTGTTCCCTACATTTCTCCTATTTAACTTTTAAACTTCTATTCAAGACAATCTATAAAATGTATTGACTCAAATATCGTCGTTAGTCTTCCTTATTTCACTTTCGATAAATAATGAATATATCTAGCAAGTTTTGATCAAATAACTTAAAAGCCAACAATCCCATAAATGTGCTCTCTGAACTAAGATAACTTTTACAAAAATACTAAATAATCAAACTAAAAAGTAAATCATATCAATCTAAAATTGTTAAAAAGTCAGTCTAAAATTATTTTTAAGTAGTTTAATAAATTATAATTAAATATTATTTTTATTGATTTCCTTTCGAAAATACTTGCACATAATTATTTTAAAAATATTTTGATAAAAAAATATCTAATCTATACATTTAATCACATACAATTTTTTTAATACATAAATTTAAAAATATATAGTTACAATCCACAAGCAATATATCATACAAGAGACTGTAAATAATATACAAAGAGAGTATAATGTTTTTTAGAACAGAAATGAAATCAAGGCACTTAAAAACTTTATAATGACAAGACCTAGAATAAAAGAGAAATCCATCTATTTAAAAATACTTAAAACGTTATCGATTTACAAATGAAACGTTATACTTAAATGAACAATGCTATTACTTTGTGATCTTTTCATAGAAGTGAAAACTGATACTGTTCAGAAATAATCACAGCTTTTATGAGAGTGTAATTTGCAACATATCGACATTTTCACGGGTTATAGGTTGGATATAAGGAAATCTCGTCAAAATATCATTTACCATTCCTTTGTTATTCAAAATATTGCTATATATTCAATGTCTTAAAATATATATTATAAATATTGAAAAGTAAAATTCTGACTAGCACTATTGGTGACGACCTCTATAATATTTCATCATGTCTATTGCTGTTTATTGATATATCATATTTATTAATGCGATAAAAAATCTATATAAAATCATATATCAAGCATATAAATTTTACTTGTAAATAATTGTTGTGATTATATTTGCGGATTTTAAAAAATATTCTGATCTTTGATTAATGGTTTGATAATGTAATATGTTTTAAAAACATAGTATATTTTTATCATATATAAAAAAGCTAAGGACCAACCTCTTCATACATTCAATACATTTTAAATAGTTCAGACTAAACAAACACAATATTCTCATGTTTAAATAATAAACCAATGTTACTCATTAGAAATAATACTGTAAAAAATATAAGAGTGACTTGTTGAACAATCATCAAACAAAGAAAATTGAAGAATTTTCAGTACATGATAGAACTTCTATTGAAATGCATATAAACAATTGAAACAGACTGTAAAGAAGTATGTCTATTTTGATAGAGAGAATCTTATTGGTATTTGAATATTTAATTAATTATTAAAATGGCATTTTTAATTTTATGTTTTTCAATTTTAGTTTTTCCTGTGGACAAAGTGGCGAGAAATGTGGGTTTTTAATATTAAGATTTTTGATCATTGCCTGTATGTATGTGAATGGTAAATCTATTACAGAATAACTAATGCGAATTAAATATATATATATAGAGAGAGAGAGAGAATGAGAGAGAGAGCAATAGTTAAATAGATAGATAGATTGACAGACAGGTAGATAGATAGAGATATACAGATTTAAAATAAATACACATTTTTTCTGAACCTTATTATTTTGAAAATGATGTTATTGTCATGGAAATATGTTCATAAATAATTATCAAAAATAATCAATAATCATTTATTGAAAGTTTTTTCGATTTTGTGAGGCAAGAAAGTTATTCAGCTATGAAAATTTCCACATTTTGTTTCATCACAGATATATTTTCAAAGCATACTTAAAATAAATATTTTTTTTCACTTCTATAAGTTTACATAAAATCTGTTTGTTTTATCATGGCGATATTACACAAGTTACAAAACAAATATTTTTTTTAATTTGACATTAATAAAAATATATCAGTGTGACAAAGTTTACTTCACAAATACACTTTTCGCTAATATTGTTCATTTGACGTGTACGATATAAAAAAGTTGAAGGAGAAAATTTGTAGTTCAAAAATACGAATGAAATATATGCGTGTGCACACATGTTAAACTCAACACATACACATACAACAATTCATATAACTGAGATAAATGTATATACGTTTTAAGTTCGCCAGGAAAGTTTTACGCATATTTACTCGAAAGTCGAAAGACTAAAACTGTTAAGACTAATACTGCTGCCTACAAATATACGTACATATATATATATATATATATATATATATATATATATATATATATATATACATACATATATATATATAATATGTGTGTATACTTGCCGATATCAATATTTCAATTCGAATGAAAATGATTCTTTCATCATTTTATTGCGAAGTCTATCTTTGTGTTCAATAAAAATTTAGGTTTTCTCTTATTTATTTATTTTTTTGTTCGAGAACCATTAAAGTCAACGAAACTTATACGTCTTATTTATTTGTTTAGACACTTTTATCTCGTAAAAATATTGTTCAAGAGCTTGAATCTTATTACAGTATTTCATTACAGATGGCGATCAATCATATGCTTACGTACATTAGTACATTTCATATATATATATATATATATATATATATATATATATATATATAATATATATATATATATAGATAGATAGATATATGTATATACATATATAAACATAATTCTTACAAACATGTTTATGTACATAGATTTATTTTTTCCTCCGAAATATAAACAATATATCAAACATCTTTTTGAAAATCCAATTTTCTTTTCTTAATATTAAGAAAAATTAAACAGAACCTAAGTTATTTTTGATTTGTGATATGTTTGAATTTCTATAATGTATGTAATTAATTTATTTTATTAATATTTATCGCTGATACAAGATATAAAAAAAAATGTAGACTAAGTAGTTATTGTCATCGCATAGACTCAATCAAAAGAATAAATATGCAGATATTCTTTGCATTTCTACATAATTACTTTTATTCTGAATGATTATTGTAAAATCGAAATAAATTAAATCTGAAGATCCATTTTGTAATTTTTTTATATATGGATGAGAGGAATATTTAACCTATTTTTTTTATTTTTATAAGTTCGTTTTCTTTATATGAATATGTTGCATAATATTAACAATACATCTATCTATCTATTTATTTGTATATATATATATATATATATATATATATATATATATACGTGGGTCGTTCAATAAGTTTGGTAAATTTATATGATGTGGCGCCTCTATTCATTTGGTAACATCACGGCTAAGTGTCACTATTCAAAGTAGCATAGGCGAAATTTCAGCTATAAACGACGAGTTGTTCAAATTCTACAGATGTTTGGAGCGAGCATTATAGCAGTTGCCGCAAAAATAAAAATAATGAGAAGGCATTTTTGTGTCGATTCGTCACAGTGGATAAAACATGGATCCACTACTACACACCTGAGTCGAAGCAACAGTCAAAGCAATAGACAACGACTGGTGAAAGTGCGCCGAAGAAAGTGAATACCATTTTGTCAGCTAGGAAGTTGACGACAACTATTTTTTTGTAATTTTCAAGAAATCAACCAGATCGACTACTTAACAAAGAAGGAAACGATATCAGGAGCTTATTATGCAACATTATTGGACCGTTTGAAAGAAGAGCTGGAAAAAACGGCCAAAATTGGTGCAAAAAAGTGCTTTTTCACCAGGACAACGCGCCGTCCGACAACTCGACCGTCGCAATGGACAAATTGCACGAATTAGCCTTCGAATTGATTCCTCATCCACTCTATTCTCCAAACTTGTTCTCATGTAACTTCTTCCTCTTCTCAAACTTAAAAATGTAGCTCGGTGGGAAGAAATTCTCGTCGAATGAGGATATCATCGCCGCCGTCAATGTATATTTTGCAGACTCGTTGGACCAAGTTTATAGCCCTCCGTAGAGACTATGTTAAGAAATAAAATCGATTTTTTCGAAAAACGATAATTTATCTTTCTTTTTTACCATACTTATCAAACGACCTACGTATATATATATATATATATATATATATATATATATGTGTGTGTGTGTGTGTGTGTGTATGTGTATATTTATGCATATGTGTTAAAAAATAATGATTAAATAACAGTAATTTAACGTTTCTGGTTATTAAACATTAAATGCAACACTTGCCAAGAAAATAATATAATTCGGTATAATAAAGCAATTGCAATGATGAAAATTTATTTGAGTTGCAGCGTACGTAAAATAGGTTAATTCCTCTCTCCGAATACAGCTCTTAAGAATACTCTGTGTTGCTTGGTGTAACTAACAAGCTGAATGAATTAAACTCTAATTAGAGATGTAAATTTTAATGAGTGTACTAGTCAACACGACTTCGTTTATATTACAGTATCAGTAGACATAAATGAGGAGTTATTCGTTTTGATGAAAAAAGGAAGTAATATTGAAGATCGATTTTATATAACGATAGTTCATTATAATTTAAGTAATTTGTACGGGAAAGTTCGTACATTGTAGAGTTTCCAGGATTATTAATACACTTTATATTTTTTAAAAAATAGTTTTTAAATCGTTAGATAATTGTGTATAGTTAGAGGACTGTCGAGATATAAGAAAAATTATTACTTTTTGTTAAATAATATGTTATTCGTCATATATTCTCTTTTAATAATTAATGAAGCTTGTATAATACAGTTTTTCAATTATACCATGATATTAAAGTATATAATTATATGAAATATTTTCGAGTATGTGTTTTACTTTTTTATATCAGGATTGTATAAAAATTTACTTATCTTATAAACATAATGAAATTATATATCTTCTATTTCATATATTTCCAAATAAAAAAAATCATTTTATTCATAATTTACAAACATAAAATTATATTTAATAAAAATTTATAATAATCATGTAGACATTTTGAAGTTTTAAATATAAAACGAGATACTATTTTGTTATTTACTTACATTATATATATATATATATATATATATATATATATATATATATATTGGGTACAATAGACCATACTGAAATAGAGAAAGAAATAGTATCCAAACAATATCGCATATATAAACTTTTAAAAACATTTTACAAAAATTCAATATCATCGATGAACCTGATCGACGAACTCTTAATTTATTATTTTTGACAAATGACTTTCCCGTTCACTCCACATACCACAATGTTCAATAAATGATTATTGATCATTTTTGATTTTAACTTAATTTAAAGAATCCCATCATTTTTAAAGCGCTTAGATAGAAAAATCTTTTTTTTTAAAAAAGTGTGAACTTATTTCTATATTTTAATTGTTTGATAAGAGATATATCCACTTTGTTTCAATCATTATTGCAAAATCAGTTGTAATAGTAATTAAACGTTATTCATTTTTACAAAATCATTCCAATAAACTTGTTGAAACGTTCTGCTAAAGATTTCAAAATTCCACATTTTAAAAAAAAAACACTTATTATTTCTTAATTAATATAATTTTTAACAATTTCCTTACATAAATACTCATATCTCTATTTATTCATTAGAGAACATTATTTTCTAAAAATATTTAATTTTCCTTCCAAGATAAATTGATCGTATGTAAATAATAGTTTATCGTCAGGCTCCGAACATTCATCTGAATAAACTTCGAATGTTTACGTACGAATATAGTTTCATTTTACACTAATTCACAATCAATCATGTCCTTAAATATCATCCACGAAACACGGAGTACAATATCTACATGCAACTAATAACGAGTTATGACTTCGAATCCGGTAAATTATCGTCCACGTCAACAGTTGAGCAGCACCAAAGTTGCTCCACAGCAAACAAACGACAGACCCGTACGGGAGAAAGAGATGAAATGCGTACGCAACGAACCGACCGCATACTTATATCTCTATCTTACTCGTATTTCTCTATATTAACGATACGTAATGGTGTGCAAATGAGGAAGGATTTAAATCATTCTGTAATTAATTTAACCCGGCCTGACCGTGATGTTACATTAAGGAAACTGACCGACCACGTCCGGTGCTCACGCCGCGCTGATATATCACACTAATGGTGGGCGTTTACGGCATTAATTTATCGAAATTCAATTCTATTTACGTGTTCGATTATGTTCACGTTATGAGACGATTTTTTTTATTACCGGACATTTTTGTATAAACGGAACAACGATCAATTTTATTAAACAGATCTATTTATTATCACAACGTTTTCAACGAGACATTTCGTTTTATGTTGTACATATTAACACTCGACAACGAACGAACGGACGTCATACATCTATGAATACATCACACACATCCACATACACACACACACACACACACATATATATATATACATATATATATATATGGAAAAAATAGATTTTATTTCTCAACATAGTCTCCATTGAGGACTATACACTTAATCCAGCAATTCTGCAAAATATGCATTGACAGCGGCGATGAAATAATATTTAGTATATTTTTCAACTACTACATTCTGTTTCTAAATATTTATTAAAACAACACGGCATGTATGTTGTAATGAAAATATTCGAAAAACAAACATGAAAATGAACACATTTCTCTTATTACAGAGGAGCCTCGAAAGCCATATCTCGTGATCGACAACCGTAGGTTGGATCCAGGTAACCAGTTCGTACCCGTACGCGAAAGTGCAGAGTTAGCAGTACGTTGCGTGGTCGAAGGCGGAAATCCTCGCCCACGACTCACATGGGACTTAACCGCTGCACCGACACCGCCGGCTGCAGCCCCACTAGAAGCTCCTGATATACCGGTAAGTTACCACTGTTCAAATATAAAACAACGTGTATCAAAAGGGAAGAACGAAAATAACATACAAGTATGCATATGCTTGATGGACGATGAAAAAAACTTATATTTGAATTTTTAAGTACAACACTTGAATATTTAATATCGAATAAGAAAACGATGACTGGATGTATATAACGATCGATTTTTCTTCAAAATTTATGCTATATATATATATATATATATATATATATATATATATCGCATAATATTCCATATTTAATAAAATAATTGAAAAAATATAATTTGGATTGAAAGCAGTAAAGTGAAAAGACATGTTTTATTCATAATATTGTCATTGATATTCAAATTTAATCTTTTTTTTTTGCTATTAAGTTTGTCTTTATTCGAAGAATCGAAAAACGTATTTTTTTCATATTGATCCAATCAATTATGTTACATATATTGAATATGTTACATGTTTATACATGTTTTATATGTCAAGAAGGAAAGTTTTTTACTAAATCTCTTTTAAAGGTCACGCAAAATACAATTATTCAAAATTAAATATAAAGAATAATC
The DNA here is from genome assembly GCA_034766995.1 of Acanthacorydalis orientalis. Classification (NCBI taxonomy): domain Eukaryota; kingdom Metazoa; phylum Arthropoda; class Insecta; order Megaloptera; family Corydalidae; genus Acanthacorydalis; species Acanthacorydalis orientalis. The sequence goes on along the minus strand of CM068318.1, from coordinate 11,807,371 downwards.
TTTAAAATAGTTGAAAAAAGACATTTTGTGTAGTTTGAAAGCGAAGTTTTACAATAAGGTCTGGTTTAGAATAGTCTTCAGCATTTAAACAAGTTCCGATCTTCTGTTTCTTCATAAAATTAAGCTTGGGAAGAAATTCTTTTCAGAAGAAACAAATTTATTTTTCCATTTATTTTTCCAAAATGAGTCCATTTTTATCTGAACATAAAACACAAAAATCTATATCATTATAACGTATTAATCTATACTTTATTCTTTAAAATCTATCTAAAACATCCTAAAGGCGACACCTAGTTACAATTATAAGTATCTATCTGCCATTACTCGTTTCACTTTCTTATGCTTTCTGTAGTCTATGTTATAGGCATCTACATTTATAAAAAAATCTCTCTCGATCCTCATCTACCTAATTTTCATATATTTTTTTTCTAGTATATTTTCTAAAATTAATTGTACCTTAGTACAAGTACAATAAAATTTCTAATTACTGTCTCGTACTTCTTTCCTATGCATATAATTGATTTTTCCTTCTAAACTTCCCTCTTCTTCGCTCTTCATATTTGTATACCCTCGTGCTTAATTATTCATGAATAATTTTTTCGTACTTAATTTTTAATGTTTCAATATACTTTCATACAAAATAACACTACTGATAATGGTTTTCGAATAATTTCATTTCTTTAAAATAAGCATTAACCTTTATTAAAAGTTCCTTTGGTTACTTAATTGACTTTAAAATGACTCATTTTTTAGCTTCGAGACAAAATTATTCTTATATTCACATTTTAATGTTCGTTATGCTAGACATTCATTCCATCAAACATAAAAAAATGATAATAAAATCATTTATTATGAAATATCACATACAATAAACATTCATAGATGAATATAAAATTTCCTACTTTTTTCTATTCTTTTGAATTTTTCTAGAAGAATGTAAACCCTATTATTAAACATTTGTATTAAATATATTTAAAAATAAAATCATTCATATCTATTCAAATATAAATACCTAAAAAAGAGAATTTATAAAAAATAAAATATATAAAACGAACATCGAAATACGAATCAAACATTTTAATAGCATATATAACTATTTCAGTAAATGAAAATGTTATTTTACTATTTCTATAAACTGGAATAACATACTTTAATTTTTTTCCTCTAATACTTAAAACAATTTGTTCACTATCCATACAAAGAAATAAAAGATCGTTATAAAAATACTAACTGTCTCCTACTATACATATATATATATATATATATATATATAATCATACATTTCTTTTCTATAATACTCATTTTCTCCAGGCATTAAATCTCACCGTACTAGAAGATGTTGGCATTTCATCAGGAGGCATCTCAGTCACTAATGGTGGAAGCGCAGGACAGCAACGAGGTGCAGTCAGTGAAGCAAGATTGCATGTGTTACGTGCACACAATAATGCCACAATATCGTGTCTAGTGCACCATGCGACTCTCAAAGAGCCACTGTCAGCGTCTTTATTATTAGATGTGCAATGTGAGTATACATTTTATGATATAAAGAATTTGTCTACTAAACACAAATACAAATTATTTTTATTTTTAATGTTTTCTTTTCATATAAATTGATATTTTACTATCATATATTAAGCAATTAAGTAGGAATTATTTTTTGATTGTCTCCTTCCCTTAATTATCATAACTTCGAAACTAATGAAAGGAGATAAAAACAAAGCTTCAATTAGAATATATAAATTACTTTTTATAAAATGTATCAATTTATTTTTGGCGATTCTATTTTCAATCAATTATTTTGTTTTCAAAACAATACTTTTTTAATTAAATTTTAAACATTATGTATTTAATTTGTTATATATAATCGTAAAAAATACATAATAATTTAAAAAAATAGTTTTGTCACAATTAAATATTCATAAAACATACAAATATGTTCAAATCGACATATAATGAATAATGAAAAGAGAGAATTTTTAAATCGACAGTCGTTGCACATTTCAAAGCGATGTATCGGATATTTTATTACCAACGTGAATGAATGTATTCATCAATATTGTATAATTTCTGTCCAAACCATGTGTAATCATCATTTGAATACATTAATGACTAATGATTAATTCTATGCTTTCAATTGTTTCAATACAGTAATATGTAATATATATTTAGATATATATATATATATATATATATATATATATATACATATATACACATATATATATATATATATATATATATATATATATATATATATATTATAGAATTAATCATGTATGCTACATCTTTCAGTCTTTTAAATATTAAAATCCAAAATAATTAATTTTATATATGGAAACCGTGATAAAAAAGTGATTTTTTCTATTTTTTTATTGAAATAATAAAGAAATAAATTAATACCTTGCCCTGTACTGTTTACTTCCACAAATAAATTATTATCTCGCCTCATAAACAGATAAACATTTTTCTAATTAAAAATATTCAATATTATTATTGATGATTTTTAATTGTTGTTTATGCTCATTTCGTTAACATATCAACATCCACAGTGCCTTGAGACACAGAAGTAAATGATGTTACTTCTCACTAAATATACTATAGATTTTAAAACTGATAAAAGTCTTAAATTTTTGCAAGAAAATATAATATATATATATATATATATATATATATATATATATATATATATATATGATTTATATTTATAGATATAATTTATTAAGATTGTTTTATAAATCAAATATATATATATATATATATATATATAAGTAATACTAACAAAATATTAGTAAAAAACAAAATAAAATAATTTATTTTTACGTTAAATATGTTTTTCATCATCAATTTATTAGTTAAAGTCTTCATTTTGATTTTTAACTATTATATTGCACACTAAATCATTCACCGCGACCATTTTTACCACATATGTCATTTTTATATATCACGGGTGAGTAATTATTCGATAATAAGAGCCATATATTAAACTTTTCATACATTTTTGAATGATCAAGAGCCATAGAAAATATTATTTTGAAATTGTATTCATAAATGTTTATTTTCACAGACATGCCAGAAGAAACCATGTGGAAAGTTACATTTTTAAAGATATTTTTCTCAAATATTAGCATGGTACACGGCCCGAATTTGATTTCATTGCATTCAGCAAGTCTTAATTAATAAATTTATTTAGTTTCATATCTTTTTAATAATTTTCCATAACCGTAAAGCCACCTTAAATAGCAGTTCGGACACAATGTATATAAATGTTTGAAAAGACAATGTGAATTATCCGTTTCTACATAAAACATTCTAATATTGTTAGAAATAATATAAAAGTTTAGACAAAATGGCAGTAAAACCCAATGTTGACTCTGGAGCCGTACAGAGTAGCTTTGGGAGACGCATGCGGCTCAAGAGCCGCAGTTTGACCACCGTTTATATATATGTTATAATTTTGTACAGATGCAATAAGTGGGCTGATATCATCTTCCAAATCGAGGAAAAATATTTATCTTAATTATTATATATTAATCTTATTTATTAATGTGAAAGTAATATAGCTGTTTTACTTTAAAATATTATAAAATGTTATGTATTAAAGTAATATAGATTAATTAGATTAATTTAAAAATAGATCGACTCTATAACGTTTCGCATATGAAATGATCAAACCATCAATAGATTTCAGACCATTAAATTTCATTTAGAGAGACGACATTTTTTTCAATCGACCATGTAAAACACCAAACCGGACCAAAACAATATGAAAATCATAAGTAATTCTCTATTACCATTCTTGCTACACCAATTACATATTCCATTGTTGAAACACTAAACTATCATAGTCTCGTTTCGAAATGTTTAAACTCCATTAATCTATTTTGACATATTTTGCTTTGCGACACCGTGCCATATAACATCTACCTTTGTATCAGTATTTGTGTGTATATGTATATGTAGCAACACGTAAGAAAAACATAGTATTCAGTAGACAGGCTCCATTGTTTACGTTTCTGGTCGTACACAAGTTCGTTGTGACAAATGTATACCGAGTAAAAGCTTACACGTGAGACGAAGAACGCACGCGACGAACGAAACGGAATATTTCGAACGGAGCCGGGCTACACAATGTTGCTTTAGTATTTAACAAGGTTTAAACACTTCCAAATGTACATCTGCGTATGTCGACTGTAAATACAATTTCACTGGAATTAGTTGTTGTGTATTATGTACGTGAATATGAGGAGCTTATTACGGTTATATGGCCATAAGTAGATAATTGGTTAATGAGTAAGTTACTACCGCTGTTTGCATTCTTTCTATTATTGAAAAAAAATCAATAAAATTACAAAGTAGGATATATTTGTTCGGTAGGAAAATAATTTCGGTTTTTGTTTACTGAATTCTAACCTTACTTTTTTCAATAAAAGTGTCATTTCATCGTCTTTATGTTAATAACATTTTAAAGTCCATTTATCTGTCTGTATTTTGATAACATCGACTTTGGTTTTATTATTATTTTGCTTCAAATTCGGCTATTAATCAAAGATGTAAAAGAACCAAATAAGATCAAAATTGTTGTATAAATTCGAAACGGATGGTAAAGCAGCAGAAACAGCTCATAAACTAAACGACACTTAGTGGTTCCAAAAAGACGAGATCCTTAAAGATGAAGAAGGTCACGGGCATACTTCTTCAGTTCAGAACGATCAACTGAAGATGTTAGTTGAATCATAACCACGCACAACAATTCGAGAGCTTACACAAAAGTTAGTCGTTAGTCATCCAACAGTTCTGGACCACTTGAAATAGCTAGCAAAATCGAAAAAGCTGTAAATTTATATGAATTCGAAGGTCAAAAACTGCAATTATTTTTCTACCAACCTAATAGAAAAAATATACATAAAGTATTTACAAAACTATTACTCAATTAAAGTATTACTCAATTAATTTTTCAGCAATATGTTTCGCTTTAAAAAGTATTTTTTCTACATAAAAAAATATATTTTTTAATGTAAAAGAATTCAATTAATTGAAACCTGTAACATTTTTTACTTTAAATTAATATAATTTAAGCAAATACTTAAATGTAAAAAAATATGTTTCCTGCAAAATAAATCGAAAAAGAACTTATATATATATATAACTAAACTATGAGATAGAATTTTAAATAATTAAAAAAAAAATAATGAAACAGTTTATAATTTACAACTATTAAATGTCTTAACATTTCAATATGTAACTCGATTTATAAATAATTATCTTAATGTGGTTGATTTTTCCCGCTAATGCAATCGTTCAAAGTCAGTTCTATTTTGACTTTCCTTGAAATCACGTAATCATTAATTACAAGATAGGCAGGTGATTAACAAACCGCACCTTAACTCTGCGGCTAGATGTACCACCTCAGCTTCAAGACAAACCGTTTTCATCTAGTATTTACCGTCGAGCCTAAGAGTAACACTGACCTTTCTACTAACTTACGTTCCAGTTGGCATCGTTCTTCGGGTCATTGAAATACACAAACCTTCTCGCAATGCTAAAGTAACACTGCCACAAGATTTATTTCTTTACGCCTACATTAAAATCTTTACTGTACAGTACGTGTAACGTCAAGTATAAATAACTTCGTACTGAAAGTTCACAACAATTTTTCAACCATGTAGATTCCGTTAAAAAGAATATACATGTAGTTAAATTTACATTTTTAATCGAATTGTTTCTTTGATTATTTTCTCTTTTCATTAATAAAATCTATTGTCAATGATAACTGTGATAGAATTATTAATGCTTTAGTTGTATTAATATTCGTAATAGACTTTCAAACTCATATAAAATTTGTTGTTCTCCAGCAGTTTATTAAAAATCATATAAATCATCATCATCAGCCTCTGTCCATCCACAACTGGATAAAAGCCTCTTACATGATTTTTCATTCTGTACAATTAAATGCTTTTCTTTTTCACTGATTTTCAATAAAAATTTTCATTTCTTGATCCCACCTGTTCAGTGATCGGCTTTCTTGGTCTTTTAACATTCCTTTGTTCCCAGTTAATATTTCTTTTATCCATTAATTGTCTTCTCTTCTTAAATTTTGTCCCGCTCATTTCCAATTCAGACTCTACTCTTCTTATTACATCTTTGACTCCTGTGTGTTTTCGTACCATTCTACTCTCATATATATATATATATATATATATATATATATATATATATATATATATATATATATATATATATATATATACATGTGTGTGGGTGGGTAGATTGATGTGAAAGTTTGAGTAAAAAATAACTAAATGTTTTTCTTCAGAAATAATCAAAACTTGTCTCGGCAATAAAGAGTATTTGTATTGTTTAGTTTATAATTGCGAAAAATATGTTGAACAAGCTCTTAAAATAACTCTCTATTTCATTAAAAAAAAAATTAAATACATCATCTATTTAATTTTTATATCTACCGCAATTATTTTTATATCTACCTAATATATTAGAATAAATAGTAAAGTATGTGTATATGTTTTAATGTCATTAATTTTAGTAACATTAATAATAAATGTATGAGTTTTCTTTTGTTAAATATAGTCGAAGATCGAATTTTTGAACGAATTTGTTATCAGTCTTGTAGATGTTATATTTCAAAAATTATCTCTCTTTCTCTCTCTCTCTCACATATATATATATATATATATATATATATATATATATATATATATATATATATATTTAATGTGTGTGTATGAAAATTTTATGTTACGGTTGGTTTATAAAACAAAAAAGCAAAATTAATTTCACTATATTTTATGTGATGCACAAGTTATTACTATGAATAATTCATTTCGAAGTGGATTTAACAAGTTGGATGTTTTCAAACGAGAGCATCAAAGGAGAGAACACGTAACTGAGAATTTCACGAGAAATGTGACCTCAAAGACTAGAAAACTTTTACTTGAAATTCTACCACCACATTGACTTTGCATCATTATGATCAGTTATACAGCGGTCATAAAATACGAGAAAATATTCGCAGACTTTGTATTTACATTTCAAGGGGACGCCCATATACCGTATACTATTTCGACAAGATATATGTTTCAGAATACTAATTTAGTATAAATTTATAATCATTTCTCGTGATGTACGTACGTGTCTCCTTTACATTTATGTTTTTTTATCAAGATAAAAACATTTACTGTCGAATTTTAAGAATGTAAATATGAATAGAACTTTTTTAAGTCTTCAGTGTTTTAATGATACTTTTTTCTTTACAACAAATATACATTTTTTTATCTGTTCGTGTTCTTTGACGTCTTTAAAAGTTCTCATTCTTTATTGAAATATACGCATACATATATATATATATATATATATATATATATATATATATATATATATATATACACTTTTACTTAAGAAACTATTCATGTAAATTCAGAGTACATTTTAACATTAATAAAAACCGAAATCTTTGATTAAAACACAAGTTTTTATATCCAAATTTAAGAAATATATTTTATACTATGAACACAAAAAAATAAATATTTTTGCCAATAAATATTAGGAGAGAAGCCAATTGGTGTGTTAATTTTTATTAACTTTGAGTTACCGTTCATTTAAAATCTTAATAAATATATTCCAAAAAGAAAGTGAAAAAATATGTTGTCAAAAATAAAACAGAATTGTAGAAAAATACTTTTCAATTTCAAAAAATTTTCATAAACGCTACATTGTAATTTTTGCTAAATTTCTTTATTTTCTTGGATTTTAATATTTTTTTTACAACTAAAATTGTAAATATTCTAATTCTATTATTGATTTCATAAGATTATTTAGATTTTTTTTAGATTTTATTACAGTTGGTATACTTGTGCGTGTAGACATGTTTAAAGTTAAATTTTAAAAAATATATTTATCTAAATTAGTCCATTTTTCAAAATAATCTCCATAATTCTTCTTATTTAGCATTTCTTTCGGCAAAATAATTGTTTATTTAAAGAATACCCGACCTATGTTAAAAAGAGTTAAAATCAGATGACTAAAGAGGTTATTATATAATACTAATTCTTTATTCTTGTAAAAAAATATCTCATTCCTAAAATATTAGTAAAACTTGTTATTTTTATAAAAAAAAACTCATCGGTAATCTCTGGAGAAAAAAATCTTTATAAATTTTAATATAATCTATAGTTTTATTATTCCATCGATTTTTCTTATGGTTCATAATCTGTTTGCATGCAATAAATTTATGCGATTAATGATCCATTATAAAAATTAAGAGTTTGTTAGAATTTTATCCTGGTTACTAATTTTTTAATGTCGACCTGTACAAAAATTCTTCTGTTAAATCTAATTTAAATAAATTTAGTTCTTTCTGACCAAATAACAAAAAACAATTGATTAATTCTTATGTTATCTTACAAATTTCAGATCTGAGAATAATGTTATCTTATCAGAAGTATTAAGTAGTGTATACTGGGTTATTCCCGTATGTACGTATAATTTATGAAAGAGATTCAAGAATAAACAGTCAGATGTGAGATAAAATCGAAGCCAGGATTTTTCAAAAAATTATTAAAATTATTATTCACAGGTAAAGTGTTATTTCATGAAAATTTCCACTGAGACGTAACGGCCGATGTTATCGAAACTAAACGAAAATTGAAATTCATGTTCCTAGAGCAAATTTCAAATTCGCTTCTTCAGACTACTACTTTTTAGTTCACTCAAAGATACTTTTACAGGTTCTCGCAAATAACGATTTATTATTAATCATTGGTCATATTTGATTATTATTATACACATTTCGATTATAATACTATTATACTCAGAGCATTAAAGCACATTACAATCTGACTTCTATAGCACTCAGAATGACGCAATCGCCATTAAAATTTGCACTTAGCAAAAATTAGTTATTAAATATTTTGAACCAAAAAAATGTGTGTTTTGTGGGATGGGTGAAAAATTCATTTTTAATAATGATCACATTTTCTCTACTCTTCTTATATATTTTTGAGTTTATGATCAAACTTCATAGAATTAATCCAAACAAAAAATAAAATAAAAACACTTTTAAAGAAAAATAATGTCAGAGTCTCACCCTAAGTAAACAATATTTTTAAGTATAATAATCTATTATTTAAAATATTTAATTCTAAATAAATAAATATTGATTGAACGCACATTTTAAAACAATATCGTCGGTATTCACAAGAAGTAATACACAAGAAGAAAAATTTCCTTTCGATTCGGCATGAACAAAACGTGTTCGTTGTAGAAACACGACTATCACAACAGAAAAAAATCCCTTTGTGAGTCAGAGACATATTAACACATATTACCTTCTAATGTATCGCTGCAATATTCGTTGATACCGCCAATAAAGAGCAAACGACACGATTTTTTTTATCGACGAGCTTGTTTTTCTCTGATAACGCACGTTCACATACAGTGCTGTGACAGTTAATATATTGCGAGACTTCTCATCCCTTCTCATAGTCTCACTTGCCAATTTGTGACTATCATCTCGTAGGGATTCTTAAATAGCACTTAAGAGAACAGAGATTCGAGTCCTAAGTTTTTTTTTACGAAAGATACGACGATTCGTGCAGGGTCGCAATATTGTCTTATAAAGCGTCTCAGAAGATAGTTCAAATCTTAATATATTAGAATGTGTCGTTTATTAGATTGTCTCTAGTCGGATATAGATTTGTATAGGTATGTACGATAAGTTTACTAAAGAAAATTTTTATTTATTTTACAAAATTCAGTACAAATTTCGTTGGATTGAAGAGGCAGACAATTTCTTTATTAATAATTAATTCCAGAAAAGTATAACACATTCTAATTCTTAAAATTGGCCAAAGAAGCAATATGATAATTCTTATTTATATATATATATATATATATATATATATATATATATATATATACATATATGCACATTTACTTGTATACACGTAAGTACTGTTTAATAATTCAAAAATATTTATATATTTACTTAATTTTAATCAGTTAATAAAATATACAAATCAAACTGTATTGAGAAACAGAAATTTTAGCTCAAATTTCATGTGAAATATAAAGAATTATAGAAATAGTTTAGCAACTTATATACATATATATATACACAAGGGTTGTTTGATAAGTTTGGTAAATTTGTATAATGTGGCGCCATCATTCATTTAGTAATATCACGGTTATCAAGTGTCTCTTTTCAAACTAGCATAGGTGAAATTTCAGACAGAAAAGACGGGTTGTTTACGTTCTACAGATATGTGAAGCGAGCATTGTAGCAGTTGCCGCAAAAATGGAAAAAACGAGGAAGCCTTTCGCATCGATTCGTCACCGTGGATGAAATATGGATCTATCATTGCACACCTGAGTTGAATCAGCAGTCAAAGCAGTAGACAACGACAGGTGAAAGTGTGCCGAAGAAGGTGAAGACCGTTTTATCAGCTGGAGAGATAATGACAACTGTTTTTTTTTTGGGGATCCCAAGGAATCATCCTGATTGGCTACTTAACGAAGAAAAAAACGATAACAGAAACAAAAACGGCCAATATTGGCCCACAAAAAAATACTCTTTCACCAGGACAACGCGCCGTCCCACAAATCTACCGTCACAGTAGCAAAATTGCACGAATTAGGCTTCTAATTAATTCCTCACCCACCCTATTCTTCGGACTTGGCCCCATGTGACTTCTTCCTTTTCCTGAACTTGAAAGTTTGACTCGGTGGGAAGAAATTCTCGCCGAATGTGGACGTCATCAGCGCCATCAATGCATATTTTGTAGACTTTGAGAAAAGCTACTTTTTCGGTGGGATGAAAAAATTTAAAACTCGCTGGATTAAATATATAACCCTCAATGGAGACTATGTTGAGAAATAAATTCGTTTCCTTCCAAAGAACGGTATTTAACTTGATCTTTTACCATACTTATCAAACGGCCCACTTATATATATATATATTAGTTACTTTCAATATTTGAGAACAGAATCGTTTATTAGCACACATGAAAATCTACATGAATCAAAAAGACACACATAAATAAATTGAAAATGATTTCGTCGAGTGATAAAAATCACTACATCGGCAAGAAGACGAATGTGCAAGAAAAACATGAAGAAACACGAGCACAAATGTAAAATTTAATTCTCAATTTTACAAACGATTCGTTACGATCAAAGCATCGAGGGTAATCAGGTTCATTACCGTTCAGAGACACACACAGAAAGAAACATTTGTTACGTCGTCACAAGAGAAGCCCCATACTAAAATGCATCATTTCAGCTAACTTTATTCGGAGACAAACTTTATTGGCGTTGTGTGGCGAGTCAATATATTACACCAGTGGCGGAGACCAATATACACTTTTTTTCTTGTGGAATTTGGTTTATGTTATTCGATTTCGTCGGTCAGCTTGTATTTGTGAAGCGTAGTTTATTGTAATCTTTATAGAGAAACTTTCAATGTGTTCAAACTTTATTATTTGGATATATATATATATATATATATATATATATATATATATATATATATATATATATATATATATATACATATCTGCATTGAAATATATTACTAGAAAATTTTATTAAAGTATGAATACGTTATTTGTTCGACAAAATATAATGTCGTTGTTTATAAATTTATGAATATAATATCATAAAATGCATTTTCAAACAGGTATTAATAGTTACATCTCTCATCAATAATGAAGTACTTCAATTAAAAATAAAATATGTTACATTAATGCTAACAAAACCCTAATCAGTAAAATTACTTTGTATTAAATCAAATATTAATGAAAAATTGTTACTTACAACTACTTTTCATTTCAATACTTTACTTCTTGAAAATTATTAATTTAATTCAGTTAATAAT
>CM068318.1:11780484-11790484 GCA_034766995.1 Acanthacorydalis orientalis | reverse complement strand
CTCATAAACAATTACAAATTCAAAAATTCTTTACTTGCACATTTATAATGTAATTATAATTTTTAAGTACATTGTTTAAGTCCATACATATTTCACAAAATAATTCAGTAAAATTTTCATTTATCAAATTGAACCTATTATATATTTGTATATTAATATACCTGCATGATTTTTATTAAATAAAAAAGTAATACTTTTTGAAACACATCTAGTAGAAAAAAAGGTTACATAGAAACACACATACATTATTAAAAATGTCATCATACTATTTATCAGTACACTTATCAATTAATGATGAATATTGCGTTTTTGAGTGGTTTTTTTAACTAGAAATTTTCGAAAACAATTTAAAATTCTAAAACTTATAAAGCAATGGTTTTGATAAAAATAAACACCAAAAAAACTATTTTAACTTAATTCTTCGATGAGGTTAGTTAAAAACAATCTGCCTATTCGGCTGTTGTTATCAATTCTGATAATTATACTTGGGATAAACTATAAGAATTCTTAGCAAATTCGTACTAAATGGACATTGCTAATAAAACACGAACAAACGACAGATAACACGGTAAGTTTTTCAAATAAATTTTATATTGTTTTCAAAAATAGTTGAAAAGAAATACAGCATATATAAATATGTGATGTTGAATTAAGTGTACAGTTTGTGATAAATATAAATTATACAAATGTCATAATTGTTTGTGATAAATTGACTTCATGGATGAAAATTTTTTATCTTCTATTTAATGTTTCAGCCGGTTATTATTAGCAAAAATTGCAAGTTCCAAAATGATCAAATTAAACGGATTCTGCTATATTAGAGTTGATCTATGATTCATAAATAAAGATACATTAAGGACCAAAAAATATATTTTTTAAGTTTCTTTAATATTATATTAATAGGATATTATTTTATGTATATTTTTTTAAAAATGTTTAACCAAAACTATTCATAATAAAAAGCATCCCGACTTCGAAAAGGTTAGAATCCACTATACTATACATTTAATTAAATATAAGTATAAATAGCATAGGAAACTGTGATTCCCTTAGAGAGTAATTGCTCGTAAAGTTGAATTGACCACTTGTTGGGCAGCGACAAATAGAAAATTTAATCGGAAAATACAGGATACTCACGAGTTTCCTAAGAAATAGCGATTCATAAATTTGCAGAAACCCAATCTATCAATTACTAACCCTGATAAAATAGACATGATACAAAAATTAACCCTTTGCACTCCGTTGGATCTGCTACGGAGACACTCATCATATATTCCAAAAATCAGTTGGATCCGTTATGGGGACATGCGCAATTATTGGTCAATTAAGTGGAAGTAGAAGTTGTTCTTTTGGAGAATGGAAATATCTGTTATCAATTCATACATTCTCTATAAAACTATAAAACATAACCAAAACGAGACTCCACTGACACGCTTGAAATATCGAAAACTTTTAATCGATCAACTAATAGGAAATTTTCGCCAGGAGAGAAGAAAAAGACTTCTACTTCCACCTCTGAAACTAGGTTTGATGGAAAGCTTCACATAATGAAAAAAGATGAAAAGACGGATTCTGTTGTACGCTCTAAGAGAAATGAAAAGGTTGTAAGACATCAAACGAGTGATTACTGCCTTACTTGTCTTAATAAACCCAGAATACACATGGGAGACTGTTTCCAGAGGTACCATACCATGGCGAATAACAAAATTCGAGCTATTTACATTAAAACAAAGCACACTTACAAAATAAATAAAAATAAATTAATTCATAGACACTTGTATTTTTTTCCTTTCAAAACAAAAATTCCTTTTTCCAAAAATTTGACTGTAAAAGAGGGCCGGAGTTGTTGGTCGATAGTATCAAAAAATGTTCAGAGTGCAAATGATTAATTCTTAAGTTCAAGTATGTACTTTTTTATTTTTTTTTATTTTATGTATATATATATATGTTCTATATTTGTTCAATATAACATAATTACATTCGTTTAAAAAATGCAAAAAATAACGAAACTTGGCAAGAATTGCAATCTGTGAACGCAAATTGAAACTAACCTGATTTATAAAATATTTAATGGAAGAAAATATTTTGAAAATATTGTTATTTTCATTTAAAACAAAACTTTACATTTTATCGAAATAAAAGTATATTATATCCAAACGTTTCATTCGTTCTAACTGTGAATGTTTTAAATAAAAATCTCATTATCAAAATGTTGGATTCAAACAACGTGAACGACTGAAAAAAATCTTTATCGTTAACTTTACTACGAATGTAATAAAAACGTTATTAATTTTACTCTCACTACATTTTGTTGTACGCAGTTCGCGTAAGACCGACAATCACTTTTATTGTATCAAAACTTTTTCTCGACGTCTTACAAGATAGTGTTCCCTCCTGCTGATCCCAATTCACTAATAAAAATGTTAAAATCCACGTTACAACAAACATTGCCGATACAGAGTACATGTCGTGCGTTTCGTTGACGGTATAGCCACTGGGGCACGGGATGATGTTAACTCAAGCCGAAGGATAACAACAAACCGCCACCCGACGTTGTGTGTATATGTTTCGGTGTGTGTGTGTGTCTGTATTGTTTGTATAATTTCGTACTGTGTTTGGGTGACGGGAGACGAAAGAAGGAACGCGCGAGCGCGGGTGCACGATTCGGCGGCAACAGCGTCGTACACAGATAAAAACGGCTCTAAATTAAGCCTGTAAAGGAAACAATACGAGCATTATGCTAAGAACAACGGTGGTATTGGTTAACGGTGGTCGGCGGCATCCCCGTCTGCCGTTGTCGGTGGAGGTGCAGATACACACACAAATACACGCGTGCGTACAGTAACCGTGAAGAATAGTAGCAAGGAACAGACCGGAATGAATAAGTGAGTTGTTGTTGGAAGCGGTTACTTGGACTGGGTTCGGATGGAGACGTTATAAATGAACACTTTGGCTCGGTTACTATACCAAATATTTTAAATATATGATAGGGTTCGTATCGAGTAGCTTAGTTATCTGAAAATTATGGATTTTTCGCCGAGTTAATTAGTATTGGAAAGTTATTAAACATTTATTCTATCTACAACAGTAATTAAACGAAACAAATATTTATTATTTATGCTAACTCATGATTGTATTAAAAGATATAAAATGATATTAATACATGATTATATAACAATAAGTTGAAAAATATGAATCGAGAAATTTACATATTTTTTACGACATCCATAAACAGCTTCAATCGAATACTATTTACATATATGAAATTTTACATTACATGTTTAATAAGGAGACAGTTTAAGTTTCCTTTTCTTTATAACATTTATTGATCAAATACACAAAATTTGCAACAGAAAAACTGCCAGAGCAACTGTCAGATACTGAAAGGTGCAATCAGTGTTGGCGCAATCCCTTATCTATGCTGATGATGTAGTTCACATGGCGGAATCGAAAGAGACGGCGTTGCAGCGAATGGTCATAGAGTGAAATGAGGAGCTTAAAAGAAAAGGAATTAACACAAGTAAGAGCCAAATAATAAGAATAGGAAGAGATGAGGATCTTGACCTGCATATAACATATACTATTCAGATGCTAGAGGAGGTTGTGAAATATGACTAAATTAGAAAGGACATGAGGATCGATCAGGAAGTACTGAGAAGTGTTAAGAAGGACAAGAGAATTTACTACCAGCTTAGTCAAACAGTGATAGGAAAGAAAGAGGTAAAGAAGGAGACCTAGTTGCAGATGTATAAGTCAATGTTCCTACCAACAATCTTATATGGAGAAGAGAGTTGTACGGTACTCAATAAGCACACAAGATGCATCACGGCAGTAGAAATAAAGTTTTTGCGAAGCAACAAGAAAAACAGGGAGAGACTGCATGAGAAATGAGAGGTTTAAGAAAAGCTTGGATGTACAGGCCATGAAAGATTTTTTGGAAGAGAAACAATTGAAGTGATATGGACATGCAAACAGATAAAATGAGGAAAGTAAAGTAAGCAAATGTTCAGAATCAAGCGCCCAAAGAGGAAGAGGGAGACCAAGAATTGTGTACGAGGGATACCTAAAGCAGATTGGAAGACAGCGAGGAAGCATCATGTAGGAGATGAAGAAATCGACCAGTAACAGAGATGGATGGAAGAGATTAGTCAAGACCACTCCCACGCTGAGAGGCAGATAGAGAAAACCGAGAAAAAAAACTTGACATGTTTGCCAAAAAGTCACATTATCATATCGATCTATGATTTCTGTTTTGAATGAATATGTAGTTAACTGAAAATAAATTTAATTACAAATAAGTTACAGCTCATTATAATATTTAGTTAATTGATTATTCAGAAACAAAATTTCTTTTTTCTTCCTTTTTAGAATTTGTCGACTGAAAATATGATATTTGTAATTACACAATGTTCTTTATTAAGCCAAATGAATCTATTTGACTTATTTAAACTTTGATTTTGAAACGGTACAGCTTATATTAAATATAATATATTAAAGAATAATTCTATACAACATTTGTAATACTCATGTGTAAAGTAAATGTGCTTTATTATGCTTTTACGGTTTTCAAGCTCCACATGAAATCTTACTATGCGGACATTCATTATCCTTTTAATACAAATACAAAATACATATATAAAATAAATACACACACACATTGTATATATATATATATATATATATATATATGTGTGTGTGTGTATATATATATATATATATATAATACATATCTATGTATGCATTTGGATAATTAATGCACACTCTCGGTTTAAAGACATAATCCTGATACTATTTTCTTACAAACAGATTATCCGAATGAGTATTTTAAATACTAATACTGCAATTATCTTGGAGTTAGAACGAAACTTGGCCGAATATTATCAAACGGCTGATCGGGGCAATTTTCAAGAGCGACATTCCATTTCAACTGCGCAAAACTGTCCGACGAACTCACGAGAATATTTCTCTATAATACTCTCATGTACATCGTTTCGCTTATTTAGTCAACTTTTAAATCCATATAATGAGATTATCAAATCCTCCTAAAATGAGACTCTACCCTTAAAATCCTCTGCGTGCGTTATAAACTCACCAACAGATTTCTGCTTCAACTTATTCCTTTAACTTTCGTAATATTTTCACTAGGATTAAAATACCCATTACATATATATATATATATATATATAGCTAATTAAATAATATCCTTGATGATTTTCCTAATTTCTTTTATTTTAAAATTATTATTAATTTCATATATATATATATATATATATATATATAATGTGTGTGTAAATATGTATTTATGTGTGTTTTATCTTGTACATAAATCTCTTACAATATTAATAAAACAAACATCTGCACATTACAGTACAAAACTTTATTTTGTATTTTTTTAAAAATATGATTCTTATTAATGTAATAAAATGATTTTTTCAAAGCTCTTTTACAGAATATAATCAACTTTATTTCAATATATTATTTAATAGAAATTAAAGAAAGGTTTTTCAGAAAAAATCA
Organism: Acanthacorydalis orientalis; assembly: GCA_034766995.1. Classification (NCBI taxonomy): domain Eukaryota; kingdom Metazoa; phylum Arthropoda; class Insecta; order Megaloptera; family Corydalidae; genus Acanthacorydalis; species Acanthacorydalis orientalis. The sequence goes on along the minus strand of CM068318.1, from coordinate 11,784,967 downwards.
ATACATTATGTTGTAACATATTAAGTTGCCGAATTTCAGTTAGTCAGAGGTCGACCGCGATTGAAATATTTTACAAGTTCAGCTATTTGGAATTGACTAATGTACTGCACCCTTCAATTGTTTTTAAATACAGAGTTATTATTGTTATTTTTATTTTTTTTATATCCTTTAACAGTATGGTTTCCACAAAAGATTTGTGTCTACTTTTTTCATATGAGTTCAAGTTGGGACACAGTCAGCGATAGCAGGTAGAAATATCAATGAAACTTTCGGAGAAGGGTCAGCTAGACAGATAATAGTTCAATTATGGTTCAAAAAATTTCATTCCGGTAATATGAATCTCGACAATGAGCCTCGAGGAAAGCCCAAAACCATTGTGAACGAAAGCATTTGACAGCCATGGTGGAACCTAATTTACATACAGCAGTTCGAGCTCTCGCATGTGATCTAAGTGTTAGTGTCATGACTATTTCTCGTCATCTCGCTGCAATAGAAAAGGTGAAAAAGCTGGATAACTGAGTGCTGCACGAATTGACAGATGGTCAGAAACTGAGACGCTTAAAGGTGTGTTCTTCATTGATGATTCGAAATGATAAAACGCCATTTTTAAATCGAATCATTGATGAAAATTGTATGATAACAGAAAAAGATCTGGACAATGGTTAAATGCAAATGAAGCTCCAGGACATGTACCCAGGCCGTCATTACACCAAAAAAAAGTTATGGTTACTGTGTGGTGGACAAATAAAGGAATAATCCATTATTCTTTTTTAAAACCAGACGAAGCAATTACGACTGATTCATATTGTCGCTAAATCGACAATATGAATGAAAAATTAAAAACAAAACAGCCAGTGCTAATCAATAGATACGGGCCAATACTATCGCAAGACAATACTCGACCACACACATCTCTAATCACAATTTACAAATTAAATTCATTAAATTATGAAATTTTACCGTATCCCCCTTATTCACCAGATCTTTCACCGGCAAACTATCATCTTTTTCGCCACTTGGAATATTATTTAAGAAATAAAAAAATCCGAAACCAAACAGAAGTTATTCAAGAATTCAAAGACTTTATAAGCTTTAAAAATATCGATTTTTACAAAAATGGGATAAACAACCTAATTTCACATTGGAAAAATGCCATTGAAACTGATGGAGCTTATTTTGATTAAATATATTTTGTTTTGTTAAAAATATTTCGTTTTAATTCTCACAAATTCTGCAATTTTATGTTACACCCTAATATATGAAAACCTAAAAATACAAAATCATGTATACCTTATTTGCAATCCACCCACTAACACCATCCAGATAATATATATTAAAAAATACGTTTTTTTTTCTTAAGAGCGACCTTATTTATTTGATACGCGTATTTATAGTGTCTTATTCAACAATGAATCATCATTAAATGATAGAATTCAAAACCACGACAGCGAACCGCTTTGTACTTTATCTATCTCGCGCTTCCGGCTACGATCCGAGCAACTTTTTTTTATTTTACGATATCAAACTCATCTCATGTCAGCATTAACTGACTTTTGGTTTATAACATTTTCATTATATAATATTTTTTCTTGTGAAAAACACATCACGCAATATTTCAGTACTATAAATAAATCTTACTCTAGGGCATACACATCCAATCTAATCTTATCTTGAGCTACACGAGATGAGCAAGCCACGTGTAGGAGAAAAAAATCGCAAAAATGCGAGAGACGCGACGAAGAGGACAAAGAGCGTTCAATACAAACAATGCGGATATGTTCGTCTCTGTTCAGTGCGGAAAATCGGATATATTTGCGTAATAGTTTGTATCAGAGAGAGGATAGTTAATCCGACGTTTCTAATAACATCTTGTTTTGCGTGTAACAAAGAGGTGATTGATACTATTACATGTAATATTTGTATTGTGATCTCTTTTCAATTCGTCCTGTTATCGATTCGATTACAGAACAAGGGTCCAGAAAAAGGCGTGCTAATGAAAAATTCCTCTTGCGATGTCCTTCGAGCTTTATTATAGCCTCAAGTGGATTATCTAGGAAATGAAGCGTAATAAACAAGATTTTCTGTCTCTAATGTGAGGTTGTATCTTCGATACGTACGGTGGCTACTCTTGATCAGATAAATACGATACAAACATTGCGACACAGTATTTTCAAGTCTAACATTTTTGATGACATGATTTCAATTAACACACATTTGCACATTTATACAAATATACATACTTACATACACACACACACACACACATATATATATATATATATATATATATATCACTCGATTTACACGGTACTCGAATTACACGGTGTCGGTTTAACACGGCTGAAAGAATGCGAAAAAACTTCCATTTACACGACTGTATTTTAGTTGAACACGGTCACAGAAGTGCAAAAAAAAGAATGTTTTAAAGCACTTTCACGTGCATTTAAAAAAGCTATCCATTTACACTGCTGTGCAAAATAATAAGCACACACACCACTGTAAAGTGGTTCTTGCATCAAATTAGTACAAATACTATAGGTAAGAAAATTGCACTGACTAAAGAACTGGAAGATTTCTTCATTGAGAATGATCAAAACATGGAAAGAAATTCAAAATTTGGAAGGGACTTGCGTAATTGTTTAACTCATGTTAAATCCACTACTTTAATTATGCATTAAAAGAGATTGGATGCAAAATCAGGTGACATTTTAGAAATTCTGTCCAATATTATCATAAATCTCTTAGGATAATAATTATAAGACACTTTATATAACTTAAAATTATAAATACTTAATCTGTTAATTGTTCAAACGTAACTTAACCATTTGTCATGTTTATTAGTTTTATAAAGTAAAATACTTGTAATAAAAATGATCCATTTATCTACTAAATACAGATATTTTTGATTGTAAATTTCGTGAGGACATATTACAAGAATTGTAATTGATAATTATTAGAGAAAATAAATTATGAACTGCGTAGGCGTCACTTGTGTTATGGAAATCCAGTCAGTCCCCAAAACCAACCGTTTCTAATGCCATATATATATATATATATATATATATATATATATATATATATATATATATATATATATATATATATATATAATATCAATTTGAATGTAAAAAGTATATAATCACTTTAATACAGCATATATATTTTTGTATAAAAATGAATTGTTTTAATGAAGAATACAAAAAAATTGTGCATTTATTTAAATAATATAAATCTTCCCAAAAAGTTTTAAGAAACAATCGAGGAGTAATTTTCCTATTTCGATTTATATGCATACTTCACAATTTTATAACGCGTACAAAAATGTGCGAAACCGTTTTTCAATCTTACGTTTTAATCCAATTAGATGTTTATTACAGGAGAGCAAGCATTAAGAAATTAACTTTATACATATTTATATCCGACGAGTAACGTTGAAAATTTCAACTAATAAAACATTCTTTACAGATACTCCATCTTTCGCAATATCTCGAACGCCTGGTTTCGGAATACCTGTACTGGAAGGAATGCCCGTATCGCTTAGATGCGACGTCGATGCAAACCCGGCAGCTGGTGGTGTATGGCGTCGGGACGACGCACCGCCGCCGGTCGCGCAAAGTGCTGACGGTGTTCTAAACTTTACGGCTATCAGACGTGAACACAGTGGCTGGTATAAATGTACGGCTCGTCATCCTCAAGGCGTGTTCTCATCAATTGGATACTTTCTCAACGTCCGATGTGAGTGATTGTTCTTTTACTATGTGTTCGAATTTTTTAAAAAATTTGTAGTTCAATCATCTCTAATATTGAATGCAGTTTTACTTATTTATTTACGTATAATACAGATATATGTAGGTGTAAATCTATAATACACTTTCCAAAAAAGTCAATATACTCAACGATAAACGATTCAAATAATATAGTTACAATATTTGATCAATAATTATTTGATCCTCTTTTAATCTTTTTGGCGAGAAAACAGTTATTAACTTTAAATAACCTAACAATACACTACAGAAAATAATCTCCAATCTGCTGTATTAGCATAACCAACAAAATTAAAAAGTTATCCAACGTAAAATAAAATATTCTTATACATTAAATTATTCCAAGATTCCAAAAAAGTATGGCATTAAAGTATTACTTTTATCAAATTGTGTAAAGATGCATACACAATTTATTATACCTACCAATCAATTACATTTTTTAAACATTTCAATATTTACATGGAATAATATTCGTTAAATTTTTTTATTGAAAATTTATAAATAATATACAATACATAAACAAATACTATTTCAAATATATATATATACACATATGTGTGTATGAATAAAACAAGATTTAAAATTTTTACATTTGTCATATCAAAACAATTCTCCTTTCTCAATTTTATACAAAGAATTTTATGTGAAAATACAAAATGAACAATCTTCAATACAAAAGAATTTAATGTAAAGGAATCCTTTGATAGAAGAACATTGTT
>CM068318.1:11770484-11775484 GCA_034766995.1 Acanthacorydalis orientalis | reverse complement strand
AGCTATCTGTAACGCTACTGATCACAGTTTGCGAATCGGTCATGCGCCAGTCGTGATAACATCTCAATTCCGATATCTTTAGATATGTTGGTACCCCGGAGTTCCGTTTCCGAGACGAATGGATAATTGTGTCTGAACTTTTGAATCAAAAGTTTAATCTTTGTGTAATCATCCGTTTTATTTGACTTCTTCAGTAGTACTTCTTGTTCTCAGATGCATGCTAATCGAACTTTTGATCTTTGCTATATATATATATATATATATATATATATATATATATATATATATATATATATATAAACAAAATTATAAAAAAAAGTTTTCTTAATCTGTATAGTTTAATTTCAATGCTCATACAATCCCCTGATATACTTTAAAATAAATCAGAACTTTAACATAAAATTTTAAGAAGTAGAGATTATTAATTGACAAAAAAATATTCGAAATAAAATTGGTAAGTTGATTCCATAAAAATGATAGAAAAAAACTATTACAAATTATTGTAAAAATATTCTGTTTATATTTTAGCCTTTATTAAATTTTATTTCAATTTAAATTTAAAACATTTTATAATCTTTCATCGTACATTTATAACTTTTAAATAAATACTCTTTTGAATTTTTAAACCAGAAGCATGCCACATAAAAGCCACTTGCTATTCATAACAAAACCGCTATTGACGAAAGAGTGCTTCCTTTCGACTACTTGTTTTCCGAAATGAATTTCTTTATACTCATACATTTTAAAATATTTTTTTTAAATCTGTTTGTGTTATTTTAGTCGATAAACATTTATCATATTGTTAAATACATTTTTTTCTCATAACAATTATTTTTGACAATAAAAATGATAAAATAAAAATACAGCTTGAAATTATTTAACTAAAATTCGAAAAACAAAAAGTCAAAATGTATTTTAATCGATTTTATACGTCATTTGCTTATATAGTACTAAATGAAAAAATATATCGAACTTTTTATAAATTCTTTCAATAAGTAATCGGAAAAAAAATCATTTTTTTTATTTTTCAATCATTCTACAAATGTTTGTGAGCGCAACGGCAACCATATTTTAATTCTAATTTCTAATTAAAACCAACTTTTATCTTAAAAAAAAATGTCTTAAATACACAATCACCTTCAATCTTAACATTACTTACAATTAATGAAAGTATAAGACATTTTTCCTATAAATTATTTTTGTAAATTTTATAAAAAGTTAATATAAACGTATTTGTCAGTTTTCGCATGTATTACATTTGGATTTAGGACAGCCAAAACGATTATATATATATATATATATATATATATATATATATATAATCTCCAGATTTATTTCAAAAATTTATCAACAAAATAACAATTGGTACTGCAATGCTTTTAAATCTTAATACAATTCCGATTGAGAAATAGTGGAGTAAAAAGCTATTGAAAAAAAAATAACGGCATAAACTATAGAGTTAAACTTGAATTAAACGGTAATTAACGCTGCAGTATTTTAAGTTATTGACTAAATCAGATTTACAAGTTCTAAGTTAATTTGAAAAACTAAATAAAAATTTAAAGTGATTTAAAATTATTAAATAGTTGATTACAAGCTGATCAACTTTATACTTGTACAATTAACTTAATTCGAGTTTTACTTCCCATCATATTTGAAAATTCCCTACGTTATATATCTTAAAAATTGTATGATTGATTGTAATCTAAAATATCGATGAAGACTATTTATTCCGTACTTCATGTATACCTAATTTTTAATATGTATTATGAAAAAACTTGTTCTAAATATACTAGCTGGAGTAAGACAAACGCCACAATACTGTAATTCCAGTCTTGAACTCCTCATACGGCCTTTAAATAATCTGAATCGCAATCGTCTATTCTCGTGCACATCATACATACTTTATCGACACAACCCGCTTAGCTTTATTTATTTATCTAACATATTTTTTTTGTAGTGAGTTGTCTCTATCTTCTATCACTGTGTGCTGATACTGTGTTCTCTTTCGTTTTCACTTTCAGCAGCATCCTCCTCCTCCACAAAGCACGTCGATAGATATGTTATCAGTGAGACATCAATGATTTATGTGTTATATAATCAAACTACAGATGAGGACACTGTGACAGCGCGGGAGCCGGCTCAAGACGCGGACGACGCCCTGATCGGAATCGCCGGTGGCAGCGAGCCGCTCAGCTCCACGCCCCGCCGCCAGGTGGAGGTGGCGCTGGGCGGCGCCGTTCATCTGCAGTGTCCTGCAGGTGAGTACGTGAGCGCCGTGCCCGCCACATCGACTTCGTTTACAATTCTTATTCACTTACGTTCTGTATGTTTTGTATATTTTTGTTTTTAGTGTTTTCACTTGTACACTGTTAAATCTTCGAACGTTCTATGTCCTGTTCGAAAGTATAGCTTCGCTTTTTATCACGCTTGCGTATTATAATCACATGTGCTTTATATGAAAAAAGGGTAGATATATAATTTAATTTCTAATTAAAAGGTAATATACAATGTTAAGTGCGTACTTGATATGATTTAATAATGCAAATTCAACGCATAGCTATTTAAGAGTCTCTTGTGTATCTGAAACATGAACCTTAAACATCTAAAGATACTCTCGAATGTAATATCATGTTGTTAATTAATATTAAATCCTCGTCTATATCTACTTCATCCATAAACGTAGAAAATATCTAGTTTAATTGACAGAAATCATATGATATTGAAATAGCTTGCATAGTTGCAATGTGCAATTGATTTTGTAATGAAAAAACTCACGTTACCGTACCAAACCTCGCTACAGAACATTATCGTCGAATTAATTAGTGAGTCGTCTAGACAACACATAGACTTTAATATTTGTTTCGTGTTCTCGATATCAGTTAAGTTGAATTAATTACAAGTTAGGAAAATTAATCAACGTAGGAGTTGTAACACTGAAACCACTACATTTCAGTAATGAGTGAAACAGTAGCTTTCGAAATGTTCGAAATAAACAGAATTGTTCATTAGTAACCTAAATAATTTATTTCTTGTTTAATATTTTATCACTGACTTATGTTCTTTTTTATAAATTGATATTTTATTTATATTTTTTTCAATATCTGTATGTAATTAAATGATAACATCTAATTATTAGTCATAACAATTTAATCTAATAATAGAAATAAAATGTAAATTAATATTCAAAAAAATAATATTCCATATCAAATTATTATCAAGAATATAAATCGCATGAGTACAGACAAAAAATTATAATCCATAATTTGAGCGAGTGGCCACGAAATAATTTTGTCTCCCTATCCTATTTAAACAAACGAATTTATCAAAAAACAGATAAACTACAACATGATCAAAATATCCATGCAATTATGTATCAGAAACAGCTTTTCTTTAGCTGTATTTTAGTTGAAAATAAATTGAAAAAGATACCACAGTAAATACAGCAACAAATTTCTAAATCAATGTTACTTTACAGTCAATAAAGTTCAATTTTTCTATATGAAATGTAATTCTACTAAAAAAATATCTCAAAGAGTTCTGAAACTAAAGAATAATTACAAATAGCGTCAAACACTCATAAAATATTTCTCTATACAATTTTTGTATAAATAACATAATAGTTCTATGCAAGCTTAATTTAATTAGTATAAATTTGTATGTGTATATATATATATAGATAGATAGATAGATAGATAGATATGTAGTTATGTATAAATTAATGCATCTAATAAATGCACATGACATTTCTTGTTGTCGTCATCTCTGCACATGCAGTGCGCGATCACATAGAAATGTGAGAATAAATCGTGAACTCGCTGCAAAGTGTGGCAGAAAACGACGGCCCGTTCAAGTATAAATTAAATTAATTGAGCATTTTAATTAGTTTAGCATCGTTGCCGTGCTGCTGTGTAATTATTTTTCATATTGATTAGCGCATTCGCACTACAATTCATCAAGACCGAACGAGCGTTACCTCTGCCTCACCTACCGCCTTCCTACTCATTGATTGAATGTTAGTCATTTAAATTTCTCGAACACTGCATGCAAATATATTGGATTCCCGTTTCACAAACAGTCTAGACAAATTGTGTTGCTATTAATAAAATTGTTTAGTTAGACGTGGACAATATTGTCGTTGTAATTGGGTTCGGTTTGTTTATATGCTTCCATGTGAAATAAAAGTCTTACAAATTGCACGTTTCGTCTCATTTTCGATATATGTTTTACATATGCACATACATATATATATATATATATATATATATATATATATATATACTATGTATTTATGTACATATAATCTAAATAGTCTTAACTTCTAGTTCAAAAAATGTAATTAGTTTTTGTTCACTTGATCTATTTAATCGATCAGTGTGCATGCTTAGTAAAGTCAAATGTCAGTTTATATATATATATATATATATATATATATATATATATATATATATATATATATATATTAATTACTTGTAGATATATCTAAATATTCAACTAATTTACATAATTCGCTATTTTCAAAAGTATTGTATCTAGTTGTACATTTAAAACGAACTTTTTCTGTATAATGTTATTTATGTTTCACTAAAAAAAATTATTTAAAAATGTTTAAAAATTAATTAATTGATATTTTTGTAGATTTCCGTCCATTTGTTTAAAACGTAAAATGTCTTCTCGAATAAAAAGTAATTTTCTTCAACTTTTGATGACCTATTTCTGAATAGTCATTATCCAAATCGTTTCATTAGAACGAATAATATCTCTTTCAATAAATATGTAATTTTTATTATTTCATTTCTTTTATTTTTCTTGATACGATAAATCTATGTATGTCTGGATATTAATTATTTTCATCAATGAAGCTTCTATTTCTATATACATTTCTCTATCTATTTCCTTCACAAATCGTAAAAGAAGTTTGTACTCAAAGATGTTCTATAAATGAATATAATACATTTTCGTCTATTATTTATGCACATTTTTATGAATTCCAGTATTAT
>CM068318.1:11725484-11765484 GCA_034766995.1 Acanthacorydalis orientalis | reverse complement strand
GAGATACAAACAATAAACTCATACAAAGGAATATTTCTATGCGATTGAATTTATCTAAAAACGGAACTATGTTTATCGATACTCTTTTTATAACAGATGTTCACTAGAATTTCATTCCACGTTGATAGTTTTTATCAAAGCATAAATGAGTTTTTCATTTATTCCAGTTTACGGTTTTCAAATTATTATCTCCGATATATTTCCAGTGTATTCGCTTTAATCTTTAAAATTACTCTTTATACATAAAATTCCTTTTACTTACGTTATCAAGAAAAATTGCATACATGTACTTACATATACATATATATATATATATATATATATATATATATATAAACATATTTCATAGATTCTCATGGCTCCAAATGAACACGTTCTGCCAACTACTTACAGTCAAACGTGTTATCTTAATCAGAACACAACCTCAACTCAGAGTTAGTTCGCCAAACTAAATAAAGCATTTTTTATGATAATTTATTACTTTGTATACTATTATATTAAAAACATACTTTCATTAATTTTAATACAAGAGTATTTTGTACAATAGAGAAACGGAACAATCATTATTTCTTCATAACAAAAATGTTATCAATTTTAATTGAAAATAGAAAGAAAATTAAAAATTATGATAATATATTATGTGTAAAAATTAATTCTCTGCCTTTACATTGAATCAGTCATGCCTCTATATTATTTTAAAATATTTTCTCGTCGTTTTAGAATTTTGAAGTGTTAAACTTAACATTTAAAAACACTACATATCTTTGCCAAGCAGTTGGCATAACATCACAGAACAGAAATGAACACAATGGCGTCGGAATTGCAGCATATTAGGCATTACATACGTTTCACATTCCAGTTGAAAAAATGCTACCAAAACTATGGAAATGCTTTATTCAGCTTTGGAGAAAAACGTTGTAACGCGTAAAACATACAAAAAATGCTAAAACAGTGAAAAAGATCCAAAAATGCATAACGACTTGATCGACTCAAAGGCGCCATCTTTTCAGAAATTCGTCAGTTATTCAATAAATAGAGCAAAGTTATACAAAATAATGGAAATATTTTGAGGATTGAAATGTATTTCATTTTTCTGTAAACATTCATTTTCTATAAAAAAAAGGAACCGAATTAATTTTTAGACCTAATAAAACTGTCCATTTTTCGAATCAGTAAATATTCATTTTTCTGAATTTTATTACACTTTAAATAAAAGTTGATTTGGGAAACTGATTTTCTAATTAAAGAAAAAACTAAAATTTTTATATTCTATGCATAAAACTGAAGAAATTTATTATTATTTTAAGGACAGAAATGATGTTTATGATTATTTTAAAGGTAGAAAAGTTATATAACTGAAATTATTTTAAACTGATCGATTTTTGGAGTCTTCTTTGTTCGTTTATAAAACATTTTTTATTAATAATTATATATTTTATAAGAAAAATTTACTACCACAAATTTTGTTTTTAATATTTGTAGATTTTGTATAATTTTAATTGCAATTATTTCTGACTTTTACTATTTAAAGCAGTCAGTCAATTACAAAAGCACCTTTTCATATGGAAATATTATGCCACACGATGTTCAATTCCAATAACTTTTACTGTGGGCATTATTGACACCAAACTAACTTGAATTCCTCTTTATATATATATATATATATATATATATATATATATATATATACATAAGTGTTTTAACTAAATTGTATTTAATAAAATCAAATTTTTGTCAGATTCAACTGAATTTTAATATTTATTCATTGAATAAATAATAATAATAAGAACGCCTACACATAACAGCAGCTAAGACTTTATTTTTACCGATTCTCCTCTTCAATCTATACTTAACAGTTTTTACTGATAATAATAGAGGTCTTAACATGCAGAAAATAATTCAGATCAGGCATAATATCCTCTATTGAAAATTAAATAATCAACCTCTATCTATTTTTTTAAAACGCATGATCATTATTTCTTTAAAAAGAAAGAAAAATTATTCTTCAAGTAAATTCTCTCCAAATTAAAAAAACATATGAATGATTTAAATATTTAAATCAAAATTATTAGTTTTTGGCTATTTTCTAGAATACTTCACCAAAGCTCTTCTATTATTTCACTTAGACTATTCCATCTGTAATGTCTGTTTAAAATGAAGTGTGCTTACTTTTAGTTTGCTATACTACATTTTTTTATAATGGAATTTGGATCTCATTCACTCTCACCATATTATAATGGCAGTCCCATTACCGTATAAATAATTTTTCTTTCTCTTTAGAATTATAAACGTTAATTATTATTAAAGTAAAACATTACTTTAATAACATTTCATTACAAAAATCAATAAATCAGACATCAAATATCATTAAGGTATGTACTTAAGAGATTAACAATATCCAAAAAATAAAATTATAAGGAATGCATCTCATAACTTTAATTGTTTTAATTATACTTTTATATATGAAATATATTTTAGTTTCAAGTCTATTCTATTTGCTTATTTTTTTATTATTTACATTAAATTGTAGTTTTTTTTTTAAATCTGAATGTTGTTAAACGATTGTTAATTCCTTTGTATAATTAAATATCTTCAAAATTCTGTTCGATGTAAATTTGTATGCATGTGAGTATAAAATAAATTATTTCTTATAAAATAAAAACAATTGACTGTTTTTCCATATTCAACTTATTTGTCGTTTATAGAAAGTAATGAGTGTGTTTTTCTTTATTAATAGGTGTTCAAGGCTGTTGGACTCGTCTCAATGGAAACGGAAGATTGGAACCGTTAGGAGCTTCGCAAGATCTGCGTCTGGACAAAGTGCTGTACCAAGAAGGAGGAGAATACAGGTGTGTGGCGCCAGGACGTGAACATCGAGTTCGATCTGAGCAACTCAAGAACGAGCTCGTCGTTCAACTTAAAGTTACAGGTAAAATTTTATTTAAATTATTTTATTTTTACTAAAAGAAATTAAAATCGTATTTTATTCCAATAAATTTAATGTTAATCAATAAATTAAAAAAATTGTCAATATAGATAAATTAAGTTGTAATTTTAATAAATTATTTTGAAATTAACGATTTCAACAATCAATGAATAAAGAAAACACTCTAGTAAGCATTATATTCCTATCGTTCTGAAAAATTATTTTTATGCAGGACAACCAACAGTCCATCCCTTAAACCAAACGGTGTTCGCAATGGCAGGTCAGAGTTTAACCCTACATGTTGAATTCTGCGCACGACCTGCATATAACCGGGCTCGTTGGATATCCGACACACATGTATTTACACCGGGTAGGCCTACAGGAACTAACAGAATTATCGCACACGACGTTAATGTAAGCAATATATTTTTATTATTATTATTATTTTTTACATTTATATATATATATATATATATATATATATGTATATATATGAATATATCTATGTACGAATATTGTTCAACTGTGTATTAAAATTATATAATAAAAACCTCATGCAGTAAAGGACAAATAATAAAACGGTATAAAAGTGGAATCTTTACGATTTTATATAATTATATTTGTTTACACAAGTATTCACAGTTATTATTCATTGTTTTATTAATTAAAGATTTATTTACTCGTTTATTACTTCTTTATATAATGAAAACTGATATGATAAAACTGTAATTACAATTCTTTTAGAACTGTTCGAACAAATAATCTGTATTTATCTTACTTCTCACTTAATATATTACTATTACAATAATATCTGATCATATAATATGGATTTGTAATTTATTTGTCATTTATTTTTTCTTTCTTACAAAATTTAAAAAAGACTCAATGAATTTAATTCAAGTTTGGTAAAAAGACTGTCTTTAATAAATGAATCGCATATTTGTCAACAGTTTCGAATATCAAACAGATGATTTTTTTCTTTATATTTTATACTGTCCCTCCAATACTACAAATAAACTTTTTTTCAAATAATTTTTCAGTTGCTCTTTTTAATTTGAATGATATTTCAAACTTTAAATTGTTCCATGGTCTCCAATACTTTACTATCTTATTCTAGACTAATATATATATATATATATATATATATATATATATATTAACCTTTTGAACTCCAAAGAACTCAACAATTAGATTATCCAGCAGATCAGAAGTTTGTATCTTACGAATTAGGATAAGATTATGATAAACATAGGAAATTATAAACACCCGAGGACATTGATAGTCGAACACTTATCAAAGCTTTTATCTGTATATAATAAAATGTAGGCAGTGGCACTGGCTGTAGGAGTAGAACGCCTTTAAGTTTTTGGGCAGTACAGCTGGTTTTATGAATGTAGAGAGTTAAATTACTTAAAAATATTTTTTATATTATTTAAAAATATAGTAAAAAAGTTAATACTCTGCTTTGATATCAAATATAAGCGACTTATACACTCATTTCTTGATGATGTTTATTGTATTTATAATTAATTGTGTAATTTTATCCATTATCGCAAACAACTGCATTTCTCATTTTTCTCGAAATTTAATGATTAATCAATACTAGATACTATAATTACACATACAAAAAGAATATGCAGTAATATTCCAAAATATATAACCATCCATTAATTAATGAATAATATAGTTTTATTACGATTAATACCTACTAATGATTGAACCCATAAATTAATTGCTTTTATCTCATATTAATTTTGTCACTACATAGTTATGAATTATAAATAATTTAGTTGAGTATTTTAAACATCAATTAAACTAGATTTTGTAATATTACACATCCTCTGTATATGATTTTTGTTTATTTTCAATAATTGTAGATTTTTATTTACATAATGTAATTCATGTACAGCAGATAGATATAAACAATATATATATATATATATATATATATATATATATATATATATATACATATATACATATATACATATATATATATATATATATATATACATATATATATACATATATATATATATATACATATGTATATATACATATATATATATATATATATATATATATATGTATATATATATAAACTTGATAAAATACTCCAGAAATTCTAAAAAATATCAGCCACAGGAAATAAAATAGAACAGTGAACTGAATTAAAAGAGAGTAACGAGATATTTCGTGAAGGAACCACGGAAGAAAAACGTAAAATATCTTATGTCAAACATAAAGGCAGGCCTGAAAATGCAATTTAAGGCTGGGATGTTTGCCTAGACGATTTGTACAAAATGAAACTCCAGTTGATGAAATAATAACATTTCACAAGTTCCGTGAAAAAGTATTCTTAAATAAGAACGAACGTTCCAAACTAATTTTAATTTTGCATTTTCTGTTTAAATTCTGTCATTGATGTGACTTTTACTACAATAATATAAAATAATTATTTTTTACTGCATTCCATACAAATTTTAATTCACAAAAATAAACCGAAGAAATAAACTAAAATAATATTCCTATAAATAACGTTCACAAATATTCAATCAATGCTGTAATTTTATGGTTGATGCAGAGAAAATGATTATATACTATATATATATATATATATATATATATATATATATATATATACATATATATATTTATTTATTTATTTATTTCAATGTGTGTCATTACCAACCCTTTCTCAACTTTTCGGAACATAAATTATTGTCTATTTTTGAAATTGCAGTCAAAACTTAACTGCTTTTTTATTTATCCATTATGTACTATAATTCTCTTTATTTTTTTTTCAAAATTTATAAAAAAACAAAAAATAGATTCAAAATCAAATTAATGTAGTTGTTGTAAAACAATAATTGTTTAATTTTTATTTAAAAATCTACAAATGTGCATAACCAAGTACATAGTGGTATAACATATGTGTGTATTCACAGTTCCAGTCTTTTTTATTTACAATTTTATTTAAAAGTAAATAAAAACTTACAATAATATTACTGTATCTATTTTACAGCACAGTCTTATCTTTAAAATCATTAACTGGATATTCTTCTGGTATAAATTTCATCAAATAATTGTTTTTCTATTCTAGTTAACTAAAAACGATCACAAGTATAAAATCAAAGTTGCAAATTATAGAAAAAATATGGGTAAACTTTCATTTTTAATGGAAGCGTGACGTCTAGAATTAACTTTCAATTTTACTTTCTAGACTCATTCCCTTCTTCATCAAAAAAAATGGAAAAATAATCAACAAATTATTTAGTTTTGTTTTTAAAAAAATCTAATATCCGACTGATTTATCCTAAACTATTGTGTTATTGTTATTGTTGTGTATATAATACAATTTAATACAAATTGATTGTACACCAAGTCTCGATAATTTAAGAAACTAGTTAGTATAAGCTTTCATATTCAACTAAAATAAAAAAAAAATAAAAACAGACAGAAACAAATAATTCGAGTATGTCAAAAATCTCGTTAAATGCAAAGAAATAAAATAAAAATTGAAAACAAATGTAGAAATAACTACAAGTATCAAAATACGGTTGAAAAGTATTTATAAAAATGAATTACTTATGGCGATTTCTTTCTTGAATGTTCTTCATTGTTTGAATAATGCTATTATTCAAACAATAATGTTCAAAAACATTCAAGAAAAATATCTTAATATATTTATTGTTTGAATAAAATTACAGATCTATTTTTTAGTTAAAATTAACGAAGCAAAATATGTTTACTTATGATATTCTAATTCAGAACTCTGTCTATAAATAATTCATTCGCATATAAAAGAATACAATCGAAAATCACCAAGCGAACCGATTTGAAATCACAGGGAAAACCTTTTCTCATCAAAACAAACAGTTATCTATCTATCATACGTCAGTCTGCAGCGACATAATATAACAAGAGGAAAGAATCAAATATCGTACCGATGCGACTATTACGCGCCCAATAAATATATCTGCACTTAAATTGAAAAATATTTTTCATAGACGAACGGTTTTTATTAAATCGTACTTTTTCTTTCATGTCCAAAACTTCCAATATTTTCAAAATGTTATTACGTGAATATTTCATGCATGGCCGATATCAAATATCGCGCGCTTCGGTGAACGCCCTCCTCTCTTATAGCTCTCATGCCGCCGCCCTGGCGTCTGTACGTCGAACTGTTTCGAACACCCACCACTATACCGCTTCCGCCAATAGACGCAGCTTTTTATTAGTTTTCAAATTGCCGAAGAATGGTCTTAGAATGCTACAATAGACTAAATAACAGTTAAGATCAAAGTGTTCGCGATTCGCGCATACATTCCAAAAATTGTAAAATTATAATATCCTCCTGATATAGAAATGTGTGTATGCAAAAACGAAATTCAACTTTCGCAAAAACTATACGCTCAAAGTATTTCGGGTGTTTTTCAAATAATAACTTTTTAAATTTTAAATGAGATACAGACTTACTGATTCATCAAGACCATAAAATAATTAAATAGCATACACCTGATGCTACTTACACCAAATAAACTTAACAGGGAACTTAAACATAATTTAATTTTCTGTTATTCAACTCATTTTCAGATCTAATATGAGTTTCTGTAAGATTCTAAACTTTTCGAAACACAGATACAGCAGTCCGGAAATGTTCAAACCGCCCATCTGCAATGTTCTTTTTTAAAAATTATCTCATTTATGTTTCAGAATATACAATCTTTTTTATTAATATTTTAACTCTGTAAAAATCAAACAATTATCAGTATCAATCATAATACAGCCTCTTTCTCTTTCCGGTCCATTGATTTATAAGTAAGTCAAGAGTACATTTCATTTATATACCTTGTCTAAATGTTATATTTATATGCTAATAAAGCGTAGCAATATTGATAGTATCATAAAAGAACATAACACTACGATATGTACTGTATATTCATTTATAACTTTCTGATATAAGTTTTCCAATTAAATTATCTATCAGTCCTGATAAGTTAGATTTTCTGCAAATACGTTTTTTTATATAAGGATAATAGATAAAGTTTGTTTAAATATAATCACAGACTCAAATATTGTCTGTACATACATACATACACACACACACATATATATATATAGAGAGAGAGAGAGAGAGAGAGAGAGAGAGAGAGTTCTCAGTTCAAGTTTACGAATTATATTAGTTTTTTTCTTTATGTACACACAAACATATATTCGTTCGCTGTTCTATATAAATTTGTTAAAGATAATAATCACAATTTTTATGTTATTTCCAACATAGGTAATGCTTATATCTAAAATTTTATGTCGTGGAAAATATATTGATATCATTTTTAGAGTTGATTTCTTTGAAACAGTTCTATCGGCACTAAAAAAAATGTTTCTCGGAAAAAATGTTAACATTGTTTGTATTACGTTGTCTTAATTATCTTGTTCCTTGTCAAAATGTCTGTTCTCCACTATAATATTCACCTGAAGATGGTACACTTTCTAAAACTAGTATTGAAGAATCTGAATGTCGATTCTTCAATACTAGTTTGATCTAAAAAACGAATAACATCAAGACAATGTATCAGTGTTATCACAAATATAAATAATACAGTTATAATTGCTATATTGTATAAAAAAGAAAGTTATAATTTCTGTCTTACTTATATCTGAAGTTTAAAATATTTTATTAGAAAATTTTCTCAGATTCATGTTTTTCGATTTATAAAATATTAAAAACCATTTACTGTATAATTTGAATACATTTATTTTCAATGCATTTTAGAGTATCCAAGCTTTAATTAATGTACATTAATTAAACAAGAAGTATTTTTTAATATATTTTTGAATAAAAATAACAAACTCAAAATACTTTCGAAATCTTCACATATATTTTTAATATCATTTAAGGAGTCATATATTTTAAGTAATGGTTCCTTAATACGAAAAACAATGTATATAAATAATTGCTATATTTATATCAAATTATTTCACAGAAAATTAGAAAACTAATTCATTTTATTAAAAAATTATCAAAATTCTAAAAATAGCTCAGATTAAATGAGTCGGACATTTCTTTATAATTTGATATTTTTTTACAAACAGCAAATATTCAAAAATACAAACACGTTACTAATTGTAAAAATAAAATTTTAAAAATAATTTATTTTCGGTAGATTTTCAATTACATCACTAATTACTTTATTAAAAAAAATATGCATTTATAATATTTTATGAAAAAATATGGAAAATAGAATTAAACTTTTATTCAAAATGTAATTAAAAAACCTAAATTAATGGGAAGGAGTACAAATTAAATTTATAAATGTATTTATTTCGTGATATAAAATTTATTTAAACACTAGAATTCAAATAAATTCTAAACAGAGTATTTACGAGTATTAGCTGTAGCTGGTGAATTCAGATTTTCCTTCTTATTTTAAAATCATAAAACTTATGTAATTCATAAAAACCGTTGTAACACTCTAACTAAATTAGGTTTTAGAGATGAATTCTTTTTTTATCCCTCAACCCGCATCAAAATTCAGTTTATTTTGTGGTGTTGAACAAGAATTCATTTTTGAAATTTATAGAATTCAGTTTTGATTTTTATAAAAAATATTTTTAAGCATTTTTCAAGAGAGAAGAAAAATCAAACATAGTTTTACCACTGTAGCCAAATTGACAATAAATTAAAAGTTTTAATCAGTAATATTTTATAGAAAGTTAGTAAAACTTTGATAAAGATTATATATATATATAAAGCTATATTTTGATAAAAGTATATTCGATAAAAGCGTACTTATACCGGCATTCGCTATTTAAAAAATATAAACGTGAATGAGCATCAGTGTTTGTCCATAAATGGATTTAGAGATGTGAGTGCATCGTTTAAAATTAGTGTTAAAATAAAAACCTTGCTATGTAACAACATATGCAGTGTTCATGTCAGAATCCAATTATTGCGTCAAACGTTTCACCCTGCACTTCACTATTGCAAAAAATAAAATACACTGGTTTTGCATTCACAGTTCTGAACACACAGACATATGAAAAAAGAGTATGCAGTGTACTCGTATTTTTTAATAAGAGAGATGCATTTCAGATAACTTTTTTTTAATTAACATCACATAAAACAAACTTCAGAACGTTTTGTAATTTTCGTATCAATTTAAATCCCATATTTATTCTTGTGGAAATACATATATATATATATATATATATATATATATATATATATATATATATATATATATATGTATATATATAATAAATGTATAATTAAAAATTAATGATATTATTTTGAATGTTTTGACAAATTAGATAACGCATCCAATGTTTGCAATTTTTCCAAAAATACAAAATAATTTTTAAAATATGTATATTTTTTGTGAAAGTTAATTTCTTTTCAATATCTATTTTAATGGTCATTTTTTTATAATATTTTTAAAGAAAAAAAAGTTAAAATGTGTGTTTTATAAGCCGTTTTCATAATATTTATAAAAATACATGTTACAAATCAATGAAATATTAAATATTGATCTATGTTTGGATAAGTAAATTGAATAAAAATAAAAAAAAAATAGGATAAATTTATGATGTGTTTTTTAAGTAGGTAAAACATAAAATTTAATGGCAATTTTTTTATTTAGAACACTTATTTCGTAAAGTTCATATTTCATCAAAATCTCATTTAAATAACTATATTTTTGTGGAAAAAGTTAATCGTGTATTAATTTAACAACATTGTATTTTAAAGCTAACTCTTTATAACACAAAATCAATGTTTCATGCTGAACCTGAAGTTGTTTTTAATATATTTTTTATGATTATTATTCATTATATTTCAAATCGTCGAGTATATATTTAAACCAAATTTTTGTTTATTCTATTAATAATAATTTATAAAATAAAATGTGTGTTCAGATATTTCTATGCCAAAATATATTTTTATCGTATTTCTCTTCTTCGTCTTACGTATTTTTACTCATGAACAAAGGATAGAATATCTAAAAACTTTTTCTATATGTTCGGTTCAAGTTTATCCTCTTTTTTCTATTTCTCCTCTTTTTTATCTTCTTTATCTCATAAAATCAATTGTAATTTTGTTCCATTATATGACCCAGAAATTAAAATAATCTAAATAAGATTTACAAAAATTGACAAATCAAATACAATTTTACATGATAAATTCTTTTTTCAACAAATTTCTATTCCTCTTGCGCAAATAGACAATTCCATTTCGTTTTATAATTCATATCTATGTTTTTATTCCCTGTATTCTCTTCCGAGAACCTTTTAAGAGAAAAATTTTATAAAAACTAACTTTTTATGTATTATATTCATGGAATGTAATGCTTTAAAAATTAGTTAATAAGCATGTTCGCAAAATATAATACAAATTGTAATATCCATAATTCTGTTTTATTATCTCATACATATATTTCATTCTTTATTTCCTAAAATTTTATACTATATTATATATACTATATTATACTATTGATCTAAGTCAAATAAAAACAAGCCACCACAAAGCCATTCTCTAAAAAACAAACAATTATCCCACAGGCTATCCCTTCAAAGAACATGTAATTATTTTCACAAAAAGAAAAATATTAAATTACATAAAAACTTCAAGTTTGTTCATTTTTGTACATGTGATATATACTCGTACACACACACACACACATATATATATATATATATATATATATATATATATATATATATAAATGAGCATAGAAACGAATTTGAATAAGAAAAAAACATGCAGAGTATAATTCAGAGTTACATTTATATTAATTATATTAATTTATATAAACAATCGATCACGAAAAATTCCATGCTGATTTAATTACTAGGTTCGTAGAAAAATAATTGCGGTTTATGACCTTTAAATTAATATATATATTTACAGCTTTTTTGATTTCCCTATCAGTTTTAAGTGGCCCAGAACTATCGGATAACTAACACTTTACTTTTGTGCATGCTCTCGAATTATT
Organism: Acanthacorydalis orientalis; assembly: GCA_034766995.1. Lineage (NCBI taxonomy): Eukaryota > Metazoa > Arthropoda > Insecta > Megaloptera > Corydalidae > Acanthacorydalis > Acanthacorydalis orientalis. Next base: position 11,753,565 of record CM068318.1, on the reverse strand, counting down.
GTGCATGCTTCTGATTCAACTAACGCCTTCAGTTGGTCGTTATGAAATGAAAAAGGACGTAAGACATTAAGCCATACTTTCCTCAACAGTACTCACACCAAAACCATCATTTAGTTACGACCAGTTTCTACTGCTTTACCACCCGTTTTTATTTCATACAAAAAAATGCTCTTATTTATTCCTTTTCCATCTTTAATTCAATAGTCCAGTTTGAAGTATAATTAATAATAAAACCAATGTCGGTGTTACCGAAATACAGACCAAAAAATGCACTTTAAAATGATATTAACGATGAAATATCACTTTCTTTGAAAAAAATTAATGTTAGATTTCACAAAACAAAAACCTCAATTATTTTCCTACCAACCTAATACATATGAAAAATGGCTCCATCTAAGAAGTTTATTCTTAGAGGCACATCCATCAATATAAACTATTATTTGAGAATTTTTAAAGCATTTAATTGCAAGAATTCGCATAGGGTATTAAGAAAAATCAATCGATCTTTCTTAAATGACAATATTCTAGCTCATAAAGCTGTTATCATTTAATAATTTTTAATCTCCAAAAAATGTCATAATTAGATAAGTATAGAAAATTCTAGAACCTTTGTATATAACCTACACATTTGCACCATTTGTGCCCATGCTATTACATTACTTTTAATTCGTTGAAACTTAAATTGTTCATTTTTACTCTGAATTCCTTAATAAATACTTTACATGTTTTAAGTAATATTTTCTAATCTGACAATTTAAAAATACTTCACGAGAATGCTGATTTTCTAACAAAAAAAAATCTTTCTTAAACATTGGGATAAAAATCCAGTCTCATTTCATTTTAACATTCGGCCAGCATATAAAAATGATTACTGGCAAGGTGAACTATTAAATAATTTGGTTTTGTTATATCTATTTTAAATAAACATTGAACAAAAACCAAACGTGGCCTCATATTTGATACAGATCTCTGTATGTACATACTTAATTCTGTCATTTAAATTTTGATTTCTCTGTACATTTATGTAAATAAATACAATATGATTTCGATGAAACTGTTTGTTGCAGAGTAAACGATTGATGAGTTTTTTGTGCAGTTTCTCTCCAGCTGTATTAATACTAATACAAAAATCTCCTGTCACACGTCATCCGGTCCAACTCTCTCATATACACAATTATTAACTCATTAGCTTGATCCACGAATATGCACGGATCAAGTTAAGCGTATCATCCTTTGATGGATCCCGAAAACCTCATACATATGTATAAAATGATCAGTCGAACGTCACATCATGAATATTTAGTTCGCTGCGATGACTTTGACAGTTCGCTCGATTTCCATTTTACAAATTTAGCATTTTTAATATTGAAAAGTATGTTATCACCGTCGTCGGCATCTACAACTATATACATTGACATACACCTATACTATATATATATATATATATATACAATTTTTTAGATGCCTTCGGTGGACCATTCGTTACCGACACGTAGGTCTTTTTTTAAATATGCTCTCCGTTATAAAATTTTCGCGGTTATGATCGGAATGAAAACGACAAATTATCTCTTTTTTTCTATAAATAGCATTGAACTGTGAACGAGTATTTCATCTTCATTCGATTTACAAGTAAAATTATTGAATATTGATAGAAATTATTTGTTTAATTGATTTTTACTTTTTGAAATCTGACTTAAATTATATATATATATATATATATATATATATATATATATATATATATAATGTGTTTGTTTGTAGAATGCGCCTCATATCTGTGATACTTTTTATTCATAAAATATAACATATAGCACATGGATTAAATTCTCTAATTTCCCTTCATCTCTATGGTAGAGTAATTATAAGCAAAATATTTATTAACTGGCAGTTATTTTAAATATAAACATTTATTTATTATTATATTCTTTATTGAGATATATATATATATATATATATATATATATATATATATATATATATATATACATTGTTAATCTCGTATGCATGTCACATTTCACACTACTTTTACAGGTTAGTAACAAACTTTAAACGTGATAGATACAAAACTTAGCTATTCTACTGCACTTTAATTATAATTCACTTATAATACTTTCCTATATCTACATATTTATTTATTTCTTACATTCAATTTTTAAACTATATTTTAATTTCCAATCTCTGGAAGCAAATCTTTAAAAATTTTAGTAAATTGACCACATGCACTGACTCCATAAATACACTGATGATAGTCTGATTGATATTGGGAAGTAAGCTTTCTCTTAATAGTTCCAGCCCTTTACAGTCTTTTAGGATATAAATATTGTTTATGTGTCCATGACAAAGTTTGCATACTTTAAATAAAAATATACATTAAAATAATAACTTAAAATAATACTTTTACATGTTTAGAATAAATGATAAAAGTAATGTTCCTTTTTTTCTTAACAGTAGAATCTTTCTCCTTATACGAATATACAATGTACATAATCACAATATAGTTTTTTTTCTTCTTCGATGGCAATACAGCCCAAATCGAGCCTTGGCCTCCTCAATTTTCTGCCTCAAAACATCTCTCTGCCTGACAGTCCTTCCCACAGATCTCATATCAAGTTTTTTTTATGTAGAATTACAATTTCGATGAATTTATTCTTTTATTGTTTTATATCACGGTATTCGTTGTATTTGTACTTATTCTTTTAAATTTTCACAGTTCCAAACGACTATGTTCGCATGCAGAGCTACAATACTTCACTCCTGACCTGAAACTATAGCTGAAAACGATATAGAGTCAAAAAAAATGCATCTATGTGCAAAGTTCATGGAATTTCTGTCATAGTTTGCACTGAACACTGTTGATGCAAATGGACTGAGAAGTATGAACTGTGACCCAATTTGAAAATAACTCTTTTGTTCCAGAACATCACGGCGCCATTCTGTCATCAGTCTCGGTTGACTTTCAAAACAGTACAGCCACACGACCATGGTGAATACGCCTTTATTGTACGTTCAGGGACGTTTGTTGCCGAAGCGACTGTCTTTCTGAACGTATCCTATGACAGCGACTACATGCAACCGACCAACAATGGAATTAAAACATACCCATTGATGAACATTAACAACAATAGTAGCTATAGTTTGTTTGTATATATAACATTGATTTATTTGTTGATATTGAAAATGTAATTTGTAGTTTTTTAAATATCTATTTATTTTTTAATGAATGCAAAAAAAAACAAACAAATAACACAAGTGTAATTGATATTGTATAAAATTGTATGACCATAAAAATAAGGTAAACAAAAATAATTCATTCGACAACGCCAATCCCACTATGTTTCACACATTGACTAATAAAAACATAGCCTTAAATGTTGAAAATTGTTCTATGACGTGTTAAAACTAAAATTTCAACAAGTGAAATAAAAACGCAATGTAACATTTAATGTAAAATTTAATAAATCAAATAATCAATATTAAAAAATAAACATTTGTTATTGTCGGATGGGCTCAAAGCTTTCAAGTGACGCGGATTTGCTCGAAAACGCACTGTGCAAAAAATTTATAGTTTTTTGTTTATTCATTCAAAAACCTATTAATAGGTTTTTTGTACTTTTGACGTAACACGTAAAACATTTTGTAACTCTGTTCAGTTTTTTCTCATTTCGATGAATAATTGCTTTTTACTAATAGATTATTGAAACTGCGGAGGGGGAAACAACATGTCTCGTTCAATTTATTTTCTATTTTCACTAGTTTTATTCCACTATACTAAATATTTTAGCGAAATTAAAATTTATATATTTGTAATGTAAAAAGAGGTTTTTATTTGTCAATTATATTTAAAATTGTACAGTGTATCATTATTCTTTTTTGTAAATTTGTTTTATTCACATACATTTTTCAATTTAACTAAAAACCATTGGTGCTAAGAAAAGTATTTTTTTACTATTTTATCTCTTTATTATTATGTTCATTACAGCAGCACAAAATTTATGTATTATACCACATAATTACAACTTTAGTAAGTTTATATCTGAACGTAATTATGCATATATTATAATTGTTAATAAATATTTTGTAAACGAATCTATTTTTATTTTTTTAAATCAAACAATTCATTGAAAGATCTTTTTGATTTAAGAAGGTAACAAATTGAATAATTATATATATATATATATATATATATATATATATATAATGGCTCTATAATTGCAATATTCTATTATCACTATGAAAAAACATTCTAAATCACTCTAATTCTTTCTGTTCTATTTTTGAGAACTTTAATTTCGATTTCTTTTCTGATAGACTTGTTTCTAAAAGTATAGACAATTTATGAAAAAAAATTTAATTATAATTTTTTTTTATTAATTTATTTTTCTTTTTAATTGTTATTTATGAAACAAGTCTTCATCTCAGTTTAACTCTACATTAATACATACATAGATACATAATAATTCAAACTTGGAATAACAATTCGCTTTGAAACTCATCATATAAATATAACCAAAATATTTTTTGTATTATATGTGAACAAATAGATATTCTATACAATATTGTTTAAAGAAGATAGGAAAATGGCCAAACTTGTCGAGCTAGAGACACTCTTAGAATGGTTTCACACTAACGTTTGTGGCGACTCTAAATGTAGCTTCACATATAGTAATACACTGATCAATACATAGTTTTATATGGACTTCAAATTCATACTGACAACAATGTGTATTTCCTATTGTGGAGCCACACATTGTGTCGCCATAAACGCTCGTGTGAAACAGCTCTTAAGATGACCCAATAACAATATCATGCCGCGCGAGCACTGCAGTGTTAATATCAAACATAAAGTTTAGCTCGAAAATGCAACTCGACATTAACATATTTGTTAATAAAAATTCGTAAAATGTAAATCTCTATTTAATTTTTTTCAAATTGAAAATCAATAATTTATAAAGATGAATCTTTTTGCTTCCGAATTTCTTAAATTCTAAATAACTTTGACTTGTCTTAAATAATATTATTTTATTCTAGTAAATTGCACATTTACATTTTAAAAAAATTAATGAATTATATCTTTTTATTAACTATTATCTTAATATATAATTAAAAGGTATTATTTAAAAAAAACTCTCGAGAAGTTATTAGTAATTATCAAAGTTTGATATCAACTGAATTTAAATGTAATTTATTGCAATTATTGAGCCGATGTCGCATATATATATATATATATATATATATATATATATATATATATATAAAAGTGTGTATAAATATATAAGTATATGTATACGTGTTAAAAAAAAAACAATCCTTTTTATTTGCATATATTTTAAGAACTGTATGATGTTATAGTCTACTTTTTGAATGTTTTGTTACTTTATACGAATGTTTTTTTAAATATTTCCTGTATACATTTATATTACATATATTTAAAAATAATTTGGCACGAATAAACATTATTTTACACAATTAGCAATATATTTTCATTCTATATCACATAATATACATTATCAAATATGACCAAATGTCATGTAAACAGGATTATTCTATTATTTCTTCCCGATACACTCCCCATAGAACCATATCTGAACAAGGGTTCCGAATTCAAATTAACCATTCGTTACATTGAACACCATCATAGAAAATATTCATTGCCGTTAATAAAAACGAGAAATAAAAAAAAATTAACTAAAATTTACGACCTTACAGAAATTAACTCGGCAGCGACACTGCGTGCATTTTCGAGCAAAACGTATCACGACATGATATAATATACAATATGTGCACGGAAAAAAAACAAACATACAACACGTGGAGCATAGGATGTGAAAACTTGCATGTGCATTAAATGTGAAATTACTACGGTAATAAACGAAATAAACGTCCATAGTGTAATGATGAAAAAAAAAACACTGTGCAGATATTTTTTATCGATTTAACACCCTCGTTCCTGGATTCCTGAACGTATCGTTACGAATTTTATTATAGGTCCGTTATTAAAATTCATAGACTAATGCCGAAAGTTCAATTTGAAATCAAGCTCAAGTTATTCGGTAAGTATGGATTTGTTTAGTAGACTTGTATCCGTTCTAGTTAATTTATACAGATAGTTAACTTTATAAATATTTTTTTGTATAAATAGAATACATTCCAATAAAGTAATAAATAAAACAAAATTTTTATTTGAATATTGAAAGATAATTATGATTAAGTTGTATTATTTTCTCTAAATACACTTTTTAGATTTTTTGTATCGCTAGTACAGAATAAAAGAAATATTGTACGTTATGAGATTTAATTAATTTTAAATATATGTACACACAGTACACAAATGTACATGTATTGATAATTTATAAATCAAGATTACACGAGCAATAATTAATATCAGCGTTATATTCGTTACAATTCGTTAGCAAGTAATAAATTTAACAGCAATACGAAATCAATTACAAGCATATGAAAATATAATTACGTAATAAACGCAATTCCCGTTAATCAGCGAACGAGAACGTCAATATTTCGACTAAACATTATCAATCAGACATATTAATTATATGCTTACACAGATTAAGAACGACATTGCTAAAATGCAAATCAGCTTTGTCGACCTGCATTCTCGATGCGCCTAAACGCATCTGCATTTGGTGCATACATGCCAATACATATGCAACCAAATATTATAATAATGAAAGCGCATCATCATAACACACACAGAACGACGGGATTGCACAATGAGAATAATTGTACTTGATGTTGACAACTGTCATTGTTACCGACCTTGTCAACTGAAACAAATTGTCGACACACACGTCTGAAATAATTATATGACACTTTAGTACATGCAAACGGTTTGTCATTTTTTCAAACTATGAAAACTATTTTTAATTACAATTAATGTGTAATAAAAGTAATTAAACAAGAATAACTTCAATACAATCCATGTAATGAAAACTCATAAAGTATAATTATAATTAAATATGTCAGATTTTAATTTAAATACTTTTAAGTGAAATAAAATTGATTCTTCTTCGATGGCGCTACAGCCCAAATCGACCGTTGATCTTCTCAATTTTCTGCTCCAGACATCACTCTGCCTGGCAATCCTTCCCTAGTTCCTTACTCTCAATAGTTCCACTGCATTCTTCTCTAAATTGTCTATCCATCTGAGCCTTGGTTTGCCCACAGGTCTTCCGACTAGTTATCCATCCAAGGCCCTTTTTGCTACTCTTGAATTCGGCGTCCGCTCAGTGTGACCTGCTCATCGCAGGCGGAGCATTTTTATAAAGACCGATAGTCTTAGTTCCTTATAGACTAATAAAATAGATTACTCACATTCATACTCATGCAGATTAAATTTTATTTTCAATAAATTAACTAGTCCATTACATTAATATTTTATTCATTATTAAACTGCTCTATTTCGATCTCCTCGGAAAATACTTAATATGTAAAAATTTACTCATGCTGACTGTATCATTTTTATATGTACCCTCTTAAATATCACAATTTGTTTCCGGTCAGCTGTTATTTACAATAAATCTTCATTTTTCCGCTTCTTATTTTAAGACAATGCTCAGACTGGAGAGTGTGATTCGCTAATCAAAAATGTTTGATCCACAATTTCACTTAGAGTTCTTTGCAAACTTGAAATATCTTTGCACCCACTAGCATGGCGTTACTTCTTTCATTAAACTCTCATAAAAAATGCCTTATAAGCTCCTTCGTGATATCAGTTTAAAAAAAAACATTTAATCTATATTTCTTAAATTTTATTGTTATACTGAAGATATTAACACAGAGGTATTAACGCCCATATTTATTTCAAACAGACACTTTCTTCTCATTAACACCATAAGTTCCTTATTACCTTCTTAAAGCACAGTAGAACTTGATATGACCCTATATAGTCGTATATATATATATATATATATATATATATATATATATATATATATATGTGTGTGTGTGTGTGAGTTAGAGAGATTAATTAATAGGTTGGACAAAGATATTAGAAAATAGATTATCTTACATGAAAGAAACCAACCGAATTGTTCAAGTTGGGATAACTCGGAAGAAATTTTCATTCCACAGTAGAGCATTAAAGGATGAAGAATATTAATAAAAAAATAAATAAATACATGTGTCAAGTGTGTGTCCAATGTGAAAATTTCTAGATATATTATCCCAATTAAAAGTTTTATACAATTAATATAAATAGAAAATTAACATTAAATTTCATATCAACGGCCTTAATATACATACATATATATATATATATATATATATATATATATATATATATATATATATATTCTTGATTGTAAATCTCCATTAAAATGACCAATATTATAGATCAATACCGTTAATCCATCCGCATTGATATGAACGAACGCAATATTTACATTTAAATCCAGAATCGTTAACAATTTTTCACGATAAGCTCCGCATAAATACAAATCATATGTAATTGAGATTGTAATGATAATGTTAAATGAGAATTTTGACACCGGAATTGAAAAATGTTATTTGATATTTTATTATTAAACCATATTAATGACAATGAATCGAATCATCATTTGCGTGATAAACATTTTTGTATTAATTGTTATATTCTTAATACTATAATGAAGTTCATAAATAATATATTTCATAAATCATTATACATCCAGGTCTATTGTAAAAGTTTAATTAATAAAATCAGGATTATCACGAACATTTTATAAAATTATCAATATTTATTTGTTATAAATGTTTGTTATGCTCGTTATTATCTTACTGTAGAATTTTAATTACTGGTGTAATTTTTCACTATAAAAAAACATGAAATATACAAAATATAAGAACATCGAACAGATCGACAATCAAATTCAACATAAAAATCCAAAGAAAACTCTGTACCAACAGAAATTTCATGAGAAAATCTGCCACGTCTAGATTTTAAAAAAACTTTTATAAACATAACGATAATTTCCATGAAGCATATATATATATATATATATATATGTATATATATATATATATATATATATATATATATATATATATATATATATATATATATATATATATATATATATATAAATAGATATTTTAATTATATAATTTATTATTATATTTACAAAAATTATAAATTATACTACACATTAAAAAATGTATTCTGATTAAAAACTAAAATAAACATGCAAGAAAACACATTTTAAGGAATCACATTTATCTTCAGTTAAAACGTTAGAATTGAAAAAATAAAAAGTATTTTCGATATAATCAAAATTATTCAGACATAAATCACTAATCTGTATATGAAATCAAAATCGAATAAATCAATTCATTACATATATAGATTTCTAAAAAAATGTACAAAAAAAGCACATTTTCATAATCTATTTTTAGTCATGCGAAACAGTGATAGCGGAAATGTCGTTTCACATGCAAGTATATAAAAATATGCTGTTCGAATAGATTTTTTGTAATCTTTTCTAATCACAACAAACATGATTCATATGAGCGTTTCGTTCACAAACACATAATATTATTTGACGATTGGAATTGCATATAAATTGCCAAGGGCGATTTACCGACAGGCTGATTCACAATAACACAGAGTGTACGGATAGATTTCGTTTGAAAATTGCAGTTCAAACTGGTTCTACACAACAGTGTACAGTATTCAACTAGTAGATGTGGTGTGAGTAATTAAAAAATATGTAGTTCGTTGTAATTACGTAATTAGAAATGTTTTTTATTAATTACCATATCAAAATAACGCTCTAATTTCAGTTACATTAATACTTTGGTGATAGTTGATACTTTTTTTCATCATTATTTTGTTTTTAACGTTTTATAAATAAATAAAAAAATTCTACTTTAATGAAATATTCAAAACCAGCCAGGGATTAAAACAATTCTGACATACTAATTTATTAACATGTTATACTTAAAGCGGCCAGCTTTTAAGCATTAAATATTGTTGACACCGTTTTATTCATCTTCTCTTTTAATTTTTTATCCACAAATAATTACAAAATGCAATGCAACAGTAACAAAAATTATATTAACAATACTGTCAAAAATATATAATTGGTCATTAAGCAAATTCAGCACAAACTGAGCACAATCCTAAAAAATAATTTTATATATCATTTTACAGCAAATAATAATTAAACTTATGATAAAAGGTAAATATTCTTTGTTAAAGAGATATTACATAATACAAATATCACAAAATTAGACTATTAATATTTTATTACATTAATAAGTTCTATACAAATCCTCTCAAGAATTTATCAAATTATATTTTAGACTTAATAAACAATTCGTTATCCTGTTGATTCAGGCGAATCAATAATTAAATACCAAAATTTTAAATATTTTATAAAATTAATATACATTTTTCTACCTTTTCACAACTTGAATGATCTATTGCTTCTATTTTCTACATATTTTCACTGCATTTGAAGATATCTTTATCGATATTTTAATATTTTTTTTAGGATTTTTTACATTTTCCTTCTTTTATATTTATTATATATATATATATATATATATATATATATATAATACAATATTAAAAAATTAAATATATGTTAGCAATATTCGGAAATTTATTCCAGTTTTCTCAGTATTTCTTTCAAATTTAGTTAAACTATTTAACTACTTGTTGCGAAATATTAAATTGTGCCAATCTGCAACATTTTAAAATGAAAGTCTGTATCATTTTGTACTGAATGATAATCTTGGCACCAGCTATTGGTACATCCTTGAAATTCTCTAGGCATATGTTTCTAATAATCAATTTTGTATACAAATCTTTTTCTAAATATTATGTTTCAATTTTTATTAAAATATTAACGTTCATAATATTTTTATATTTGAATTGGTATCAAATAACTTTATAAGATATCAAAATACATCTAAAATCGTATGTTAAGGTAAGAAGGTCAATCTAAAATACTAAACCAGATTTAAAAGTAAAATCTGTTTCACGAAAAGCGAATTTTGTGTCGAAATCAAACATTAATTAATGATATTTCAATGCAAGTATACAATTAATACAAATAATTAGTAATACAAATGTGGTACAAGAACATCTCTCTTACGATTCCTATTTATTTAACGAAACAACAATTTCTGAGAAACAATATATTTTTTTAATTATTCAAGTATGAATTATTGATACATTAAATATATAATTAACATATTTAATATCCACAAATTATTTAATAGACATTTACCTTGACCACTATTCTTTAACGAAATTTACAACAGTTTCGAGTACAAATCAAACTGTGTGGGATTCGAATCAACTCTTACTTATCGAAATGTTTTTTTTTAAATGCATCGAAACTATTGCATTTATTATATTTATTTAATGATACGACTGAACTACAGCCCACACTGTGATATTGAACGCACCTTCATTATTTGGCCACGCGACTAGCCAGCATATGTGTCAGTGAGTCAATGCTAACGCGTGGAGGCATCACAACGCGGCATTAATATCAGTCAAAATAGATTAATTTGTCGACAAATGCGAGCCTCTTACATTTTTTTTTTCTAAAAACCAAACGCAGGGCCGTAATATTTTCATAATACATGTCATTATGAAAGATTATACTTTCTATAATTTTATGAACGAAATTTTGAATAAAAAATATATTCATACATCAGTAACTTATATATATATATATAATAAATATATATATATATATATATATATATATATATATATATGTATATATACATTATATATATATATATATATATATATATATATAAAGAGATCAAAATGTTTCCAAATAAATACAAATTTGAAATGATTTTTAAACACAGTTCTAGATTAATTATGATAGGTGATACTTCTTTTATTCTGTGTGAAATTTCATCCATTTTCATTAAATATTACTGCCTTGTTGTTATTATTCTTCTAGTCCCAATGACATTATGGAAACACAAATAAATGTTTTTTAAATACATAAATATAACCACCAGCTTCTGTATAATTAAAAATAAATATTGATTCTTGAACATTTTCTTTTATTCTTTTAGTATATATTAAGATAATTAACGACTTGAATACAAGAAGAAATTAATTTTATTTTTATAAATAAGAAAAAAACACAATGAGGAATAATAAAATCAATATTTTCTATTAATAATATTCTACAAAAGATGTAAATCCACAGGAATTCCGATAATAGCAATTAACTACATGCAATTGAAGTACGAATAGTACAAATAAATTTATTTTAACATAATCTTAGTTTTTTAATTAATTAGCATTGCTGACGAGCATACATTCGCACTTCACATTTTCTTGCAACCAGACTTACTTCTTATCATAAAGCTGTGGTATATTATATATATATATATATATATATATATATATATATATATATATATACATATATATATATATATATATATATATATAAATTTAATACACTAAAGTATCTCTATTTTTTTAAATGCATTATCAACTGATAATGTTTATGACCATAAAAACATATAATTTAATATACAAACGAATTAAACTGTCGTTGAAAGAATGATATATTTCTAATTTATTTAAAATAATTCAGAATCATCTCTGAAACTGAAACATGATTGAATGTCCTCGAATTTATCAATCTCTTAACACTTAATGTAAAAAAATTAAAACATTTTTCCTTGTATTCTGACTTTTATACGGTACTTTTTTTGGTAAATTTGACGGTCACTTCAAATCGATAGCCTCTAGTGACAGCCCGGTTCACCCGCTTCTAACACCGGATATTAATGTTACATCTAAAACATTAACATTGAAAAAATACAACGTTTCCAATATCAAACCAGCATATCGATCGAGAAGTGATTAAATACAGTTCATTGCATTCAGAAAATATGTGACATTACGGTACTGGATACGAACGTGTCCCTCCTCGAATAAAACACACGCGTGCATACAATATGCATGCCCTCTAGCTATGAAATTACATGTCAGGTCGTCATCAAGGTCAAACCACCTTTAAAGAATAGTCATAAAGCATAATGTCAAATATGTCAAAATATTCACACACAGAATTCATCCATACAACATAAGCAAACCTCGTATACAATTATATATATATATATATATATATATATATATATATATATATATATATATATACATATACATATACATATATATATATATACATATACATATATATATATATATATATATATATATATATATATATATATATATACATATATATGAATGTACGAAATCTGAATGCGTTCACATAAACGCACTAAAGTGTAAATATTTTGTTTGTGTTTTCGAAATCCGACGTTATGAAATGCAATCACAGTGTAGGTGGTTGGCTGTGTGGATGGTATATATGTATATTTATATATATATATATATATGGATTTTGAAATCTTTATTTTGGATTTAGGGATTACGATGAAGTAGGGTAATGTGTCATGTTTGCGGTTTGGATCCCGGCAAGGACGTTGAAAGTCTGTGAGAAGTTACTTTATATATGTGTTAAGAGGAGAGAATGTGTGTGAAGGATTTATTCATTTTTGACATTCTGTAATGTTATTTATTCGTTTATAATGTTATTGTTTTTTATGTGAGGCGTTATTTCATTTTTAAAATTAATACGCGTCGAATACGTTTTTTTTATATTAAAATCTAATATAAAATTCAGTTCACGATTTTGATTTTTAATATGATGTAATTAACCGTATTATTGCTGCATATTTTTATTACTCGCTTTTATTTACATTTAATAATTTATCTTCACAGGCTAAGCGACATTTCATCTCGTTTTTTTTATATTTAAAATATTTTTTTTAAAAAAAAACTACATGAATAGATGACAACAAATTTTTCTAAAAACTAAACCACTTGACACATTGTTTTTTTTATTTACACCTAAACAATTTCATTTTTATGATATTTATAATAGAATTTTTTTTATGAAATTGAACCTAATTAAATGGGAAAATCCCCGGTTTTGTATAACATTTCCACGAAATAAATTCCAAGAAAAAATTAACAAATTATAACAAACAAGGCATATCTGAAACGTAAATAAATAAATTTAATCTATTATTTGTCGTTAAATAAAGATGTACATCTGTAGATGTTTTTTTTTTAATTGGGAATATTACTTGTAACATGTATATTAATTGTGCATTGGATTGAAACAAACTAAACAGTAAAACGAATTACTGTTAGAATCTTACTGTATGTTTAAATCTTTTTTTTACTTCAAACCCCTTTTTAATTTTTATAGCAAATAATACAAGCATTTCGTACGTCTCATACTAGTCTTTCTGTTGGTTTTCATCAACCACAATGTAATGAATGCAGATAACTGCACTTCTTTAATTTTATAATTATTTAAATTTAAAAAAAAATGAAAAATTGTTGCTTAAAAATATTATAGTAAATAGTTTCTTATATATAAAAAAAAACTATTTATTTTCTCAATCAAAACATGTACTGCAACAAATTACCAAAATGGAATATTTATTAACCGGGCAGTTAAATACATGAATATAAGTTTTTTTAAATATGAAATAGATAAATACATTATATATAATACGTAAAAGATAATAAATAATTAATCAATAATAGACGAATTTTATAAATATTGACTTTTAATCAAAATTTACAAAATACTACTAACTAATAACATAATTAATAAAAACTGACTAATAATATAATATATATATATATATATATATATATATATATATATAGACAATAACTAGGCATAAAAACGGGTAAAAAATTTGAGAAATAATACGAATTTACAAATTAAGATTATTTTCCTGTAAAATATGTTCAGTTTATGTCTTAATTATAAAATTCTTATAAAAAAATAATCAATATTTTAACAAAAGTCATAAGCAATTTGTCCAGATAAAATGTACTTATTTTTTAGTCAGTACAACATATTATGTACAAATATTTCATCTGTTTTATATTTCTTACAGAAAGAAAATCTGTAAACACTGTATAGTTGTGAACACGGTAGCTTATTTCACTTACACTAATTTATTTTTTCTCTCCACTTAACCACACTTTTTTTTAAACCAAACATTTTTAATATGTAATTGTTAATCATTTTTAATAAATTCGTCATCCTTAAAGAACTATAGATTATTCTTTACCTTAGTAGTTGATGTACTAAGTAATGATACCATTTGAAGTAATGATAGCATTTCCATCGAAATGCGCTTAAGTAATAATCAAAAATGATCAGTAGTAAACTACTAAAGACATTTTTAAATAGAAAAAGGTGTATTATTTCTCAAAAATGAAAAATTAATTTATGAAAGCTTAAACACCGATGAAAACATTAATTATTTTTCCTCTTTCTGTTATTTACATTAAATGACATCTTTGTAAAGAATATACAATTATTACTCTGTTCGACAAATGAGAATTGAATTACTATTAAAGTAAAATTAACATTACCAAAATTTAGTACATTATTAAAAAAATAAAAAACATTATTCATTAAGTATACACATAATTTAATTAGTTTTGATATAAGAATGTATACATTATTTCACTTGAAAGTATAAAACTCCCGTTAAAAACATCTTACACCCATTATCTTTTCAATCTTCAGTTTTTGTTAAAGAAAATTTAAACAAAATTCGATTAATTACATTCAGTTTTATAAACGCTTCGGCTTTAACAATTAAATTACCGTTAAAATAGATCAAATTTCATCATAACTAAACAAATTGGATTACAGATTAAACATATATACACATACATAAATACATACATTTATACATGTATATAATATATTGGTCGTTATCAGTAACATCGACGAGTGCATCAAAATCAATACAGAAGAGCCTTCTCATTAGACAAGGTGCAGTTATAACGTTTAATCTAGTGCGGGCTGATGAGAATTTAGTATTATGTATCTATATACAACTGAATACACAATTTTAAGTGGGTTTCAAAGCCACTGTCGTTATACGGAATTTCTATCTGCATGGTGAATTAACCAGAGATTAATTGAAGTTTTAATGTATATATATATATATATATATATATATATATATATATATATATGAATTTCTCACAAAGAAAATAGTAACTAAACATATAGAGTTTATTTATTGGATTTAAATATATTTAAATTTTTGATTTAATATTCTACTAATAAAATTCCACAAAGTAAAATTGTAAGAATGGTGATTGGTACAAACATAAGTTATGGTTCTATTTTCTAAATAAAAAAAAAGAATTATTAGAAATATAAAAACAACAGATTTAGTATTAAAAAAATTACAACTTAATCTAAACAAAAATAAATAAAAAACAACGATTTAAATTAAAAACTGGGTCAATACATCTCCATTTTGTATCTGTTTAAAGCATTTGCATAGTAATCAATTTAGAAATAATTGATTCGAAGGATAATTATCTCTAATAAAAACTTTATTAATAGAATAATAGAGAAAATTATTTTTAGATACAAAAAAATAACATTTCAATCAAAGACTAGAATTGTAATGAACTAACAAGCTTGCATCTATAATACCATTTTTCATTTTTAAATAATTTTTTTTTCTCCTTTTCAGTGAAAATTACTAACAGATCGAAACAAAACATATGATAATTTAAATCCTAATCACAAAAACAGTTCTAACACTGTGACTCACTTTCGCAAATTATTTTCTCCTCACAAAGCACACCAAATTGTTCATTCAAAAATATTCAATAAATTATTATTGATTATTTTCGATTATTTGGTTATGCGCATTTCAATAGCCAACTCATCCTCAGAAGTTACCAAAAAATCTGACAATCGAAAATAATCAATAATAATTTATTAAACATTTTTTATTGAAATTTTTTGTGTGGATTTTAAGGCGAAAAACGGATTCATCTGTGAAAATTAAATCCTAATTCTTGCTATAACCTCTAGTCATTTACATAATTAACCTAGACCCATTTACTCATAATTACATTATCAAATCCACACTAGATTTATTAATATTTACTTTTCATTTATAGACATACAATATTTCATAAAATATGTACAAACTTCATAATAGGTAGCATGTAATTAAAATCAACTCATAATATACTATTTCATATTTTTTATCAGACTACCATTGACATACTTAAATTATTTGAGCTAAATTTCATGTCCTTACATCGGAGTTACAAGAAAAATGATTTCATAGATAAAATTGAAAACAACAATAAACTGATAGTAAACTCTTCAGTAATAAAAACTAGTTCGTAATTCATAATTACCGGTTTGTTTATATTTACTCATTATTTCGCTATATATATATATATATAATTTACTAATTGTACCATAACCTAAATAACGCAATACTTAATCTCCACAATTATTCTACAGAAAAATACGCGTTTCATAATGCACAAGTTATTTGATTCAATATTGTCACGCATATTTGGTTTTATAAAATTAATCATACAGTATTGTACACAGACTCACACACACACACACATATATATATATATATATATATATATATATAGTTGTATGTTATATATATATATATATATATATATATTTTTATGTATACATTTATAATTATATACATTTATTAAAAAACGATTTTTAAGCCCTTCTAGTAATATCAATATCCAAAAATATTTATAAAAAATATTAATCGAATAGTAAGTTTTTTGAATATAAATAAAGTTCAATTTTTACTGTAATTGAAATCTAAATTATTTATCAACAAAAGTGCAAATCATCAATTAAGGCCTTTAGCTGACATTTCCATTTGACGTTTTAGTTTGTTATTGTTTCATACTTATCCTTCGAAAAGTATATTTTCTAAATAAATATTTGTTTTGCAATGTACACCTTCATTTTATCTATAATACTTTTGCACGATTGCAATTTTATCAATGCAATATGTTTACTCTCCTTTAGAAGTAAAAAAACATATTCACATTGTCTAGTGTTTTTTATTTGTCAAATTTAAGTATGTAGTTAAATTATATTTTTTGTTTATGTGAATATATATATATATATATATATATATATATATATATATATATATATATATATATATATATATACTCCTTAATTTTTTGCATACATGTATGAAAAAGTATTTTTCCAAAAATCTACTCTTGAAATAATATTTTATAGTTTATTAATATATTCTAGATAAATGCATGCTATTACATTTTATATTGTCTTACGTATAAAATAACAGTTTTTAAAAAATACACAAAATATTAAAAAAAGACACATTTCAACATCCTTCATGTGAAAATATTTTTTTCACTGAAGTTATTCCTCAAATTGTATATTCTATGTACGTCTGACAATATATTATGTATTTTATTGTAAATTTTAAGTTTATATTAAAAAAATAAATAGAAAAAAACATAAAAATATAATGCGTATAGAAAATAAATAAGATAAAATAATTTCCAACGTCTAGCTGAAAACATGTAATTTTTTTCGTTTTTCTAGAATATTTTTATATATTTTACATCAAGTAAAAATATTTTTTAGATCTTTAAACAAACTTATTATATATATATATATATATATATATACATATTTATATATATATATATATATATATATATATATATTTAAAAAAAGATTGAATCACAATTTCTTTTTATTGAACTAACCCATCAAGTTCCAAAATATAATAAAATATTATAGAAAAAGGAAACTTTCAAATATCTTCAAAACTAATATTCTTTTAAAAAGTTCGTATTCGAATCAATAGAAAATTTTACTAACATTCTAATTTATTCAAAGATTTAACAATGGTTATTTTTCTATAATCTTTTGTTATTAAATTTTTATAATACACTTATCAAGATATATTTGGAAATATATTTTTCTGTATAATAATACAGTCATACAAACAATAATACTGGTAAAAGAAGTTTTGGTTATAGAATAGTATCATCTATTCATACCATAATAAAATGGTTTCATGTATTTCTAAGCTTTTACTGCACACTACAATAATGTGAAGTAAGAAGTATAGCTTTTTTTTAATTCTGAAAATATTTACTAAATATTAACTATGTTTCTAGTATTTTTCATACTTTTTCCTTTAATTCTAACAATTGGTCATTTTTCAATAAATTGAAGATTAATTATTTAGTTAATAGACAATACTCATGACATAAAATACTACGACTAAGTTTCACTAGTTAATAGTACTTAATACACCATTATATCTAGTAGTACTCATAAAGTAATTCCTTATTTAATATATATATATATATATATATATATATATATATATATATATATATATAGATATATATATATATATATATATATATATATATATATATATGGTAAAATCTAGTGGTACACTTAGCACTCTTTATTAATGAGAGCTAATTATAGTATTCAGTAAATAGACTTTAATATAATACAGTACTTAGTAATAATGAGCACGATCTCTCAAATAATTTAAGTAAATATATTTAAAGTGAAAAGTGTTTTTTAAAAAAAAACTAACTTTTTCTTATAATTTTAGAAGCTTTATCAAACCTTAAACATTTGTTTTAAACCAAACAAATATATTTAAACGTATTAAACAAATTTACTTTAAATTTAAATAAATTAACATAGCAAATTCTTAAGAAAGTCAATTGATTTCTTTCACTCTTCTGTATTGAATAATATTACAGAAGATTACAAGAATTCTTATACAGATGCAAATATATATATATATATATATATATATATATATATATATATATATATATATATATATAAATTAATCCAGAAATAATTTATACTCGTAGTATACAATATTTTATACAGTAAAGTATATTTTAAAAAATAGAATTGTAGTTTTTCTACAAAAGCCACTGTCGAGCATAAATCAACGATTTGTAATTTCACGAAAAAGTGAATACACGCCTCGCAGTTCCTTTAAAAATATGAACGCTGTCAGAAAAAAATGACTCATTTGCATATTTATGCAATTTTATAGAAGAAACCTCGGGCAATACTAGTAAATTAATGATACGCAAATTCAATGAATGTCAATTAGTGTTCCCGGAAGATCGCAGTGTCACTATAACCAACGCAGGTAATTAAACCCACAAATAAAACATTAGACATTACAATTAATTTGTCTGAAACGCACCGACAATGTCATGTTATCTGAAACTAACCTCGACTAACATTGCATCAACCTTCGATAATATAACCATGTGTACGGTGTGTAGCAATGTTTACACTTACACGAGGTTTAATTTGCTCAGATAAAACGCTTTTGTATTCACGTGAAATATGTACAAGGTGTGACGCATTGTTTTAATTCGATACGCTAATACGCTCACCATATACCTACACACTTTATATATATATATATATATATATATATATATATATATATATATATATATATGTATATATATATAAAATGTATGTACATACATATATACAAACTAACAATCAGATGAATCAAAAAGTTTGTTTATTTACTGATTTTTCAATTTTTTTATTGATTTGTATTGATATTGATTTTTAATAAATAATACAGTCATATCCAATTTAACTTCAAAATATTGTTCAATGGACCCAATAATTACTCTGTGAAAATCCTAAGAACCTCTTTTAATATATTATTTAAACAATTAGTTTCAATTTTTGTCCTCTTCGAGACAATTTTAACTCATTTGCAGTTCTTGTCAAGAAAAATCCTGAATAAGATATACACAGGAAAACAATACAATTAATAGTATATTGTTGTGGTATTAGTCGTCTTTTTGTACATCATCGCCATTAAAATGCATATAAATAAGTACCAAAATGGTCAATCAATTATTGATTATATTGATCAAAATTTATTTGTATGGTTAATTTGGAAATAAACATAATTTATAAAATTTAATATTTATTTATAACAAACAAAAATGAAATAGTCGCTAATACAAAGTGAATTAGTATTTTATGTAAAATTCTGACAAATAGATGCATACATTTTTTTCTAAATGTTAAAAGAATTTATTAAGTAAAAATTGATGAATGTATCTAAATGTGAATTTTGAGATTTACGTTCCAGATTCGTTTACTTTTTTTCTACAAACACACCCTATCTATTACTGCCACAGCTCTATGAAAGTAGCAGAAGTACCATATATCTTCAGGTATCCACTTTCACCGCAACCCTTATTTCTATCGCAATATACTTTCCCCTTGCAATTGTTAACATTCCAATATCCTCACATTGAAAAATACGTATTGACTGTATACGCATTTCTCTTCACATTTTTTTCCACACTTAGCCGGTAACATTTATCAATACACACCGATACAATTTATTTTGGTATTTTATAGGAACGGACAAAAAATTTTATATATTTCACTTCACAACCAAAATGTGTTTTATATAAATATGTTATAATTATTTATAAATTATAACAAATAACACATTAATGTATTCAATAAATACGAAGTATAACATTAATCTAATGAGAACTATTTATTTAACTAGTATATAACCCGTCAAAATTGACTGGAAAATAGAAAGAAAAAACTGTTTATTGGTTTTTACAACATAATATATTTAAACATAAAAAATACTTAGAACGAAACTTAATGAATTAAATTTGAAACCTATGAGCTGACAAAATAAACATTTCTTGTCACCATGAATAAACATTTCTCATCGCCATGGACTTTGTCCTACGGACAAAGTGATGAGAAATGTGGGTTTTTATTATATTGATAGATAATTATTAATGTGTTGTTTTCTTAGAGTTCAAATCTTTTTAAAAATAACGAATATCAAAACTGGTCTTGGGACAGACAAACTTACACACCGTCTCCAAAATTAGCACAAAACAATCATTAATTCATTAGAAATTAATATTTTTGTAATTTAACTCGACAATAATTATTTTTTGGTACAAATTCATATACAAGTTTATAAAATAAGCACGATAAAGAAAAAAAAATAAAACATTCATTATAAAAAAGCATGTTATAAAAATGTTAATGTTTTTGGGAAAAAAAATGATAGAAGAAACATTTACTTAAATAATAACTGCTTAATCTGCCTGGCGCTAAAGGACCGTTTTATTCCTCACATTCTGTACACGTAATGTTACCTTCACTGCGAATACAAAATATTTGAATACGTCCATGCCCTTGAAAAAAAACATACAGGTACTCTTCTCCTTCGCCCGTGACAATTTCGAAGCTTTAATGAAACGTATATTGTCTCATTATTTACTCACCATCCATCTTTTTCCCACTCTAAATATTCACATATAATTTTAATTGTACCTCCATAAATAATAACGAGAAATGATTCACGACAAAGACAAATATTGGTCCATTTTTTTTTTATAAACGTTAAGTACGTTCAAAGAGGGGACAACAATTCCTTATGTTAATTGATTTTGTATTTTACCCCTTCTACTGAAAAATAATTTTGAATTGATTGTATAAAAATATCTAACATGCTTGATCTGTCACTCAATTAGGTTCTATTTTTTGTTTTAGTAGGTTAAGTTAATTTTAAGGTACTTTTTGGTTAGGTTTGCACATTGTTTTTTTTGTAATATAACAAGCACAGTATTTTTTAAATTACTTCGCCTAAGAGAGACCAGTGTGTTTTATTGTTTTAAAAGTGATCCTATTATTTAATTACCAATATGAATACAATTGTGATTATTAGTATAATTAGTGTTTTAGAAATTTCACACGCAATGATTAATTGTAAGTAGTTTTTTTTATTTACTACTTTAACAGTATCATTTTTTTCTATCACATTTTATTTATAAAAAAATATACAAATCTAATAAAAAAGAATTGAAATAAATTAATAATGTATTAATGGAATATTATATAATTCTCTTTTATATTATATATAATTCAATATTTTTCAATCAGTTCACTGTTACTAGTAATCGTCTTGTTCTTTTTTCAAGTATTTTTTTATCAACTGTTATTCCGTATTTCATATACTACATATATATATATATATATATAAATATATATATATATATATATATATAAACTTATGTAATATATGAAGGAAAAATATACAGACTCATATTATTTTAAATGTTTTCCGGTTGCAATAACCATTCTTGCACGTACTTTACTACACATGGTCTTTGAAAATGCAAATATTGTTTCAACATTTCTCTACTAAGTCGACTTCTCTCGAGTATATAAAATAAATATTATATCATATTTTTAATAATAAATATGTAATTTTAATATTACATTATAAATTTTTCATGATCAGATTAGTTTTCAAATTCGGTCAAAATGAATATATTTTCCAATCTGAATCAAACGAATCTATTTAAAGATATTATTTTTAATATCAAAATAATAAAAATTAAAAAACAGAGGTACAGTGTTTTTGTTTCATCAAAATGGCAATTATAATCAAATAAATATCTTTCAAGTCTATTAAATTAATTTATGAATCAATACATACATTATTTTAGTTGATACTTTTGTATGTACTGCTAAACACTTTTTACACATCATTTAATATTTTTTTAATATGAAAAATATCATTCAGATGAGTCTAAGTATATTTGTGCTTATTGTATCGTTGCTCTAAATAAACTATAAGTACCAGAGGTTAAACTCTTAAACAATAATTGAACTGAAAGTAGAAACTTGGCCTGAAATCTTTTAATCGACAAAATAATAAAGATAACTAATCATCTTCTCATTCATCGACTGTATCCACAAATTCTACATTATTTAGACAAGTCGGTATTTTTTTACAAAAAACATGATGACAACTTATAACCAGAACTATTACTTAAACAATGTAATCAAATCTGTAACATAAACATACTTTTGACTGATATAGAATTATAAATTATTTATAAAACAATTAATTTTATTAAAAATCCAAAAAGATTAAATTTTGTGAGTTATGTTAGTCTCATTACATATAACCCATGAATAAAAAAATAAACTTTTCCTATTTCTTTAACAAAATGCAATAATCATTCACAATTTTTAATAAGAAAGAGAATGTTACCCATATTTCATTCGAACTTAATATAGTTTTGAAGTTATTCTTCATCGTTCTGGATAGAAGATTATCTTTCAAACAAATTTGAATATTTAAATGTACATACACGCATATATATATATATATATATATATATATATATATATATAAATATATATACATATAGGCATACAAAACTATACGTTTCGAATATTTCAGTTTCTGACACGGAATGCGGTGTACGTGGAATAAATAATAATAATTTACGGCGACAAGGTCGTATAGTTGGCGGAGAAGATGCAAGTCCAGGTCAATTTCCATGGCTCGTAAGTGTAACGAGACGTGGTGGACATTTCTGTGGAGGGACATTATTAAACAGACATTGGGTTGTCACTGCTGCTCATTGCTTGTGCAGGTATACATCTCGATATTCAAATAGCACATAGAGATTATTTCTTAATTATTAGATAATTAAGTTACAATTTTTACATAAGTATTAGAAATGTGTCCAGTATATATATATATATATATATATATATATATATATATATATATATATATATATAACATGACAAAAAATATCCTTGTGTGATAAATCCAAACCTTTAGTATAACTATAGAAGAAGTTTCATCAGTTTTTGAAGTCAGTCGCCAATAAGTAATAATATTTTGTGTGCTCCTCTGTGTGCCTCGTTTGTGAAATGGAATAAAGGTCCAAATTACATTTTGTTTCAAAACGGAAAAGTTACCATCGAATCTAAAGATATATTGAAGAAAACTTATGGAAATTATATCACATCAAGATCAACATCAATGA
The DNA here is from genome assembly GCA_034766995.1 of Acanthacorydalis orientalis. Classification (NCBI taxonomy): domain Eukaryota; kingdom Metazoa; phylum Arthropoda; class Insecta; order Megaloptera; family Corydalidae; genus Acanthacorydalis; species Acanthacorydalis orientalis. Next base: position 11,728,769 of record CM068318.1, on the reverse strand, counting down.
AAAGCATAAAAAATTGTGTGATGTCCAGAAATTCTTAAAGAACGGCGAGAGTTCAGATCATCCCTCTGCGTGGTGAGACGATTAAACCAAATTAGTGATAGCTTTATTGTCCATGTAATCAATAGACGTTTGAATGTAAACAAGGAATACATTTGATAATAATGCATCGAGAACATAAAGAAAAGGTGTTCTTGATTTTTCAGCATTTTGTCGCTCACAGCCAAAAAAAAGAACAGCAAATGTCATGTTTCCATAACTTCGTCGAAACATTACATTGTTTAACAAAATGTTTAAAAACAAATGTCACTGATGATAAAATATGGTGTTTCAAGTATGAACCATAAACAAAATACCATTTATCAGCTTGGATTTATTCAGTTCGGCCACAGTTAGTAAAAAAAAGGCATGCATCAAAACAATTCTCATTATTTTCTTCGATACAAAAAATATTCTTCTTAATGTGAATCTATGTGTTATTCTTAATGTGTCTTGTGTTATTCTTAATGAATTTATTCCGCAAAAATAAACAGAATGAAATGAGAGTAATAACGAAGAAATGAGAATTTCTATCTATAAACAATAGAGAGTTTCATCCAAAAAATAATATATATCAGATCCCAGTAAATCGTATCAGATGAGTGTTGATTTCTTTATAACAACAGCCCTAGCCAGTGGCGCACTCAGGATTTAATCTTGGGGAAGTCCGAGTTGAACAGATAACAATTTTTTTAATGTCAATTCAATAAAATTCATTAGGTGATTATAAAAATTTATTTAAAGAATAAAATCCAGTTTTCTTTTCTTTTTACAAAGCTCTTGAATTACTTCAGTCGTGGTAATATTAATCTATCTGTGTATATAAAGGGGATAGTGATAGGAGATTACATTAATCTCTCTGTGCATATAGGAGCTTTGAGGGGTTCCAGGACCCTTGGTGAGCCTGGTCCTACCTATACGTGTGGTGCGTTATTTGGAAAAAAGTTTCCGTACTTAATCCTCCCTCATAATCGACAGATTTTGTACCGACAGATTTTTTATTCTTAAAAATCAATATACAGACAATTTTGAAAATCAATATATCAGATACAGACTAAAGATCGAATTTTTGAAGATGTGTCATTCAAGCGACTGTGGTGAAAAAATAAAAGATATTTTTTTCAGAAGACACGTTTTCTAACAGCATGTGAAACTTATATCAACGTTCACCATTATATAGAGAGAAAAGGAGAAAGATATAAAAAGTTCAGTGTACAAATTTAGTTAACAAAAACGTAAAAAATTAAATTAAATAAGTTTTCTTAATCTATGTTTGATTCGCACAGTGCAAGCTTTTTTGTCAAATTACATATAGATACATTTTTCTAATACATAATGAATAATTCAGGGTGCAAAGAAATATAAGATGAACATAAGATATAACTTCTAACGTCAGTTTTAGCGAAACGATTCATTGTTTAATTCGAATAACATTAACAGTGCATGTAACATTCTTCCAGTGGCTCGAACACGATCCTTGGTGCGGAAACAATAAGGATAACTGTTGGACAACATGACCTGACCAAATACGCAACACGAAATGGTAACGATGCATACGAAATAAGTGTCGATGATGTACACATACACCCAGAATATAAGTGTTCTCGAGTCGCAAACGACATTGCCATGTTACGTTTGCGCGGAAATGGAATAACTGCATGGTCTCATGCGGTACAGCCTGCATGTCTGTCGGACGAAAAGGACCACGAGTCGTATCGTGCTTTTGCTGGTACAGATGCAATTGTCGCTGGATGGGGATGGCTTGGGGAAGATAACGGTATGTTACCTAATTAAACACATTATCACTATGTTTAATGTATACAATGTGTTTAATACACAAACCGATTTTATATATGAGAATAAAATAATTCCATTCAGAATCCGTGTTTAATTAAAATTAAAATTCCATTTTAAGAATCTGTGTTTATTTTACTATAGCCAATTTCAATACTTTATTTTCATTATTAATATTATAGTTATTCAAATAACAATCGATCAGATTTCTAATTAATATACTTAATTCCATATTATTCCGAAATCATTTCTTTACTCGTCTGAACAATCACTAATTGAAAATATTTTTCTAAATTCATATTATACTAATCATCATCTCGGTATATTTTTCGATGTTTCGATTTTAAAATTCTCGAATCGATCCATTAGTTGATAGTATAAGAACTTCCTTAATTAACTTTAAACTTTATTTTCTATTCGAGTATTGACAAACATTCACAAATCATCAAGTTAAATGAATTCATATATTTATTAAGTAATTAAATTACAATATCAAACTTTATACACTCTATAGACATTCCCTTTAAAATTTACTTGCAAAATTTTAACTTACTCATTTAATATCGCTGTTCACATATTCACATGAAACACAAATCGAAAATAAATTATTTAAATAAAATAGTAAATATGAAATTAAACATAGGCGTAACTATAATATCTACGAAGATATCAAAAAATATAATTAACTCCTTTTAGCAAATATATTTACAAATATACCATTCTGTTCAAATTTTATTACTCATATTAAATATTAAATATAATCTTTTCGCATATTTAAAACAATATTTCCAAATAATTTTTTTTCTATACAAAATGTGTTCCTGGTATAAATTATTTAAACTTTATGTTTTAAAACTCTTCCTTGTTTCACATGCGTCCGTATACCGAATTGTATTTCAAAAATTCATAATATTTTTTCATATATTTAAAATATTTTGTATTTTTTTATATACTTTGAAACTGTTCGCTTGTGTAAATTTTTTTACAATTAATAATTAATTCTTCCGCATAAAAATATATTATATATATGAATTTTAATTCTATTTTCTATATACACTTTTACATTATATATATATATATATATATATATATATATATATATATATATATATATAATTTAATATTCAAACACAAAAAAAAAATAAATTCATCATTTAACAAACAAAATAAATCAAATCCTATATGTGTATTTTTATTACGGATTAAAGATATATAAAAAAATAACTTACCGTTATTACAGGCGGAAAACGAGCTGATGTATTGCAGAAAGTGGATGTAAGAGTCATTGAAAACGATGTCTGTGCTCAGTGGTACCGCACTGAAGGAAAGAAGACACGTATTACCGAAAAGCAAATGTGTGCCGGTCATGAAGCAGGGGGAAAAGATGCTTGTTGGGTAAATATCTGAAAAAGACAATATAAATTAATTTCTCATTTGACCATAAAATTTTTCTCT